>CM053513.1:50240991-50807587 GCA_028627145.1 Eidolon dupreanum
GGCGCTCCGGGAGCCGCGGAGCGCGGGCAGGGACCCGGGACGCTGCCCCGCACCGGCGCCACGCTCGGGGCGGGCAGCCCAGCGCCCGGGGCGCTCAGGGGAAGGAGCCGGAGCCGAGCAGGGACCGGAGCCGAGCAGGGACCGGAGCCGAGCAGGGCCCCGCGGCCGGGAAGCCCCCGCCGCCGAGCCCCGCTGCGGCGCGCGCCGCCTCGCTCTCCGCCGCGCCGCCGGGCGGGGCGCGGAGCCCGGCCCGACGCCCCCTGGCTGCGCGGCGGGCCCGGGCGGGGGCGGGGGCGCCGCCAGCGCTGCGCCTACCTGCTCCGGTGCGGCGGGGCCGCGGTCGCCTAGCGGGGCCGTGACCTGCGGCGGCGGCGGCGGCGGCGGTCTCCGTGAGGAGGGCGCGTCTTTCAGGAAGGGGTGGGATCTGCCCGCCTGCCCGCCGCGCCGCGGCCCGCCCCCGACTTATTCTGGGGTCCCTGCTGCGAGGCCGCCCAGCGAGCGCTGCTCTCCCCGGGCCTCGCTTTCTACCACCCCTCGGGGCCCCGCATAGTTACCTGGGGCTGGAGCCGAGTGTGGACGGTCGAACCGCTTCTTTCCAAAGCCTTTGCGGATGCGATTGCCTGGTGCTCCTCACCCCGCAAAAGGAAGGACGGAATCGGATCCTCCGTCTGGTGGTTATTTATTCCTGACCTGTTGTAACCTTCTGGCTGGCTCCCTTCTGTCCACACACCTAGGATTTTTGCACATAACAGCTAAAATTCATTTTCATGCCCATTGGCTGAATGTAGTTCTCCGCTACCTAGCGGTCTCCCGCGGTTTTCTTTCACCGTAAAGAACAAACACAAGGCCAACTTCTGACCCTGGCAGTAAATAGCGGACTCCAAGGCCGCACTCCCAGCTCCAGCTTGCTTTCTTCCTCCCAATGTCTCCTAAGAGTCTGATACAGAACTGTATTCATCAGCATTTTAATGGCTTCCTCCACCCCAGATCCCAAACTACCAGTGGCACCCTGTCAGTGACCTCTAGCAGCGCCTGGATAGGGGCCATTTTTATCACACACTCACCACTAACTTCTATTCCAAACATAGTCTTAGGGGGTCCTCCTATATCAACCTATCTTAGGCTTCATTCTTTGGGGGGTCGGGGAGGGCGCGGGGAGACCTCCGTACCTGTCTGTCTCTATTAATCTGTTGCCTCTCAAAGCACATGTTTCAATTTCTCCAATTTAACATTCTGGAACTTTCCCTTCCCTATAACTCTTGTGATTATTGTCACTTATGTATAATATTAATTTGTTGTTACTGTTTTTTCCTAGTTACTAGACTCTGAGCTTCTTGAGGCTAGGGATCTGACCTCTTCTGTTTTCCTTACCTTAACAAAGGAACTGTTATCCATCCAGTTAAAAAAACAAAAATGAAAATTCTAATCTAGAATCCCCTAAATTTTGTGAGGGTTAGCCTATGTGTATTTTTCTGAGAAGAGTAACTATAGCTCCCATCAGACTCAAAGTGATCTGTGACTTTCTCTAAGTTAAGAATTGCTTAAGGCCTGTCCATGAATGAACACAGCTCTGATGTGACGCCCTCCCACCCACACCACTCCTCATCTCCTCTATGCCATTAATTTCTCTATGCACTGACTGAAAAAGCCCTTCAGCTGGGCCTTCTTTCAATCCATTCTTTTAAAACTTCTGGATCCATCCAAACAATTAGTGGTCCCTCTCAGCTGTCTGCACATCAGAATCACCAGCGAAGGCTTTAAAACAATACAAGTGCCTGGTTCTACCCCAGGCCCCTGAGTCAGAACCTAGAGTGGGGGGTGAGGGGAGAGGTGGGGCCAGTACCTGGGTATTTTTTACCAAGAGCCACAGGTGATTCTGACATGCTCATGACTAAGACACAGCCTCTTTGGGGAAAAGATTCCCTGATCTGTAAAATGTCCTTACTTCTCCTTTTCTCTATGGAAGGGCTGAGAATCCTTGCAGGATGTTTAATTTATTGGAACATTTTCATTTTCCCTTAGAGCTAGGCTCACTTTGGCTTAAGAAGCCAAGTTGAATTTGTGAGGATAGCAAACTCAGTGCCATTTGTCAGCAGCACTAAATCACTGCCACCTTCACCTCCAAAATGTCTATCCAAATAAACCCAAAGAGTGAACTAAATCACATTCCTGATAGTGATATTGACAGCTAAAATATTATATTAAAATGAAGGACAGTTGGTTGCTATAAAGAGATTCTGTTAATGTCATGAGAGTTCTAGTGAAGTTTCAAGAGAACTTAAGACAAACAAAATATAAATTCAACTGTGCTTTTGTTTTTCTTTTATCGGTATTTCACCCATTAAAATTTGTTCACCATGTATTCAATATGACCTTAGCTAGTTTAAATCATGTTTGGGTGTAAAATTGAAATACTATCCCAGCTCTGGTTATCTTTTTAAAAAATGTATATAGTCATCCTGTACTCTTAAATAATCTGTTGATAGTGTTTCAAAATGCTTCAGGCTTTGAGGAAAGGGCCAACTATCGAACAAACAGGGTTTAAGGCCTGGAGATAGATGCTAGGCATAAATTGTCTGGGGTAGGATGGAAACCAATACACTATACAGGGATATAATCATTCCACAGGACCCCAATGAGACACTAGGATTTTGACAACCATGTTGCTCTACCAACTGTGCTGACCTAACTCTGGTGAATAGCACATGCATCCATCCATCTGAGTTGGGGCGATAGGTTTTCTGATATAAGTGAACTTGTTACCTAACCAAAACAACTACAGACCATTTAGAATTACAAAGAAATCTATATTCGTGCTCATTTTCTTTCTCCTAGGCAGTCAATTTGTTGTTGTTTATGATTCAAATCACTTTATTCAGTTGGAAAAACAGACTTGAGAAGCACCACTCAAATAACCCTTTCAGGATTCTGGGAGTCCCTGCCGCTGGTCAAATTGCGATGAATCTCATTACAATAAAAATCTCTGTATAAGAAGTAGTCGCCAACCCTTCTCCAACCACCAATAATTCAAATCTTCTCTGATAAACAACAAAACCATAAAAAGTTCTGTGAAATGACATTTGATTTTTACTTATTAAAGAAAACCTTATAGGGGTAATTGGAAAGAAAACAAGAATTTAGTAATAGGATATTAAATGTGAGCTATTATTTTATTTCCATTTCATCAGAGACTCTACTTAATAGTTGTCTACCATTCTTACATTCCAAGCAAGGTGCAGGGCCACCATGAAGGCCTTACAAAAGAGTGTTTCCTAAACTTTTTTCACTTACCTTGAAGGTATAAGAGGGTTGAAGTGGAGGCTGAGGAGACTGCTGTGGATTAGAGAATGGTTTCTGTAGAGGACTTGTAGTGTTCTAAGAGGCCCCTCCTCTGCACTCCCCCACCCCCAAGGGAGGAGGGAATGGCAAAGAGGGCTTTTCTCTCACCTTAAGTTTGATGAGAAGGACTTCAGGCAGACTTCTCAGAGAGCTCAGGATGTCCCCTGCAGTTTAGGAACACCATGCACTGGTGTCTGCCTCATGCCTGAGAAATCTAAAGGGCCAGAATTGGCAAAAGTGGCCTGAATACAGGGTAGGAATGATGGTGGGGAAGTAATTTACTCCCACGGAAGACGAGTCTCAGAGCGTGAGACAGTGTGGGCTTGATTTTGATCCTACCCAAGAGGATGGCTTAGAAAAGCAAAGAGACCTCAGCAGGAAGAAGCCAGAGGTTTGCCTCCAGATGCCCAAGGCCCCAGTGGGGAGAAGATAAGGCAACTAGCCAGAGGCAAAATGAACTTGACTGTGCCAAGGAAATGGGTGGTGAGCGATTCCCCAGCAGGGTGCTGGTGGTGAGGACTGTTCTGACAAACCCATAAAAGTACACATGAGAGGAAGTGTCAGCTGGAAACGACCTCAATGGCCAGAGGAAGCATGCCAGCTAGAGCTCCCCAGAGCCTGTCTGCCTCTCTTTCTTCCCCACTTTAATCCTAGAGGACTAGGGCAACCCAATGAGTGTGGAAGAAGGAGAGAAGCACCAGCCTGGGAGAAATACAAAGGAAGCCTGCCATTACTCCCCTTTGCCACTGAAATATGGAGTATTTAATTATTACATTATTCCAAACATATTAATTACTGATGTAAGACTGTATTATTACTGATACAAGACTACATTTTTGACTAAAGGTAACTGAGGCCTTTTATTATTTGAGAGTGACCCAGAAAGTCATAGGGCCTATGCATTAATTCATCTGAGCAACAGAAAACAGCCCCACAGAGCAGGTTTGAACAAACATGAAATAAGAGAATAAAGCTATTCTCTGATTATACCATAAGTCCTACTTGGTCAATGTATCAGCTATACATTCAAATATAATGCATTCCATTTTATACCTTACAACCTCTGAAGATGTCTCATTCTAGCACCTTATTTGATTTACAAATAAGTGATATGTATCAAGAACCGCCTTTTATATGTATATAAATCATAACTTAAACTTTCCAATAATAAAGTTGGAAGCAAGGATAGTAGATTAAAAAACCCAAATTTGTAAGCCAACAAAGAAGTTGGCTTAAACTTCTATTAAATAGCTGGTTGCCATGGTTTCCTCATCTCTAAAGGGCTGGGATTAGATAAAAGTTCTCTTTCAGTCAGAAAATTCTGTTTTGCAAAAGCTACAGCCACATATAACATGTTCTAGATCAATGACCTCTTAATCGGTCAGAGTCTGCTCCGCTGGGCCAGCACCCATCAAACCAGTATATCTGGTGCTGGAGTACTACGGTGATGAGGCTTTGGAGTGATGAGGGAAAAATATTTCCAACATGTAAACTGACAAGTACAGGGGTTCCTTCCTTTGCAGGCGGACATGTGGCTGAGGTTGATGGGATCACCTTGGTGATGGTTTCCATATCATGCACTTGGCGATTGTGATCTGGGAATCCCCACGCACTCTCCTGTATTCTCTTGAGTGCTAGGCATGATGAACTCACTTCTCCTCCTCTAGTGGGGAGAGCAGAGTTGCAAAGATATCCGTGACTGGTGCTCAAAGGAAGAACCTCAAATAAACACCAGATTCTGTGTTCTGAAATTCACTGGAACCCCATTTTCCCTATTTGAACTACAAGAATGTTGTTTGCTGCAAGACAGTAAGCCGAAAGAGTGTGAACAATTTTGATTTTAGTCCCCCCTCTTTGGACCTTTGCCAACATGCATTAGGTTTATGGAAGGCATTCATTATTTATTTAATTTTAAAAATACCTGCTAAAAAGGAGAGCTAAAGGTGAATATAGTATAATTTTCTTTTTGTCACAAATGACTGTTTTTGAGGAATTCAGATTATTCTTATTCAGTCTTTTAAAGTTTTAGCTAAGAGACATTGCTTCAGCCTTATAGTTTTGTTGCCGCACTCTGCTGTCTGCCCCTCAGCTGCCCCTGCCTTTACCTAAGATCTAGGCTGGTCCCCGCTTTGCACTGGTTGTTAAGTATTTTAAATATCACTCCTGGATGGAGGCTTAAATTCTCTCCACCAAAAAATCTAAATATCTTTTTATCTTCTGTAATTCATCCTCTCTCTCTCTCTCTCTCTCTTTCTCTCTCTCTGCCTCCCTCCCTCCCTCTCTCTCTCTCTCTCCAATGCCACTCTTAGAGGTTGAAGATCCTCGCTTTATTTTTAAGCCTCTTAACTCTACCAGTTATTATTCTTCATTCTTCTGTCCTCTCCCAAGGCTCTTTCTTAGAATATCTAATCCTTCCCTCTCAAGTGGCTCTTCCCCTTAGCCTATTAACATGGGCATATTTCCTTCACCCTGAAAACACCTTTTATAGATCCTGCTTTCTCAGTCAAGCTTCTGTTTCATTACTTCCCTTCCTTTCGTTGAGAAATTTCTCAAAAACATATTTTTCACTTGCTACCTCTTCTTTATTCTGGTCTTTGATTTACTTTCAGCCCCTGGCAATCAGATTCCATACCTACTCTGTCAAAAATATTCCTTGCAGATCCACAAGAAATGACCTTCCAGGCACCGAGTTCCACTGCATTATGGACTCTTACTCCACCTTCCTGTTCTCCACGAAACTTTCTGGTCCTTCCCTTCCTGGGATGTCATCATAATCTCCTAAATTTCCCTTTTCCTCTCTGACTACTTCCTCCTATATTCCTTCACAAGGATGTGGTCCTCAATACCCTGCCCTTGGTCCTCTCTCTTCTAACACTGGTCTCTCCCTCTGTGTAATGTTATCTCTTTCCAGATGACTCCCCAGACCACTCCTCCATCAGCAGTCTTTATCTGATGAGCCAGCCAGTATGCCCAATTCAAAGCCAAATTCTAGGAATGTCTTATTTGTAGATGAGCCTGAAATCTTAGATTAGCAACAACTTTTTTTCTCTTCAAGTAATCTCATCTTCACTCAGTAATTAAGTTTTATTTCTTGCTCCTACTTTTACTGTGTCCTGGAAGTCTGTCTCCTTTTCATTTCTACTGCTTTAGGGCAAGCCCTCATCTTCTCCAGAAAACCTGATTGTCTCATTTTCTTTTCTCTGCCTTTACTCTCTTTCCTACTCCAATTCCCTTTATCATTGTCCCCCAGTCTCTTTTTAAATAATTTTCTTTTTTTAATTTTTATTATTATTTTTAAGATACATGGTCCTATATGCACAATTAAAAAGTGAAAAAAAATTGAACTATGTATAAAGAAAAAGTTAGTAGTTTCTCACTGGCTCTAACCCCTTCCTACCTACCTCCCAATGTTAACAGTCTGGTATATATCTTTTGGAAAATTTTTCATGCTCAAACAAACATATATTCACATTTTTAGCATCAAAATGGAGTCATAGTACATACATTACCTTAAACTCTCTGTTCTCACTTAAAAATATATCATGGACATCTCTCCAAGTCAATAGATATAAAGCTAACTCAAATTTTTAAAAAAGTCATAGCTTTTTTTCACAACTTTATTGAAATATAATTCACATGCCATATAATACATCCATTTACAATATTCAATCATTTTTTAGTATATCCACAATTATGTGAATATCACCATAATCAATTGTAGAACATTTTCATCACATCACAAAAAAATGTCATACTCAATTAACAGTCATTCCTGCTTTCCCCAAGACCTCCCCCGGGCCTTTGCAAACACTAACCTGCTTTCTGTCTCCATTGGTTTGTCCATTCTGGATATTTCATATAAAGGGAATTATACAATATGTGGTCTTTTGTGACTGAATTCTTTCACTTAGCATGTTTTCCATGTTATAGCATGTATCAGTACTTAATTCCTTTTTTTGCCTAAATAATATTCCATTGAATGAATATATCACATTTTATTTATACATTCATCTGTTGATAGACATTTGGATTGTTACCACCTTTCTGCTATTATAAAAAATAACTACTATAAATAATTGTGTACAAGTTTTTGTGTGGATATATATATTTTTTTATTTCTCTAGGATATATACCTAGGACTGAATTTTTTGGATTATGGTAACTCTATATTTAATCTTTTGAGGAACTTACAGGCTGTTTCCAAAGTGACTGTACCATTTTACATTACCACCAGTAATATGTGAGGGCTCTAACTTTTTTACATCCTCGTCAACATTTGTTATTTTCTAGTTGTTTTTTAAATTGCTTTTTAAATTATAGCTGTCCTAGTGAGTGAAGTGAAGTATTATCTCATGGTTTTGATTTGCATTTCTTTGATGGCTAATGATGTTCAACATCTTTTCATGTTCTTATTAGCTCTTTGTATATCTTCTTAGGAGAAATGTCTATTCATCTCCTTTGCCTGTTTTTATTAAACTGATAAGAACAGATACTTGATCTTAGCCAAAAGGCCAAGAAGCGAAATCTTTGTCTGTTTTTAAATTGGGTTCTTTGTCTTTTAACTATTGAATCTTAAGGGTTCTTTATATGTTCTAGATCAGCCATTCCCAATCTTTTTGGCACCAGGGACTAGAGGTCCTATGAGAATCTAATGTCTGATGATCTGAGGTGGAGCTGAGGAGGTGATGCTAGCACTGGGGAGTGGCTGTAAATATAGATGAAGCTTAGCTGCTCACCAGCTGCTCACCTCCTGCTGTGTAGCTCGGTTCCCAACAGGTACTGGTCAGTGGCCTGGGGGTTGGGGACCCCTGTCCTAGATACAGGTCCCTTAGCAGATATATAATTTGCAAATATTTTCTCCCATTCCATTGGTTATCTTTTCACTTTTTTTTCATGATGGTATCTTTTGAAGCACAAAAGTTATAAATTTTGATAAAGTCCAAATTATCTAATTTTTCTTTTGTTGCTTGTGCTTTTGGTGTTACATAAAAGACTTTGCCTAACTAAGCCCACAAGATTTGCTCCTATATTTTTTTCCAAGAGTTTTATAGTTTCAGCTCTTATATGTAGGTCTTTAATCCATTTTGAGTTACTTTTTATGTGTGGTGTTAAAAAAGGTCCAGCTTCATTCTTTTGCATGTAGGTATCTAGGCGTCCCAGAATCATTTGTTGAAAAGACTATTCTTTCCCCCATTGAATTGTCTTGGCATCCTTGGTGAAAATTGATTGACTGTAAATGTGAGGATTTATTTCTGGACTTTCAATTCCATCCCATTAATCTATATGTCTACACTTATGCCAGTACAACACTTTCTTGATTACTGTAGTAAATTTTGAAATAAGGATGTGTAAACCCTTTAACTTTGTTCTGGATATTGTTTTGGATATTCTGAGTCCCTTCTATTTCTATATGAAATTTTGGATCAGCTTGTCAATTTCTGTAAAGAAGCCAGCTGCTATTATAACAGATATTGCATTGAATCTATAGAACAATCTGGGGAATGATTGCCATATTAATAATATTTAGTCTTCCAATTCATGACCATGGGATATTTTTCCACTTATATTTTCATTTATCTAAGTCTTCTTTAATTTCTTTCAACAGAGTGTAAGCTTTGCATTTCTTTTGTTTATTCCTAAGTATTATATTCTTTTGATGCTATTATAAATGAATTGTTTTCTTAATTTTATTTTCTCTTGCCCTTTCATCCTTTCTGTTTCCAAACCATGTGTTTGTGTGAGCCAGGGCAAGTCTAGAAAATTCCATCACTGACACTAAAATGTAAAGGAAAAACACAATCTGCCTGTGTGTCTCCTCTGCTTTCAATACCCTGCTATAACAATACTTTGCTTCTGACACCAGATGTCAATCAAACAATTCTCTGACACCAGCTGGGTATCCTACAATTTAACTAGATTCTGACAGGTTGATATACCTGGAGCTAGCATCAGATCCCACAGGTTAAGGGTTTAATCTTGTAAAACTGCCCCAGACCCTCACGTGTTTACTCACAAGTCCAAGTTGTTACCTGTGCTTCTGGCTGTAGCTTGGAGGTTCCAACAATTCTCTTCTCAGATTTAATTTGCTAGAGCAGCTCTCAGACCTCAGGAAAAGAGTTTACTTACTAGATTATCAGTTTATTATCAAAGGTTATAACTCAGGAACAGCCAGATGGAAGAGATGGACAGAGCAAGGTTTGTGGGGAGGGGCATGGAGCTTCCATGCCCACTCCGGGCACCCTACTCTACCAGCACCTCCATTTGATCACCAACCTGGAAGCTCTCCAAATCCTATCCTTTTGGGAGGTTCCTATACAGGCATAATTGATTATATCATTGGCCATTGGTGATTGATTCAACCTCCAGCCCCTTTTTCCTCTCCAGAGGTCAAGGAGATAGGACTGAAAGTTCCAACCCTAAAGTCACTTGGTTGGTTCCCCTGGTAGTCAGTCCCAATCCTTAAGGGCTTTCCAAAAGTCATCTCATTAACATAAACTAAGGTGTGGTTGAAAGGGACTTTCAAATACATCTTTATCACTCTTAAAACTTGGGAAATTCCAATGATTTTAGAATCTGTGTGCCAGGAATAGTGGATGAAGACCAAATATATATATTTCTTATTATAAATCACAATATCACTGCTATGTATAAAAACACAATTGATTTGTACATTGATCTCGTTACCTGCAACCTTGCTAAATTTATATATTAGTGCTAGCATTTGGAGATTTTTTTGTTTTTGTTTTTGTGGATCCTTAGTATTTCCTATATATAAGATTATGTCATCTGCATATCGAGATATTGTCACATCTTCTTTTCCAATACGACTTTTATTTCTTTTTCTTGCCTAAATAGCCTGGCTGGAACCTACAGTACAGTGTTGAATAAAAGTGGCAAGAGCAGACATCCTTATCTTGCTCTTGATGTTAAGGGGAAAGAATTCAGCTTTTCACCATTGAATATGATATTAGCTGTCGGATTTTTGTAGATGGCTTTTATCAGATTGAGGAGGTTTCCTTCTGTTTCTAGTTTGTTGAGTGCTTTTGTCATGGAGGGGTGTTGAATTTTGTCAAATCTTCCTTCTCTATTGAAATAATCACATCAGTTTTGTCTTTTATTTTATTAATATGATATGTTTATTGATTTGGGGGTGCCAAATTAACCTTGCATTCCTAGAATAAATCTCACATGGTCATGGTGTATAATTATGTTGCTGGATTCAGTTCGCTAGTATGCTGTTGAACATTTTTAGCTATATTCATAAGAAAGATTGGTCTGTAGCTTTCTTGTGATGTCTTTGTCTGGTTTTGGTATCAAAGTAATACTGGACTCAAAAAAATGAGTTAAGACACTTTTAACAGCTTATAAAATATTATTAAAATTATTAAATATTTCATAATTTGGATTGTCAACTTAAGAAGTATCATATTAATAATATTTGGCCTTCCAATCCATGGAATAGGATTTTTTATGAGTTTATTTGAGCCAAATCGATGACAATTGCTGGGAAGCAAAACCTCAACGGATTGAGAAAATGCTCCAGAGAATGGTAGTTTTGCAACTTATTTTATACATTAGAATACAATGAGATATAAGGGGGATTACATTAAATCCATTGATGGTAGATTAAGGGAGCGGGAGAAAGCAAAGCAGGGAAATATCTGAGATTGTATAGAAAGTAAAATGGAGAGACACATATTTTTTTTTACATTGGTGGATGCAAGATAGTTAATAATTAATATTTACAGCACATAGAGATGGTATGTGGGTACAAGATAACAATGAAAGGTTGTGTGATCTCGTGCCCTGGTGGGTGGTTGTGCCCTGATGGGTCTGGAAAAGATTACTCTGACATTTTAAAGGTATGTTATCTTAGATGCAAAAATATAATAGACAGGTTCACTTAAGGTAAAGATTGACCTGTTAAGGAAGCTACAGGCCTAGGATGTTGACTAACAGCCATGACCCACTTTTAGTTAGGAATTTTTATATTCAGACCATCCTATGTAGTTACTTTTGGTCTCTAAGTTTGTAAGATCTGCCATGCTGGCCTTCCTTGAGCTTGTCAGATTTAGTATATGGCTCCTTTTTCGTTCAATTAGAGTTGACATACAATACTACACCAGTTTCAGGTGTACAACACAGCGATTAGATATTTATATGGTTTGCAAAGTGATAACCCCGATAAATCTAGTACTCATATGACATTATACATAGTTATTACAATCCCCCTTACATTCCCATGCTGTAGTCTACATCCCCGTGACTATTCTATACCTACCAATCTTTACCGCTTAATCCCCTCCCCTTCACCAATCTCCCTAACTTCCCCTCAATCTAGTAACCATCAAAATGCTCTCTGCATCCATGAGCCTATCTCTGCCCTGTCTGTTCATCCATCCTGTTCTCTAAATTCCACATATAAGTGAAATCATATGACATTTGTCTTTCTCTGTCTGACTTACTTAACTCAGCACCATCCATGGATGGATTTATTTCAGGTCCATCGATGTTGTTGCAAATGGCAAAATTTCATTCTTTCTTGTGGCTGAGTAATATTCTATTATATATATGTGGTGCCTCTTCTTTATGTATGTATTCATGTATTGATTGACACTCAAGTTGCTTCCATATCTTGGCTATTGTAAATAATGCTGCCACAAACATATGAATGCACATATCACTTTGAAGTAGTGCTTTGGATTTCTTCAGATAAATACCCAGATTTATCCAAAGTCCTTTTTTGTCTTTTGTTATAGCCTTTTTTTAAAGTCCATTTTGTCTGGTATAAGTTTTGCTATCTCAGCTTTTTTTTTCTATTTTTCATGAAATATTTTGTTCTATCCTTTTACTTTCAGTAAGCCTGTGTCTTTTGATCTGGAGTCACTTAAAGGTAGAATATGTAGAGTTTTATATTCTTATTCATTCAGCCACCCTATGTCTTTTGATTGGAGCATTTAATCCATTTACATTTAAAGGAATTGTTGATAAATGTGTAGTTATTGCCATTTTATTATCCATATTTTTTATCTTTTTCTTCTTTTTCTTCTTAAAGAAGTCTTTTAACATTTCTTATAATACTGGTATGGGGGTAATAAACTCCATTAGCTTTTCTTATCTGGGAAGTTCTTTATCTGTCCTTTGATTCTGAATGATAGCTTTGCTAGGTAGAGCAATCTTGGTTATAAATCCTTGCTTTTCATCACTGTGAACGTTTTGTGCCAATCTCTTCTGGCCTGCAAAGTTTCTGTTGAGAAATCAACTAACAGTCTTGTGGGAGCTCCCTAGTAGTAACTAACTGCTTTTCTCTTGCTGCTTTTAAGATTCTCTCTTTGTCAGCACTTTAAATTAAATAAACCATCATTATATTAGAAGGAATATGGTTTATTGCATGCCAGCAGCAAGGACACAGCGGGGGTAGAGATGGGGTGTCACTACCTCAAGATGGCATGGCCCTGAACAAAGGCAAGTTTCATTTTTATTCAGGGAAATCATGCATGAATATCAAGGTGAGCTTCGTCATCACATGTAGAGGTGGGGACATTCTTACACAGTTAGCAAACATGCATATACATACATTGCATGTTCAAAATGGCAGAAAATCTCCACCCCTGGGAGGAGATTTTAGTATTATAATGAGTGTATAATGAAAATAGTTCGTGAGGAGGTCAGTAGAGGCTCCTTCTTGCCACTTTAGCCAGCCCCAGGCTGTTTGAATCAGATTAGCCCCTTGGTTCTTCAGATCATCCTGGGTGGTTCCCTGAAAAGACAAGTCTGGCTGTTGTCAATATCAGGGATGGCATAGGTATGGAAGAAAGTTTAAGTCTCAGCCCTTATGTTAAACTCATAGCAAATCACAGAATATAGTTACATAAACTTATAACATTTAGGGTGATCTAAGTAGGTTTACAGGTTAATCTAAGCAAACTTATGAATTCTAAATAAAAGTTAGTTTATGCTAGGCTACCTGCAAAGCGCTCTCTCTCTCTGTATATACACATATATGTGTTAGTTTACACTACCTACCTGTGTCATGAATTAATTTTAATATCAACTTGAATTTCTTTCTGGGTTCTCTGTTCTAATACTATTCTATTTTGATAAGGCAAATTCTCCATTGCCATTCTTTTTCATAAATTTCTTTCTTATCCTCAGACGTTTATTCTGTTATATTGTAGTGAACATCATTGGCTGCCTTTTTGGCCTTCCAAACGCCCTTCCACTGGGTAGTAGCTGTGCGGTTCGGGTGAACTGACCCACTCTTGACCATAGGGCGGCCTCAATTGACCTAAGCCAGTTTAATACTATTTCTATGACTACATTAATTTGTTCATGTGAGAATGAGACCTAAATTGGTCTAATCAGAGTGAAACTTAGCACTTTCCATTAATGGTTGGGGAGAAATAGCAAATGGTCCTGTTCTGCTGTCAGCAATCTTGCAACCATGAAAGAAACCAGTCTGAGAATGATGCCAACACATGAAGGAGGACAAAACCAAGATTATTATAGAGAAATGAAGCTGGCATCTCGCTGAAATTATGCCCAAAGTCCACCTTACCCCTGGATTTCTCAGTTTAACAAACCACTAATTTCCTTCTTTAGGTTTATTGGAGTCAGGTTTTCTGTTACTTGCAATGGAAAGCTCCCTAACTGATACACAGATGGACTTTACAAGAATTTTCTTTCTAAAAACGAATATGAAAATGATCTTTTATTCTCCCCAAACCTTTCAGTTTCCCCATTGGATAAAAAAAATAGGTTCCAGCTGTTTGGCACACCTTTTAAGTCTCCCTAGGATCTGATTCTATGCCACTCCTCAGCCTTGTTTCTCATCACTATTGTGCCCGCTGCCCCACACCTAAATCCATCTCAGGTTTATCTCCCAATCCCCATTCTTCATATTCAGCTTTATGTTAAAGTTGTTTACACAGTTTGGCATACAATGCTCAAACATGCATTGAATGCCTACTCCCATGGAATGGCCTGTGCAAAGTGGTGGGGATACAAACATGAGTGGGAGACGAATGCTACCTTAAAGGAACTACTGTGTAGAGCAGAAGTGAGACTCACAAAAAGATCTTTTCGATGTGATGAATGCTCTCATAGAGACCTGTATGAAGTCTTGTTTATACTAATGATGAATAAGTATTTGTTTAACAAAATGAGATTTAAAGTCACATTACCACAAACATGGATTCTAGATCCTTAAAGTTTTATATATATATATATATATATATATATATATATATATATATATGCAAAATAAACTACTGTGAGAAAAGAAGAAGTAAACATGTGAATTTAAGAAAGCTTTTTAACAAAGTCTAGTCATTTACAGATCTATTGTGATATCTTTGGTTTTGGTATCAGGGCAATACTGGCCTCAAGAAAAGGAGACTTGTGCTAATTTATGTATAACAGTTTTGTAACATTCCATAATTTATCAGCACAACCTCCTATGTACCCACATACACTGGGGACTATGGCAGGCCCCAGACTGCTGAAGATTGAAGGAGGATGAGTAGAACCAGTTGGTACTGAGAGCAAGCTTCAGACACACATACCCAGAGGGCAGTGTGGTAAAAGGGGGGCCTCTGCCTTACCTTAGTGACCCCAGTCACCTTAGTACATCAGTACCTTAGCACCGTTCCTGGCACACAAGACTGGCACTCAATTTTTGCTTACTGAGTTGCAAAAGCAATCCCCACTTCCCTACTCAAGAAGCTAGGGCGGCCTCCTTGCTAACAGAGCCCAATCTTATCTCCAGGCTATTTGTTTCATTTTCCAACACCTTTTCCTGTCCTTTCCTTAGTCTCTACCTTCTTTTGAACCACATTGACCTATGAAAGAAGGTAAGCTGGTCAGCACAGGATCTGATCCATCCTGGATTCCAAACTCACCTGGAGCCCACCTCCTAGGACAAAGTTACTAACAAACTTTGGGTTGTTCATTTCTAAAGAACAGGTTCCTGAGAGCCAGGCCCTGCAATATCATACCACAGTTGCCACTGTGTGAATCTATCAAATTTTTATATGCAGCTCAGCACTGCATATGCACACTTAATTATCTACCTCACCTTTTGCTTCTTCAAATGCACTAATTGAAAGGTAAGCATCCAACACCACCGTCTGGCTGTCTTGGCCCCTGGCCTCTGCAGATCCTTTGCCCACAGTGCCAGCCCTCCAAGCTCCCCTTAAGCAGCCCTTTCAAACCCACAGAGCTCTGAGTCCTGAGGAGGCGGGCTGGCTTCACTTTCTCTGGGGATGCTGGCTGCACCTCTCCTTGCCTGTTCTTTGTTAACAGTTTTTGTCATTATAGGAAGAGTATTTGAAAATGATAGAACAATCTTTGCTTTAAACCCTTCTGTAATGCTTTTACTGGCTCAGTCTGCTCTCCCCACAATTGTGAGTTAATGAGACTAAATTTAAGCTCAGAACTTCACTAGCACAACTTTATAAGAGGCCATTTTGTATTATAAATAGGCATGACAGGCCCCCAAGTACTGGGTGAGGAGAAGGTCCCTGTGGGAATCAAGTTAAACCAATACAATTAAACTCCACCCAACAATTACCTGTCAGGGAACTAAGTTAGTCCAAGATGATTCTTGGGCCATCAGCTGGTTATGTCACCTTGAGCCAGCCAAATTCTCTGAGCTTCATCTGTGAAATTCAAGTCCCGGACCTTAGATGACCTTCCAGCTCTTATAGCCTAGGATTTTAGATGTAGAGTCACCTGTGCAGAATGAAGCTGGAGCAAATCGCCATGGGATCCACAGTCCTTCCTCATTAATAGTTTAACACAGATGAAACCTGAGGAGAAATAACATCAAGAGCAGCTTGGTTGATGAATTAAAGCTTCTAACACTAAAAGAGGAGGGAGCAACATGGTTGCTAGACAACCAGTCATGGTCCTTTTGGACAGAGGGGTTGGGCTGATTTGGATCATTTTAAAGCTGCAATTGGTGGGAGTGTCCTATGACCTTCTTCCTAACCATTTAATACTGTGAAGCTCCACACAAACCATCCTCATGGGAGATTAGGAACAATCCTTCCCCCTCCCTTTTCCCAAAGTTTGCAGACTAGGACAATAAAACCATTTTCTTCTATAAGGGCAGTACTACCCATATTCCTATTGTACATACATGCATGTGTCTGCTTAATATTTGAAAAAATTAATGCAACCTCCCCCATCTTATAGAATTTTCCTCATTTGCCCCCGAGGACCTGCCACCACCCTAGACAGAGACAAGAACGCCCACTGCAGAAACCAAAAACCAAGATTGCAAATACTTAGTTATTAAGTCCTCTGTAAAACAGAGACTTTCAGGTGAATATTTGTAGAGCAAGTTGTTCCTTGCTACTGTGAGGCTGGAGGAGAGGAGGAGAGGAAAAGGACAATGAGACAGAAGATTTTTAGTTTGAGACATGTCAAGCTTCTTCCAGAGGAAACATCATTTCTCCTCAGCACCAGTGGGCCTTCAAGTCGGTGCCCAGTCACAGAGGTCCACTAACGTAGTGATCAGCATGTGCCTGTCCATCCTTCAGCCTGTGACACTTGCCTCGCCTCTGACCTCCTCATGTGGACACCAGCCCCAGACCCTTTCTGACCACTCAGAAGAACGACCTAGAAATGAAGTTGATACTTCGAGGAATGCTGGTGGAACAGAATGGCAGCCTGTGCCCCTCACAAAGTGAGAAGACATAAAACAGTTTGCAATCCCTCATTGAGCCAGCGTAATGGTGGAACACATGGTCCTTATTAAGCATACACACATATATGCACACACACACACACACAGATTGTTTCCCCGACTCCTCTTCATTTTCTTTGTACTACTCTCATTAACTTATTATTGTTTACAATTGGCCTCCCTGCATCTACTCTTGTCTCCCTTCTATCCACACGGCAGCCAGAGTGGTTAAAATAAACACATCATACAGACCACTTCTCTCTTCAGGGGCTTCTCATTACACTAAAAATAAAACCCAAGCACCTTCCCACTGCCTACAAGGTGCTATAAAATCTTGGGTTTGGACATCTGCTCGGGCTTGCCCAGGCTCCATCCCCCTTGCTTACCTTGTTCCAGTGACACTGACCTTCTCCACCAGTCTAGAACAGGCCAAACTCTTTCTTCTCCCAGAGTCTTTGCTTTAACTATTCTCACTCCTTGGAAAGTTCTTCCCCTGGGACTACTCTTTTTCACTGGTCAAGTCTCAGCTTAATTATTCCCGGACTGCCCTATCTAAGACAGTTGCTTGTTCTTTCTATTCTTTATCTCAACACCCTGTTAATTTCCTTCACAGCACTTATCATATTCTGTAATTATCTTGTTTATATATTTGTTGACATATTTATTATCAGTTTCTCCCAAGAGAATACAAGGTCAGAAGGCAGTCTATTTGTTTATAGTTTTATCCAAGTGTCCAGCTTACTGCCTGGTACATAGTAAATATTCAATAAATATTTATTGACTAAAAGAAAAACAATGAATAAAGGAGGTACCAAGATGACATGTTTACATATAACCACACACATATATCATAACATCACTCATACAGTACTTATTATATGCCAGGCATTGTTCTAAGCACTTTACATGTGTTAATTCATTTAGTTCTCACATAATTCTAAGGAGTAGGTGTTATTATTATCCACAGTTTACAGTGAAGGAAACAGAGGGACAAAGTGGTTCATGAACTCCTCTAAGATCATATAGTGACCTGGATGGGCCTGGGATTGAAACCCAGCAGTCTCTCTCCAGATTCTGTGTGCTCTTAATCATCATGCTATAAAATCTCTGAAAAAATGATAACACATTTAGCACATTTTAAATTTCCTGGTGTGGGAGACACTTTTAGTGAATAGACACTTTTAGTGAATATTCATCTCAGCCCCCCACCCCTTTTACTTACCAACAGAACCTCACTTTGGTTCAGGAAGGCAGTGTAATCAGCCCCAGCACTAAGCTAGTTTTGATAAGTCCACTCTATTTGCTATTTGCTCACATTCTCAGCCTTTTTTGCATATTGGGGTGGCTTATGACCTGGTTCTGCCCAATGAGAGACCAGAAAAAGTCAACTGAAGGACTTCCTCTTATAAAAGAGACTGGCAGGAGCTAAGAGCTCACTGACACCATTTTCCATTTTGCTGGTGTGTATGGACTTGATCCTGAAGCTGCACCAGCCATCTTGGGACTGTGGGAACATGAGCATGGAACAAAGGCCCACATACTTGGGATGAAAACACAGCAAGGACATGAGTCCGATGACACTGTGGAACTGCTGAACCGAGCTGGGAATCACCTATGTCAAACATCTGTTGTAAGAGATAATTAAATATCTGAATGCAACTGTGCTTTAAAACAGCTTTATTGAGGTATAATTTAATCTAGGCATCATAAAAAAGCACCCACGTTGAGTGTACAATTTTAGGAAATTTATAGAGTTATGCAATCACTACTACAATCTGGTTTTAGAACATTTTCATCACCCTAGAAAGATTCCTTTTGCCAGTTTGCAGTCAATCTCCATTCTGAGTTACTTTTTGTCTCTATAGATGTGTGTTTTTTGGACATTTCATAAAATGCTCTTTTCTTGGTAGCTGAAAGTGTTCCTAACTGCTTTTCATGGCATATGGATATTCAGCTGGTAATGGAACCTACATTCGAGTGACGGCAAAATGAAGGGGAAAGGATGGCCAATAATATAATGTAGTGAAAAAAGCTGTTAAGACCAGGAGACCTGGTTCTGGTCTCAGCTTTTCTCCTAACCAGCTGTGTGCCTTTGATAAGTTTTTAAACTTTTCTGAGTTGATTTTTCTCATCTATGAAATGAGAGGATCCAAGTGAATAGCTTTTAAGTTCCCTTACAAACCTAAGATTCTAAACTATTTTCTTAAGGAATAAAGGCAACATTTGAGTTATTTCATCTCCATCATTCAACTAAAACTGTAAGACCATTCCACGCTTCTATACATCCAAATGGTTAGTCATGTTAAGGTGGATAATTCTACTAATTGAGAGAACTGAGGCTGTTAAGAAACATCTATCAAAGAAAGAGCAACAAGGTTATTGTTTATTGGCAGAAAATGAAGGCATTGTTACAAAAAGGGTCATATTTGTTTGGCCTTCTTGTCAGAAAGAAAGGTGAAGGATACTGAGAACATGTTCTATTCACTGCACATCTGAATGCCTAGAAATGAGCATTTCTTTTGTAAAAGGGACACTATGAATTGGACTGTGTTGTCTCACATTGTAGAGAAATAGGATCATATTTATCTTTAAAAGTCTATTTGTTCTTGTCAATTTTTAAAAAGTGTGATAATGATATTGAGCCCTCTCAGGTAATTCTGTATCATGGTTGTTATGATGATTACATGAATCTATAATGTGTTAAAGTTTATGAAACTATAGATACTATAAAAAAGCAGTTTTACTGCATTTAATTTAAAAATTAAAATGAAAGAATCTTTACCTTTTAGAGGTGCATGTTGAAATATTCATGGACAAAATGATACAATATTTAGTATTTGCTTCAAAATAATGTGGGAGGGAAGGAAATGGTGGGGTATAGATGAAACAAGATTGGCCATGAATTGACAATTGTTGAAACTGGGTTCATTTTACTCTCCAGAGATTCATTGTACTCTCTTCTCTCCTTCTGTGTATGTTCAAAGATTTTCATTATAAAAAACAAAAAGCACTGGTGAGCAAGAATACAGTTTCTTTCTGCTTGCATGCTTAAAAGAAGCTTATTTCTGATTTTAAGACTAATGGCTCTCTCTAAGGGAGAGCTGTCCACACAGGTGAAATGATAGGAAAAATACATCATTTCTCCATATAACATGCATATTTCATGATGTGAGAAAGGATTTTTTATGCATATGATCCAGTTTGGCTGACTGCATTTTTAAAATTATCAGTATATCAAATCAAAATTAATAGCTACCATTTATTGAGCACCTGCTTATGCTAGTCATCAAAATAATCCTGCAAATGAAATATCTTAAATCTTTGCATCTCCCCCAGAAGATATTATTCCCATTTTACAAAGGTAAAAATCAAGGCTTAGAGTCAGGATATATATTTAGCATAGTCAAGTTGGAATGCAAAGCCAGATCTATTTCTAGAGACTCTGCTTTTACCCACTGGACAATAGGAAATTTAGGAGTGGCACTGTTCCCAGCAGGATTCCTTTACAGGTGCCGCATGCCCATCCTCCACTTCTACCTGCTTCTCCTCCAGCATCTCACACCTGTGACCTTCTTCAGAAAATTCCTGAGGGCTACTGAGCAGGTCTTGCCCAAGCCTACAGAGCCAAAAGTGCACAGACTTGGCCCAAGGCCAGCGATTCACTGCTTTAACTGAGACAATCTCTGAGGTATAATTATCACGCCAGAGCTCCCCTGGAGATCAAGCGGAAGCAGACCCTTCACCTAAAATGGACCCTTGCCCAGCGTCTCCCACTTTCCTGTCTTACTTCCTCCACTCTCGCTGGCTTCATCTGGGAGTACTTCCTTAATAAATTACTTGCTTGTGAACCTCTGTCTCAAGGGCTGTTTCTTGGGATCCCAATCAAAGGCAACTTCTTATTCTTATTTGGATGCAAGTTTGTTGTTAATAATTCCTTACCTAGGAAACGTAATGAAAATGTTTATGTGTTTCTATATAGGTAAGTTCATATATACTTATATATTTATTTATGCAATTACTGCAGTGCCTGGAAATAGAAATGTTAAAGAAGGAGGGACAGGTAGTACCTTCTATGAAGATCACCTTGACCTAAAATAAAAAGCTAAAGAATGTGCTCTTCCCTGCCACAGCATCCACGCAAGTACTCTAATAGCAGAGTGTATCAGAATGGGCTTCCAAATGATTATCCAAATACTCTCTGCTGAACCAACATGGCTTTAAACCATAAGGTGGACAGGAGAGTTGGAAAGAGGGCCTGATAGTGTGGGTTGAGGAAAGAGAGAATACTTTGAATAGACTTAAAAATAAGATTCTCAGGGCTTCAAGAAAAACTCAGGCATTGCATTTACAGAGACTAGAACCTAACTGTGCATCATCCCTGGTGAGGAAGGGATTTCAGTTCGAAAAGGATTCTCCCAGCCATGATGTTGTGTTATCCACAGGAGAGTGTATGATTCAGGTGTGATTCGGTATCTAAACTGGGTAAATTCACAGCCAGGCTCCATGACTTTCTAGTTGAGAGAAAGTAATTAGCTGGCAAGTTGCTTCACATCTTTGAGCCTCTATTTCCTATTTTGTAAAATGGGACAATAATAATAACTACCTCATATTGTTGTTGAGGGAATTGTATTCAATCCACACATTGCATTGAATACCTAAACCACTGGAACATAATAAGAATTCAATAAATGATCATTATTACTATCAGGGGAGCTGCAAATTTCCCTCTCTAAATGTCTTTGGTAATGATACTGGGGCTAGAGAGATTACAAGGTACACATGCTCTGTGGGGTCAGAGAACACATGCATCCTTCAGAAGAAAGACAGCAAGTCAAGGGACCCCCGCTCTAGATAAAGTCACTCCAGACTCCCGCAGCCATTTGTTCTTATCTATGCTATAGTGTTTTACTGTGGTGAATTCTAATTCTTCTGTTAATATGTCTCTCTCAGTCACCAGGGAGAAGACTCTTTAAGGACCAGGACATTGTTTTCATCATTCTGTCTCCATCATCTAGCAGCTGAAGCAGTAGGTGCTCAGTAAATGTTTGTTGTTGAATGAAAGCAGAGCCTTATACCAGTAACTGGGCTTTGGACTGAATTATTCTAAAAGTATCAAGATAAAATAAGAAAAGAATTTGCACAAAGATATCCAATGCAAGTGTATTTATAATAGCAAAAGGAATGGAAGGAAGGAAGGAAGGAAGGAAGGAAGGAAGGAAGGGAGGGAGGAAGAAAAGGAAGGAAAGAGGGAAGAAAGAAAAATAAGAGAATGAAAGAAAGAAAAAAAATGTGGATGGCCATAGTAGGAGAATTTAAATAATTTAACAAATATCTAATCAATTAAGGTATTATGGAGTTATTAAAACTTAGAAAGTCTCTGTAGCAACACAGAGAAATAATTATGATGAATTGTTATGTGAAAAAGAGAACATTTTTTATCAGAATGATGAATACAATCCTGTAAAAGTTATATAATGCATACAAACAAGGACTAGCAGGAGATATGAACATATCAAAACAGGTTATTTTATTGTAATAATGACATTATAGATGACTTTTTAAATTTAGTTTTCTATCAGTATTACTACAATATTTGTGTGTGTAAAGTTAAGTAATGTTTTTAAATAAAAGAGAGTGGCCAATCTTTCACTGCAGAACTATCTCAGGATTTCATAGAGTAATATTCTATAAAAGATTCCCTCCAGTCCAGGAACCTAGTGTTTTCCAGCTCCTGGTACCACATTCTGAGACTCCCAGAACAGCCCAGAAGATGTCCCTTGTGTGTAACATCTATGCTCTCAAAACCTAGTGAAAAAATTGAGTTACAATAAAGGCAGAATCAATACAATTTGTGAAAGGATTGACTCCTAACTCTTAAAGTATTTTTAAAAAATTTACTACATATCTGCTATATGCCAGTCACTCCCCTAAGTGCTGGGGATATGAAGGATGAATAGGACAAAGTTCTTGCTCTCAAAGGAGTTCAAAGCCCAGGGAAGGGAAACAGCAAATAAATAGCTGCAGTATAATATGGTAAGTGCTAAGGCAGAGCATGGGGCAAGGAATAGGAATGATGTTAAACTGGCTGAAATCAAGGAGAACTCATTATAAGGATGCAGAGAAATGTCACGGAACCCAAGGAGGAAGTGCGTCCTGGTCCCTCCAGATCCAGGAACCGTAGTTCTTAGATCTAAAATACATCTGGAACCAGGGTAGTTCGTAGTCTTGCCACCTCTCTCCCTCTCCCTCTCCCTCTTCATTTCCCTCTCACCCTTTCCCCTCACCCTTTCCCCTCCCCCGCCCCCTCCTTTTCCCCCTCTCTTCTCATTCCTTCTGAGATAATGGGGACTTTTATTTCCATTTCCTTGGGTACATTTATTCTTCTCTCTCTCCAGACTAATTTCATTGCTCTGTTTCACGTGGTTCACTGTGGTGTCCTTCAAAAGGTGCCAAGCTCCAGAGTCTATACAATCTTTATATCCAACACTTATAACTAATTGGAGTCATTGGGTCTCAATTCCAAATTCCTGAGAAAAGAATATGATAAGTGAGTCTTGATTCTGATCCAAATGTGATTGAGGACAGAGTCTCAAAGCTTGATCTCTGTCCACTCAGAGAGGAAGGGCCATGGGGATATGCTTGCTGGAAAGGAGGCATCATGAAGGCAGGCAAATTGGCCAACGTATTCCCTCCATGGGAAACCAAGAGATCTAATTCTGACCAAGGACACTGTGGTCAGGAAGTGGTTTTGAGTTGAGTTTTGGGGTGACAGTGAGGGGTTAGACTAGAATAGCATATAAATTTCAAATATAATTAGGAAATAGAATCAATAGGTTTGATTGGATGATAAAAGGAGGATTGTAAATTGAATCTGTCAATCACATAATCGCCTGAGCTCATTCTACTTGATAAGAACATTTTAACTTCACTGTACTTGGAATTGTCAGAGTCTTTTTCAGACAAACTCAGCGAACTCCCACCTACTTCAGCAACAGTCACTTGTATTCACCACCAACTCCATCTGTGGTAGGACCAGAGTTACGGGGAACAGTTTGACTCCTCAGAGGAATTTGAGAACTTCATCTATAGCCTAAGCTTTTTGCTGCATACTGCATTTCATTTCCACAAGCTTATACACATGCATTCACACACACTCCAAGCACTTTCATAGAATGATGCAGAGCATTTTTGCCTGACTCCATTTATTTGATTTGTTTTGCATTCTGTGTGGAATAAATTAACCACTTTATTAATTGGAGAGAATTACAGCCAGCATATGTGTGTGTTATACTCTGTACGTATGTAAATACAGCCCATTTATAAACACGGTGATTGTGTGCATATGCATGTTTAAAAATCTTTTTTAACAGAGGAGGTGTCAGTTTACAAATCCTTATTTATGTTTTGCACATTGTTCCTTTCTGTTCCCACTGGCATCAGTGTAATTCAGGACATTATCAACTCACCTTAAATTATTGCAGCCATCTCCTAACTAACTATTCTGTCCATAGCCACCGGATTTAGCATCTTAAAGCATCACATGCATGATGAAACTCCCTGTTCATAAACTGGTGTTTCCCTATTACCTACCAAATAAAGTCCAGAGTCTATCTCCTAGTGTGAAACACCAGTAGAATTTAGCACCCACTGACCCTACTAACTCTTTTGTTACTCCATGCTTCAGCTATTTTGAACTACTTTACTATTAGATTCCTAAATACACATGGATCTTTTCAATCAGTATATACTTTTCTTTCTGCCTGAAATACCCTTTCTTTCCTCTTCTCTAATGATTAAACTGATTCCATTTCTTCCACTGCATCTTTGCTAACCCAGCAGTAAGTGCTTATGTCTTCCTCTGCACCCTCAAAATATTTATCATGTACTTTCCCCCCTACCACATATATATCTGAGTATATCTTGTCTATTTTTCTAGTTGGTACCACAGGCTTGTGCCACAGGTACTCTTTCAGGATTCTCTGTCTTTGCATGTGCTATGATTCTGTCACTTACACCACTCCCCTGTCCAGACAACTCCTCTTTCAGTCTGTCATTTCAAACAACAGAACCCAAGCTTGGGTCTCCTTAAGGAATTTGTTGGAAGGGTTTGGGGGACTCACAGAATAATAGGAGACCAGAGAACCAAGATTAGAATATAGACAGGAACAGGGAACCAAGACAAAGAAATACAGCTGTTTCTAACAGGACACTTCCACCACTGTTGTTGGGCACTGTTGTCTTTAGCTACAATTATCACTATACTGTACCCCTCCAGTTTTGCTATAGATGAATTCTACCCATCCTGTCTTTGCTCTTCTAGCACCAGATTCAATACCCTGGGCAGGAAGACTGATAGACTGAACTTAGGTCTTGCACTCATTTCCTGGGTTTCAGGAAGGAAAGAAATGCTGTCTCTTATCTCTCTGACTTCCCTTGAGGGGACAAAACTCTCCAGATCTAACAGGACCACACACAATAAAGAATTTCCCCTAGATAAGAGGGTTCAGTAAGGTTATACAACCTTCACCAAAAGACAAATATCAACCACAACTTCTATTCATCCTTCAAATCATGATTGATGTCACCTCTTCTAAGAAGCTGATGTGAACTTCTCTCTTCTCCTTCCAGAAGGAGCTAGAGACTCCCTTTCAGCTCTTAGAGCAATCTGCACATTTCTCTACTAAAACACCATATGGCACTTAAAAATAATATATATTATTTTTTATCACAAAATAATTCATTTTTGAAAATATTGAAGTATAAAAAAAAGCCCACCCATAATTCCATCATTAACACTTTAGATTACATATTTTCATTTTTTCTCCTATTTATACACATGTATAATTTATCATTTACAGAGCTTGGGTCATACATATCACATGACATTGTAATATTCATGTCATATGTCTCTCCCTTATTAGATGATGAACTCCATGAAGGCAGAGACAGTGGTGTTTTCTGTCTTGACAGCCACCAACTGGAAGCACCTAGCACAGTGTTTGGCACATGCTTGCCTAATGCTAAGTCAACTGAAAAGCTTCTTGAGGACAGAAGCCACGTTTTGTAAAACTTTATAAGTAATATAAGACCTGTTATATTGTCTGATACATAGTAAATAGTTTAACTTAATATTTTTGAATTAAATAATTTGTCATATGTCATCCTTAAATTTTGAAGTTTTCAGCTGTAGATATCTATTTTTTGTTCCCTCGGCTGCCCAAATTTAGGAGTAAGATTAGGAGCATGAATTATAGTAGCAGTGAGAACAAAAATGGCCTTTATATTTTCTTCCTTCCAGCAAAGCACTAGGAATATTTAACTTCCTGAATTTCTTCTTCTTTCCTCCTCATAGGACCAGAATACTTCCTCATTGATAACCTAGGAGTTCTACTTTGATAGCCATTTGTTCTGACATTTCATGGCTAACCTTTTCCATTATCCAGGGAGTGTATTAAAGATGGCAGCAGATTCTTTTTCATTTTAGCCACCAAGAGATGGGATCTATTTCTCCATCTCTCTTCATATGCAATGGGCCTGCAAATTCACTGAGCAATAGAATACACAGAGAGTCCCAGTTCTGAGCCTTGCCTTTATGTAAGACTGTCAGCTTCTTCTTTGTTCCTCTTGAACCCAAGTTCCATGCTGTGGGGGAACCTAAGCAGCTACTTGGAGAAGTCCATGTGGAGGAGAATCAAGGCCCTGGCTGCCAGCCAGCCCTAACTTGACAGCCGTGGGTGGAGGATGACTTGAAGGTAGGTCCTCAGTCTCACTGAGGCTTCCCAGCAGATGCTACATGGAACAAAGATGAATCATGTCAGCCTAATCTTGACCTGATATCAAAATTACAAGCAAATAAATGATTCTTGTTTAAACCACTAAGTTTTGAGATAGTTTGTTATACAGCAATGTATAACCGAAACGATCACCAAAGTAGACCCTGCTTCTCTCCTAGAGGTAGAGGAGAGATCTCTGGCCTCTGGGGTAACAGCAAGAAACCTGCTCTTCCAATTTCTAATTCCTTCTTGAGTTGTGCAGAGAACTCAGGAGTTTAAGTGGCACCTTCAAGTCTCTCTAAACATCTACGACATTGCACAAGAAAGCAAGGGTAGTGTGAATGACCCCTTCCTCAAGGGCAACCTGAATGACCCCTTCCTGTTTAGAAGTCTTCGTTACAGCTTCCTGGAGCCCAACAAGCAGTCCTCCAAATCTTCTTTATTTTTCCCCCAAAAGAGTCATCAGATCTCTGCGAAATTAGGACTGTACTTGGTTGCCCTGTTTGGCCTTGGCTGGGCTGCTTTCATACCCACACTTTAGCTACTTGCATGATATTCAGAGTGCCTTGCTAATCCCAAGCAAGCTTGCAAAATCTTCATTAACTCATAGTAAAGTCACTCGATATTTTTCCCTTAGTTTTTGCTTTCTCTGCCTTTCAATTTCTTCTGCTCGATGCTTCAGCTATCTGATTTGAATGTCACTTCAGAATCTTACATCAATGCTCTCTTATCCTTCAGCAGCCCCTACAGTGTAATTCCCTCTTCTTATTCCAAAAGGCTAAAACAAGATGTGCATTATCAGAGAAGTCCAGGGTTGGGGGAAACCTTGGGGGAATCACTTAGATCATGTTCACAGGTGACCATCACTATTTAAAATATTCTTCAAACACTTTCACACACAGCTCAGGCTCAGGGTCCTCCAGAGGGGGCATAAGACTGTGGTACAATGCAAATACAAAATAAAAGCTGAATGGGATATTGTTGGAGAAATACTATTTATGACATGTAGGGTGAGAAGGAAGGAAGAGATCAATGTATACAGTATTGTTATGGCCAGAAGAGGAAGAAATACTTAAATTGGGGGAAGTTAAAGCCAGAAGGAGACCCAGAGAATATATGTCAAAAGACTCCCTGGCAGGAGAAGTTTGTGAAGTAGGTCGCTATTGCTTAATATCTGTCAGGCTTACAAAGCGTTCACCGCACATGGTGTTACATGATGGCTTTTTCTCTGATTCCTAGAAGATGATCTGTCAAAACACAGATGCTGCATTAGGCTGCTTTGCCATTTATAGGGTAGCTTGGCATCTTGTGTTAAAGACTTCAATTACTTGGGAAGTCTTTGCAGAGGAGAAAATGGGAAACTGAGATGTGCATGAAGCTGCGATTCTTTTCTGTTGAATTATTTTGGAAATGATTAACTTAGTTCTTTGAAAATGTGTGTATTACTTCTTTCCCTCCTCACTCCATCCCTTCTTTAAAAACTTTGCTCCAGTCTGAGTTGTTTCTTCATGTTCTTGGTGTGGGAGTAATAATATGTTTGAGAATTTTGAAATCCAGACCATGAAACAAAAATATTCTGTGGTTAAACCACAGTGCCAATGGGATAGTGTCATTGAGGGTACCGTCAACCCAACAGCTACACATACCAGTATTTACTTTCCAAGTATACCTTGTTCTGCTATCTCGACATTCCAATTTACAGTGGTAATAATAAACCTGGACAAACAATTCAGTGGTGAGATCCAGAGTTAAGCAACTGATACATTCTTGGCAAACATGTCCAAATAAACAGGGTCACTCTTGGGTGAAATTACAAAGAGGACAATATCCCCTTTGGAGCCATCCAGTTCTCTTGTGTATGTCTCTATTCTCTGCTTCCTTTCTCTTCTGTTGATGAGATAATAAGAGTGCTCCACTTCTAGCATCCTGGAGTTATCTTCCCATCCCACTCCTCTTTCCCCCACTGCCTGATCCAAAATTATCACACACATTCTATCCCCCTTCCTCAACCCTCAGGACATGCTAGTTCAGCATGGTGGATCCACACTGGGTGTTAGAATAGGGTAATTAGTAAATCAACTTATTTTAAGGCATGATGACTAAAGATATTTACCTTTTAAATGAGATGATTTTAACCCAAATGAATCTGTAATTGGTGGAATTTTAGGCAGTGACTAATTGAAGTAAGAGTGAAGACTTTCAGGCAGTGGCAAAGAGATAAGAGCTGTAGAGTACTAGGGACGTCTTCGATATTACGTACCTAGGCCACGACAAACTCAGCCTACTTAAAGTCAGCTCTGGAATCACCTCCTTTCTGGGAGAGAAGTGGAAAAGGAAAGCACGGAGAAGTTATTCTTCCAAAGTCATGAGGTACCTTCCTTTTTGCCTTGAATTTTGCCTCCTGCTCCCTCTTTTTATGTCGGCAGTCATGGATGTCTCTGAGTCCCTAGATGACTCAGGAGCAATTCTTCTAAGATACCCAACTTTGGACCAATCTGTTCACAAGGTTCTAGTCGCTTAGGCAGTTTTAAAACAAGCAAAGCCAGACAAAACTGATAAAAAGTAACAATGGTAATTATACATCCATGGGCTCTAATTTTCAGGTCCCTAGGGATTCCTTGATGAGAAGACTCCAAAAGAAAGTATAAATTTTTTACGTTAGACCTGATGAACTTCTTCCTGAAGTAAATGTCAAAAGTGGGTAAGGAATGACAGTGCTGAACAAAACAGGGAACTAAGAAATTCTGCTACTGACTGTTCCTCTCACAACATATGCACAAAAATAAAGCTTTGTGCTTGATTTTCTGTAATAGCAAAAAACTGGGGAGGGGAATCTATTATTTTCTTTTTCTTTTTTTTTTAAACACCTACAGCACCTGGTCTTCCTAGGTGGTCTCTCATCCAAGTACTAACCAGGCCTGACCCTGCTTAGCTTCCAAGATCAGACCAGATCGGGCATGGCCAAAGATGGGAGGGAGAATCTAATGTCTATCAATAGGGAACTTGTTAGATAAATGGTGGTGCATCTACAAAATCAAGTATTAGGTATCTGTGTATTTGCAGGCAGAGGAAGACCTTCCTCAGAGATCAAACTGCTACTTTTCATGTAAGAAGAGGGAACAGAGGAATATACATATTCACATTTGCTGTATTTGCATAAATAAATAATAATTATAGGTTACTTGTACAGAAAAAGTGGGTAGGGGCATGAGATAAATGGAAACAAAAGTGCGAGCCAGCCTCTTCACCACTTTATTCTGTTTGGACTTTTGAGCCATGAAAATATATGACCTATTTAAAGGTTTTCATGATTAGAATTTGCAATATTTTCATAATGGTTTGTTGAGCCTTTAATATACTATTCCCCAGTGAATAAGGTTGAATTTGGACAATAGACACCATGAGACAGAGGAAGAAATGGGAGCCTCAAGGTGATTTGAATAAGATCCTATCTCTGCCATTCTTTGATCCTGGGCAAGTTGCTTAACTTTTCTAATCCTATCTATAAAATGGGAATAATAATAGAATTGAAATGATAAATGCGGAGTGGCGAGTGAGGACTCAGTAAAAGTTAGCTATGATCATTTTTTTTATCATGTAGCTGATCAGTGGCTGAGGTACTAGAACCCAGGTTCCCCGACTCTGAATCCAGTTAATGTTTCTCCAGAAGCTACATGGGAAAGTGGCTGTTCAAATACTTAAAGTTTCTTGGACAGAAGGCATCTTCTAAGAGGTAAGAGCAGCTTGGTATTAATAACAGAAAATCCCCTGAAATGAACAGATATTTCCCTCTAAAAATTGTTCTGTCCTCTGTTCATCATAGCACTTTAAAACTTATCATTATTGGAAGAATTAAGATGAGGTTTGATTTAAAATAATATAGGGCTAGAGGAAATGCGTAGGGAGTAGAGACGAAACAAATTGGTCATGAATTGAAAACTGTTATGGGTTTATATATGGGTTTATATGGTATTTTATCTACTTTAATATACATCTAACATTTTCCATAATAAAAGTTAAATATATATACTGTAGTAGATCAAAGATCAAATTCTCTGACATCCCTTCTTTTGAGAGACGGGGTGGTCTATGTCACCTCCCTTAATCTGGTGGTCTCTGTGACTGTTTTGATCAATAAAGTACAGTGGTGGTGACCCTATGCTAGTTTGCTGGCTTTGTCCTTATGAGACTGGCAGTCTCTAGCCCCTGTCCCTTGGGGCATATGCCTGGAGCCCTGAGATGCTATGTAAGAAGTATGACTGTCCTGCTGAAGAGCCATGAGGAGGTGCCTTGAGACTATATGGAGAGGGAAGGGGACGCAGCTTCCTAGTCATCCCCACCAAGGAGCTAAGCATGTAAAGCGATCTTGGACCCATCAGCACAGTTCAGTGACCAGCTAAATACCACTGAGTGATCTATTTGTTGTTCCATAAAGCACAAGAACTGTCCGGTCAAATCTTGCCTAAATTCTTGACTATATTGAGTAAATATAGTAAAATGATTGCAGTTTTAAGCCACCATGTTTTGGAGTTGTTTGTTACACAGCCTAAACTGATAACCAGATCCCCCCCACCCACCCCCACACACACTTTAAAACTCAAGTTTAGGACATCTGGCTTCTAAAATGTTGCAGCATGATAAAACTAAAGTATGAGATAGTGATGAGCTTGATTTTCAGAGTGACAAAAATAATTAGGTATTTGAAATTTAGGACAATATTTTAAAGGCAAACTGGGTCTTTTTAGTAAGTAAATGGTGATGATAGGGCGTGAAAGAGTCTGAGTAGTTTGCCAATTTTCATGTGGTACCAATTTTGTTGACAAAACTTTGAGGGGCAAAAAACTGTCCGATCTCTGAAGACAAAAAACACATTACAAATAGATACAGTTGTATCTCAACTGAAAGTGATTTGGTGGCCACTTTTTATAATTTTCAATGTTGCTCTTTCAGTTTAGTAATACATATTTCATGGAGTAGATATAACGTTAATTGTAATTTTTTGAGCACCTATTGATTTTTTAATCTAGTTTATTCATCATCTGCTTATGCAAATTGCACTTATGTTGATTTAAGTGATAATGTCACTTCATGGAGAGATCTCCATTTTATTTATATTCATATGTGATATAGTTAGTGAACGATCAATAAAGACAAAAAAGACAAAACTCCATATGAGTGCTGTGTGCTTTATAAAGAACCTCTCCAGTTTACCATGTTGGACAGGTTGTAACAAACCCCTGCTTTTCAGTAAGGCCCCTCCCACTCATCGCTCTAGAATGGCAACCTCTGTTACTCTATCACCTTGCTCTACTTTCTTTTCTTCATTGTAATTATGAAGGTATTATATTTTACATTTGCTTGTTTGCTGTCCTCCTCCATCACTAAAATGTAAGGTCTTTGAGAACAAGACCTTTAGACCTGTTGAGCCTAGAACATTGACTGATACCTACTACATACATAATGAATATTTGTTAAGTAAATGGGGGGTTTTAAATCCCACTTAATTCATGATGGGAAACACCTAAATGTATCAAAATATGGAAACAGTTAAATAAGTTATAGTCTAGCCCTGTGACAGGATAGTATGCAAATCTTGATGCGATGCTAAGTTTCGAAAGTAGCACACACTAGGGGAACTTTAAAAGGATGCCTGAGACCCCCCCAGATCTGTGGGAGGAGACCACTAGCCTCCTGACACACACTTTCCTTCTTATGGCAAGCATTACTTAATAGCCATTAACTTCTTCTGAACCATATGAAGGCAGTTAAGCATCTATTGCCTGAGGGAAGGACAGTGTATTTTCTGTGGTTGAGCTAAGGTGTCCTCCCAGTGCTTCCTAGTGCCAGTGTCCCAGGGAAGATGAGCTCTCATTTGCATAAGGCCCTAGGGGCCTTCTGAGGGCAAAGTGACCCAGACTCTAATAATTTATTCCTGAAACTCAAAGTTAGACAATTCTTTTGGGATAGATTGGGAAGGCCCTAGCTAAGGCTCATGGTCAGGATAAGGCAAATGGTCTTTCGAAATAAAATTACTTTGAGGGTGGATAGAGATAGGACTGTAGTCTGTTGTATCTTGAGGCAATAAGTGTCAGTGATAGTCTAGGCCCATAACCATGAAGACATGAGTTTATGCTAGGGCAGCACCTTGGAGACAAGTGTGTGCCCTGGGACATGGCTGTGTAAATGCTGACCTTACAAAATGGTCAATGTGGTGGCTAACTCTCTTCATCCTGGATGATGTCTAAAGTACTCCACCCATACGCCAGTAAGTAAGCAGACACTCTGGGGGGTAGGTATGGAAGGAAGCTAGATTGAACTACCTGTGAATCTTGATTCAAATATTTCACTTTGGGATACCACGAGTTGGAGAGATAGTATTGTATCTTACACTGTAAAGTCAGATATTTTCATTACATGCTGTACTGGGTTGAATGGTGTCCCCCAAATATTCATGTTCACCTGGAACCTCAGAATGTGACTTTATTGGGAAATAGGATATTCGCAGATGTAATTAGTTTAGATAAGGTCATACTGGACTAGGTTAGGCTGTACATTGAGTGACTGGTGTTCTAAGAAAGCTATGTGAACATACAGAGACACAAATAAACAGGGAAAAGGAAAAGGCCATGCAAAGAAGACAGGCAGAGATTGGGGTGATGCTGCCACAAACCAAGGAACGTCAGGATTGCTAGCAATGACCAAACGTTAGAAGGGGCAAGGAAGGATCCTCGTCTAGAGTCTTCAGAGGGAGCATGGCCCTGCCAATATCTTGAGTTCAGACTTCTAGCCTCCAGAACTGTGTGAGAATAAAGTTCTTTTGTTTTAAGACACCCAGTTACTAATACTTTGTTATGGCAGCCATGAGAAACTAATACACATGCATTTGTAGAATGGTCTTAATTTTGAAAAGATAGATGAATAAATAGATAGACAGACACATAAATGTGTGCACACAGGGGAAAATATACAAAAAAGTGGCATATTGCATGTAAGAGCATGTAACAAAATGTTAGTGGTGATGATTTTTAGTGGTAGGAGTATGAATAACTTTCATTTCCTTTGTTTTTCATCTTCAGTTTTTTATAACCAGCAGTTATTATGTTAATAATCAGAACTAAATTAAGTTCTCATCTAATTGATGCTCTGACAGATTAACACTCAAAGCTGTAGATTAGATATTTTTAAACCCCATTTTACAAAGTATTTATTTCGTTGTATTTGACCTGTATCGACCACCAAAAGAATTTGTCTTTCTAAGCATAGTTATGGTTGACTTTATTTAGTTTTTTATTTTTTTGTTTAGATTTTTGTCAAAAGATAATCCTCTTCAAGTTAAAATACTTTTGAGTCTGCCACAGTACCGTGGGGTTTTGAATTTTTTCAATTCTCCCTTTCAACCATGTTGGCATTTAAAACCAGTTGGTGGTTCTAGTCTTCTTAGGAATAAATGGAAGCATCTCAATAATATTAATAACCAGCCTTCCTGTGTTCCAGCCACTATTCTATGTGCTTTATACACACTGACTTAGGCTAATACTCTCTTTGTCTCCAAAATGTCCATTTGAATTAATTATGTGGTCACCCTGTCTATGAGATCCCATTATTACCCCCCACTTTATAAATGAGGAAACCAAGGTGCAGAGAAATTAGGTTACCTGCCCAAGTTCACATATGAAAGTGACAGTGCTGGGATTTGAACCCAAGCTCCAGAACCCATGCTTTTCTAAATAGTATACAATTCTGCTTACACTGACTCTGGTAGGAGAATATGGAAGAGTATAGATAACTACACATGACATATAACCTTTTATTTCCTAAGTAACTACTGATTAGGTTCTTGAGGTTTTATTTAAAATCTATTTTGTATCTTACAAATAAGCATGAAAGAGAATAAAACAGATATAATGAGTTCCCTTAAAAGTCCTGGAAAATGAATCTGGAATGGTTCTTACATAACAGCATAGCAAGTAATTAGTCAAGGACATGGTCAGAAAATCAAAAGCCTGCAGAAATCGACTGACCACAGGGCACAGATCAAACTGACCCCTGACTTAAACCCTTCACTGCCTTCCTTTGCCTTTAGGATCAAGTCCAACAGTCCCCACACCCCACCCGACTCTGAGACAGTGTCTACCTTTCCAGTCTCATGAGTTTTCTTTCTGCTTCTGGAACATTTTATCCTTCGTGACACTTCGGCTCTTTCTCTGCACACGTTGTTCCCTCTGCCTGAAGAGTCCTCCTTCTCCACTGCCTTTGCCAAGAATACTCAGAGAGTAGCCCCAGTTCTCAGAGAGCTTTTTCTTGACCCTTGCCCCGACCCCAGAGACCCTCTGCAAGATTAGGTCCTTCAGTCACACGCCATGGACTCGCTCCACTTGCTTTCATAACACTCGGGGCTCCTGTCCAACCTCTGTCTTCTCCATCATGCTAGAGGCCCTTATTCAGCTAGCCCGATGGTGTGTCCTCAGCATGAACACACAGGGAGGCAGGCATCTGGAAACAATTCTGGACTGAATCCTGACTGCCACACAGACTAAGGGAAATAGAAGATTCACCCTCCTCCACACACACATAAGCTTTGGGCTTGAGGAGTTTATAATTAATGAAAGCGATAAACAAGACTACATAAATTATAATACTGTAAAATTAACAGAATGGGGTTAATGCTGTGGCTGACGCTGTACTGGTTAGTTATCCAGGAAATAATTTAATTCATTAAATAGGATTTTCAGAAGATGCCTTGCCTGTCTTAAATTAATTAATTATAGTATGTTTTAATTTGCACATAAGAATTACATTTCCTGCATCCCACCTTGTACAGAAAGACCCAGTGTCCATCTGTCACTGAGTTACGATCCCCATCAGAAAGACAGAGAAGACTTTGAACTAACAAACGATTATCTTTCATAGTTTCTCCCTTCTGGAGATATTAGTCATGACATAGATAAATATCAATTATAGCTATTTATAGAGGGAGTGGTAACTAGAAAGCAAGAGAATTGATTTATTAATGACATTTATGAATTCTTTTATTAGTTTATATAATTCAGAGATCAGCTGCCTGTGTACTCCCCAGGTATTCCAGAGTTATGGGGATTTTTCTTTTACATGATATTTAAATAAAAATCATCAGCTAGTATATAGGGTATAAGATAGTGATAGGTGTAGAAATGCTATGGAGAAAAGTTCAACTGGAAAGAGGAATAGGAAGTGCGGGAACATTGCAATGTTAAATAGAATAGACAAAGAAAACCTCACCAAGAAGATGACTTTTGAGAAAAGACTTAGAGTTGGTGAAAGAAGGGTGGAAGTAGGACAGAGAAGTGCAAGCCTTTCCAGGTGAAGAGAACAGCAAGTACAAAGGCCCAGAGGCAGAAGCATGCCTGGCGAGTTCAGGAACAGCCCGGAGGCTGATCTGGCTGGAGTGGAACTGGCAAAGAGGAGAGAAGTTGAAGATGAAGTCTGACAGAATGGGGTAGGAAACGGGAGGAGGGGACCTCGAAAGGCTGTTTGTAAAGCTTTTGTCCTCATGAAACTGGAAGTCATTGGAGGGTGTGACAAGTGGTGTGATATGATCCAACTGCTTGTTGAGTATAGGCTGAAAGGTTAGAGTGGAAGCATACTGGTCAATCTGGAGGCTTTTACAGACAAAAGATGATGTTGGCCTGGACCAGAGAGGTGACATTGGGAGATGGGAAATGTCAGATCATAGATATATTTTGTCTGATTGCTTCTTTTTAGATGTTGATACACATAACCAGATTTTCTTCTAGAAAGCTTGTATCAATTCACACTCCCCACTGATGATTAAGCAACAACGATTTCTCCATACCTTCACCAACAATTAATTAATTTGTTGCTTAAAAAATTTTAAGCAAAAAGTAATTCAAATTATTTTTCTTTGGAGGCAATCAGTCATTTCCCGAAATGACCAAACTGCAAGAAATGCCTTAAGAGTTAAGAATTCTTTTCTTAGAAGGCAAAGGTTGTGAACTGTACTTTTACTATATACTCATATTCAGATGGTGATGGCATGATGGCCAAACAGCCAGGCCGACCGAGGTTATTTTCATGCAGACACATCTCTGGCCTCTCAAACCACGTTAGAGAGGCATCAAATCACATAACTCAAGTGGCTCACTACTAGGATGTTTACACTTGGCTTTCCTTCAGTGAAAGGACTGTAACTTCTCGTGGATTTGCTGTTGTTGAGGAAAAGTTGTCTTCTTTAAGATAAAATAATTCAAAGTGATTTCTTAGGCTCAGTGTTTGAAGGACTTGCTGAATTCTCTGCATTATAGGCCACACAGGTGACTGGCAAAGCTGGCACCCAGCTACCGTCTTTCAGCCCTTGATTTCTGTATCTGCTCTCATCCGTTAAAAAATGTATACACCGCAATTTCATTTTTTTACTTCACTCTGCTGAGATAATTGCACATTTGGGGAAAGACATCTAAAATATTGCCAAGAAAACAAGAAAAAAGAAAGGCAATTTCTTAGGGTATTTCTGTTCATTTAAATCTTTATTTTGGTTTGCTTTCCCTCTGCTTCTTATTTTAAATATTTACTCCTAAGGGTTGGAGCAATTGCATTTCTGGTCTCTCTTATTTGGGTGACCAGAATGGGCTTAGTAATGCTATTATGCCACCTCAAGGGTTTCTTTTGTTCCAAAGCATTGAGGTTCTTTGTGTTGTTTGTCCTCACAGTCATTCGTGGCATCCCTGTCTCTACCCCTTTCCAAAGTCTCTACTGTTTGCACGCAGGTTTTTCTCTGCACCTGGAATTGCTTGCTGAGATGTCTCTGTTCTGCAAGCAAATGAGAAAGAGGCTGATAGTAGAACTGTCACCTTCTCTTCCTCAGAGTATGCTCGTGTTTTTGTGACAGTTAGTGCTTTGGACTAATTTCCTGGTGCTTTGGCAGCACACCAGGATTGCTGAGGTATCAATCACACCCGCATACACAAGGAGATTTTTAAGAGTTTTGGTGAAATCCCTCAAAACCACCTCCCATTTGCTACTCATTTTTGCCCGGCTTACCTGCTGTCCCTTGGGTGGGACCGTTGGTTTTGAATGAAAAATAATGATTTTCTAGGTTAGATTTTTCCAAGATAGCAATTTAACTGTGGTTGTTATCCTTTTTATAAAGGAGTTTCTTATTTTGGAACTGAGAAAGACAGGGGAACTCCATGAAAAAATAACAGTGAAAGAAGAGAAGTGTGATTTACAACACATATCCACCTACATTTCCATTTAAATTCAAGAATAGTTCACACAATATCATCAAATCTCAATGCTGTCTTAGATATGGGAGTCTGATCATCAATTAGTTTTCTTCAGTGCTTTGCTGGAGCCTATCTTTGAACACTGGTTCTTTGGGAGCGGTTGTCAAGGAAACCTGGACTGCAAGGCTCTTCTCCAAGTTCATTCTGCCACCACCACTCTGGAAGAACGAGGCCACAGTGGGGACTTTTGTCTGTAGCTTATTATAGTTTTATCTTGATTAATCTGAATAATCACTTGGTGACTTGGGGAAATTTCTTACATCTTGTCATGAGGCATTGAAAAAATGATACTGTCATTTTGTTCACCAGCTGGGTTTTAACTGATGTGCCATATAACAAGTCACTAATATTATGTACAATTTACCACCCCCAAATACTTTTATATGTGGATTTAAAATGGTGTCCTAATAAAAATATGAGTCATGAAAACTACCCAGATTTTCAATTCTGCAGAAACGAAAATTGTGCTCTAAATATTATTTGTGGTCTTCATTTCCCCACTGATATCAATATAAGACTCATGGATTAAGAGAATCTTCACCCTCTCAGTATGAATCTTAAAATGTTTCTTTTAGCACAGCTTTTAAATTTTCCTTTGCTTAAGTCATTGTCTTCTAATGTAAGGGGTTTTAAACAGATAATTTCTCTTTGTTTTGTTTAGGGAAAATCCATAATACTCTATAATTTGGCTCTATTCTGAATTTAGCTATTCCCCAAAGTCATCTTTTAAATGAAATGAGGAACTTAGAAAAAGGCTTTTGTTTCTAATACAGTAAGAAATTAGCAGATCATATTTCTTAGCTGTCTTAGTTCATTTGGGCTGCTATTACAAAATACCGCAGACTGGGTAGCTTATAAACAATAGAAATTTATTTCCCACAGTTCTAAAGGCTGAAAGTCCAAGATCAAGGGACCAGCATGGTTGGGTAATGGGCCCTCTTCCTAGTTCATGTCCCAAGACTTTCTGTCTTCTCACATGGTGGAAAGGATCCCATTTCTGAGGGCTCCACCCTAATGACTAAGTACCTCCCAATGGCCCCACCTCCTAATACCATCATCTTTGGTGGGGGGAGTGTCAGGATGTTAAATACAAATTTTGGGGGAACACAAAATTCAGACCATAGCACTAGCTCTTCAAATTTGTACTAATACCTGCGAGCTATTAAGTTCAAAGTCAAAATTAGATAGCTAATATTTATTCACTCACTCATTCATTCATTGATGCATCTATCCATTCAACATTGACTTTGAGGAAGCCTCTGTAACAATGTAACTAATGAAAGACTATGTGGTATAGCAGGTTAATGACCCAATGTTGTGAAGAAGTTACATTTCTCTGGATACCTGTGCATGTGTACATACACTCATGCACACATACCTTTGTTAGTGGATATTCATCCAGCTATCCACACAGCTGGTCTCGTGGTGACAGCTTGCAAGAACCTTTATCAAGACAGTGGGATGTCATAGAAAAGGCTGGCTGAGTACCTGTCCACCAAGAGGACTCTGTGGTTAGCATTTTTACATCACCATTCTCAGGTCTTGCTCTCAGCACTATAGGCTCAGAAAAGTGACTCTGTCAGTAATCCCTGAGGAAATACTGTAGCTTAATTCACAGAAAACTGAGGAGCAAATCAAAAGGCTGGGGTATTAATGACAATAAGAAAGGCAATTGACAGATGGACTATCATACTCAATGGGTTTTCATCCTATAGGAGAAATCAAACTATAATTAGAAGAGCGTGTGCTGAGCATGAATCAGAGCAAAGGAATTAGAGGTCATATGGCATCAGGCTCTGACAGTCTGATCATTCTTGTCTATTGTTGAGATATACTGGCCCTTGGGACTGCATGGGTTAATGATGGACCAAGGTACCCACAATCAGTGCAGACAATACAGGATCCTCATGGCAGACCCTCTGATTTATGTTGTCCACCATCTTTTGATAAACATCCCCCTTTTTTTCTCTTTAGATACAGAAACGCCTTGCAGAGTGTCTGTATCAACTTTACACACGAATACAACCTGATTTCACCCAAGGTGATACTGTGACATTATGACATTTGGATGGAAAGAAACTTACAGTTCTACTCTTACGTGATGCATTTCTTTAGTTCTATTTTTAAAAGTGTTCCTTATTTCTGAGTTCAGGGGAGGACTCCTGACTATGGCCCCTGTTTACTGCTCACTGCTGAAGTCTTGATTGTTTTCTGAATAATGCGTTGTGCTTTTTTTGCCTGCAGCAATAAAGATCTAAGTCTTTGTCCACAGTCTGGATCTTTACCAATTCCTGCAGCTTCTTTCCATAGGTGCCCAGAGCCCTGGACTTGGAAAATCAACAACTGAAGAAAGAGACACTATGATCTGATAGCATGCACCCCTGTAATATCCTGTTGGTTATAATTAGTTCTGAGAGCAGCACAATGTATTCATAGGATAGATAACATTGTTGGATCTGTCAGAGGTGAGGAACTAGTTTAGGTTGATAAATCATCACTTTTCCCTTTGCATTCCCCTTTGTCCAGTGCTGTTAATATGCATGTGATACCCAGAGAGCTGAAAGGTTCATTTCCAATTAATTAAACAGACATTTATCAAACACTTATTGTGCGACAGGTTCCTTACTAGGCATTAAATGAAATGAGGAATTTGGAAAAATAATTTTGTTTCCAATACAGTAAGAAGTTAGTAGATCAACTTTCCTAGCTCAGTAACTTTGAAAAACTACCTGCAGGTTATTAGGGAGAATACAGAGATAAATGTGACAGAATAGACTAAATAGGTATTTATTTACACAATAAATAATTATTGAGCATTTATTATGTGTACCAGGAATTATTCTAAGTCCTAGAGATGCATTAAAAACAAAATATTCATGACCCCTGACTTTGTGGTTGGGAAGAGTAATTAATTACAATACAAGGCAAAATGAGCAGAAGTATAAAAAAGACTTCAGAAAGAGAATCTAAAAATGGCAGGTTTTTAAGAAAGAATGGGAGTGTGCTGGGATTGTAAGGAAGATAGGGACACAGTAGATAGCTGAGCATATGAAAAGAATGAAGCTGTGAAATGGCATGGCGTGCTTGGGGAACAACACAGGTATTCTGTCACTAGAGCACAGCATTGCAGGCAAGAGGGGTGGGCTAGAACCTCCAGGGGTGTTCTGCAGCAAGGTGGCGGGAGGTCTTACATGTAATAACAGAGCTTCTTTTTTTTTCTTGTAGCAAATGAAAGCCATTGAAAGATTGTAATCAGAGGAATGGCATACAGGCATACCTTGTTTTATTGCTCTTCATTTTAATTATGCTTTGCAGATGTGTTTTCATCAACATCAAGGCAAGACCCTCCACCAGCAAAAGGATTATGATTCGCTGAAGGCTCATATGATGGTTATCATTTTTTAGTATAAAGTATTTTTTAATTGTTATGTACATTTTTTTTATATAATGCTATCGCACACTCAATAGACTATAGTATAGTGTAAACATAACTGTATATGCACTGGGGAACCAAAATAATTCTTGCAACTCACTTTACTGTGTATTTGTTTTATTCCACTGGTCTGGAACCAAAACCGCAACATCTTCCAAGTATGCCTGTAAGTCATTCATAGCAATGTGGAGGATGAATTGGAGGTGGAAGAGTAGAGGCAGGGAGACCACCGAGTAGTGTACCATAGTGGTCCAGCCAAGCCAGATCCACGGACAGGACAATCAGGGTGGGAACGAGGAATATTCTTTAGAGATGTTTATCAGGTAGAATTGACTGATTACCGCAGAGGCACAAGGTGGGGTGGAGTTGACTTTGACACTCAAGCAATAGAGAATATTAGAGGAGATTAAATTGTCCATTTGGGAGGTTCTGGATGTGAGCTGCCTGAGGCAAAGCGAAGAAAAATTCTGCAAAAGCAGAGCCTGGATTTCAGGACATCTAAAACACATCCTACTGTCAACTTCCCATTTTAACTTTTGTCTGCAGGTCTCTTCTTTACAATCTTTATTCTCATTTTCCCAGGCCCACTGTGCTGATTTGTTAATGGGTCTTCTCCAGGCCTTGGCCCAGTTTCTGCTCTATGAAATTCTCTCTTCATGCTGTCCCCAGCCAGCGTGATCCAACTGAAATGCTAATCTGTCATTTCCTGATTAATTCCTTTCAGTGGTGCATACCTCCCTATCACGTGATAATGGTCCAGCTATTTGGCATAGCCCACAAGCTCTCTTTCTTGCCTACAGCATGAAGCATTCCCTACCTCACACATTTTGCTCCAGCCTTAACAGACTCCTTGCAGTGTCCAGCCTCCACTGTGCTGTTTTACAATCCTGCTGTTACTTCTTACTGGTAGGATAAAGAAGCAGGAGCAAATGGACTAAATAATGAGGCAAGGACCTGGAGGAAATAGAAAGCACATAATGAAGGATACAGGAAGGAAGGCAGAGAGAGTTTCTGCAGGGAGTTTAGGAGAGGCATTTGCATTGTAGGGCATGAAGATAAATGTGTGGGTGGTCAAAAAGGGAAGGAAGTTGAGCCCAGAGGGAACACTGGATCTGGGCTGTCTCTCCCAACACAGGATTCCTCTCATGGGCAATGCTGGCTCAGGGACTTTCCAATGACCTGAGATTTTCTCAGAACTGTGCTGCAGTCGGAGGCTCTGCCTTTTCAAGCCCCTTGCCTTTCTCCTTGTACAGGTGTTAGACTTGTATCATGGTTCAAAGGCTCCCCTTGCTTATTCCTGCTTCCTCCTCCTTTTTTCTCCACAGACATTTCCCTCAGTGAACTTCCTGTACATCTAATTTCATCTTGGTGTCTGGCTCTTGGAAAACCTAAACTGATATAACATCTTATCAGTGGCGAAGAGGAAAATAGAAGGATCAAGGGACTTGATTTGATGTCTCCATGAGATAAAATAACAGATGTTGCAAGGTAGGTGGTGAAAGTCAGAGAGTAGGATGTTAGAACTTAATAGATCAGAAAATGAAGGGTTTAAGGCTAACAAAGTTCATAGAATAGCCAAGGGAATAAGTTGCTGAAGTTGAGTAGAAATAAAGGTCAATGATATTGGATAGGAATCACAGGGCAAGAATGTAAGCTGCCATACAATACTAATATTACCTTGATTTTACTCAGAAGAGCAACCAAACCAGTTCTCAGCTTTCTTTACAATTATGGTGGCCAAGATTCTATGTTAGTAGATGTCATTGAGTGGGGGTGAGATCTAGGAAAAATTTTGAAGCAAGCAATCACCTGGAGGATACACCTATTTGCCATTTCTTTTCCTCTCTTTTTCTTTCAGCCAGTTTGGACCATGAGGCCATTTTAAGGATGAAAACCAAGGCCAGGATGGTGGAGCAGAAAAACAGAAGATGTCTCCAGTAACATAGACTCACCATTCCTGTCCTGAATTGCCTAGTTTCTAGTTTTATTTTATGTGAGAGGACTCTGTATTATTTAAGCCACTTATCTGGGTATTTTATGTACAGCCAAACCAAGTCTAACTAATACATATGAGTTTTTCACACAGATATAACAATAACTTCTCCTGGAAGTTGGTATAGAGAGAAAGTACATAAGCAAGATGGAAAAGTACTTTATGTATAAGAGGAAAAACTTGGAGGCTATAGAAGAAGGAACAAGAGAGAGGTGATGGTTATGTGAATGTGTGCACGTTGCAGGAGGAGGAGCAAAAGAATAGACGTTTTTCAAATGAGACTGGAGAAGTAATGAATTGGAAATATCAGTGGAAGATAGTCAGTAGAAGAAGATCCACCTCCCCTGCCAAGCCTCAGTAATTGTAGGGTGATGAAGAAGAACAGCTTCCACACTAGAAGGCCGAAATGGAAGAGTCTGTTTCCAATGGGAGTTTTGGAAAATAATTGAAATACATAGGGGGACTCTACCAAGTGAATGGGAAAGTCGGAGGAAATAAATCACAAAAGAATATTGAGGGGAGAGAAGAGGATGAGGGGAAGAGTGGAGGGTTGCCTTTGAGGAGATGTCTAAGGATTACAGAAATAGAAGCATAGAGAGAATGGAATGCACCAGTGTTTCAACCACTGAGAGTGTCTCCTGTGGGGTCGGACCCAGGTCTCATGGGAGAGGATGGGAAGGGAGGACAGCAGGGCCATTTGGACTTGACCTGGAGCCTGAAGAGATCTTACATTTTTGCTGCTGTTCAGGGACAACTTTGTGCAAGGCAGCAAGAATGAGTCCTGATCACAAATCTTGATCCCGACTCAAGTCTAGTTCATGTGACAGCTCAGTCCAAAGGTGGAAGCAAGCTCCCAGGTGAAGGGATTCAGAATCAGAAAACTGCCTGAGGCTTAAATGCTTGGTAATCAGGGTTACCAATTTGCTGTTTAGTGATTGGCAATTTTTCTTCCTTACTTGGCATTTCCCTAGGCCCCATTCCCCCCAAAATCACAAATCCAAGGAAATAATCACAACTCCAAGGATATGGAGGAAGGGACACTAGTGGAGAGCAATTAGGCTTCATTTATTACATGAAAGAACCTTTCCTTACATGATATGATAGGAATGAATCTTACCATTTTGAAGTTCAAGAATATTACAGCCATACATCCCCTTTCTCCATCTCTTTTCCTCTCCTGAAAATGCTGCATGAGCAATAGGACTAAAATTTCGGAACCTCAGAGAAGATATATGGTCTGATCATAAATGTATTTTTGTTAACTGGCCAGAATCCTTAAAATTAGAAGTGGCCCAGAAAATGTAGGCTATATGTTCAGACTCTCAAAGACATATTCACTGTTTATAGCTAAGCTAATTTTGTGGTACTCATCCCATCTCGAGAGAATTAAAAAGTATGCGAAGTGTTGCAAAAATAGGACTAGGAATTACTAACCTAGATATTTCCCATGAAGTGCGTTGGCATCCCACAACCTAACCTAAGCATTCAGAGTCATCCTGCCCACAGAGAACCTCTATTTCTTAATCTCTTCTTTATAGCACAGATCAGGCCCAGAAAGGCCAACTAGCCCACTCCCAGTTAGTAACCAGTTTGGGTTCCAGGGCTAATGAATGGGCTATAGACCTTGCTAATACTATTTTTGCCTCACTACTTTAATGACTTTGGATGTTTTCTGCCAATTGGTTAGGATTAAATGCACTTTTCTAAGGTTTTGTGGAGGAAAGCCAGAGATCTGCACTTCTTAGTACTGTCGCTGCTTATTTCCCACAGTCCAGCAGGTTCTCCCCTTGTCTCCAGCCTTCCTGTTATATCTCAGGCTCCCATGCACAGGCTTGGATGAGCCAGGGCGGGAGCGCGAATGTGGATGATGAAGCAGCACTGGGGGGAGGCTGGAAGGCGAGCAGAGAGCAGAGTGGAGGGGCAAACAAAATGTGTCGGGCAAACAAAAGGTGTGGGGCATACAAGGGCTCCCACAGAGGAGAAACAAAGTCCCCAAGAGAGAGATAATCCAGCCTTGGAGAAGGCATGAGTCAGGGAAAAACATGGCCTCCTGTGCTTCTCCCGGGCTGCTTACATCCCAGAGTCACTGCCCAGCCTCTAGACAGCTGGTCTTCAAGCCTCAGCCGCTCTCACTTGTCAAAACAAGAGCCTTAGGAAGAAGTGACAGAGCTATTTCTTGGAGGTGGAGGAAGGGAGAGGAGAGACTGAGAGTATTCACTCACTCACACTCACACCACACATGCACACACACCCTGTTCTACTTCCCTAGATCTTAAATCTGAATGTGAGAGGGGACCAGAATCTGAAGTCAGCGACACTCCCTAGACTACTCGTAAACCTGTCTATGCAGTCCACATTCCCCGGATCTGACCATCTTTTGAAGGTCTTGGTGTCTTGCAGAGTGGCCTGTGACCATCTGTATACTTGCCACATAGCTCTTTATCACTTCCTACAGAGGGCTCCTCTCCGTTATCAGCTCACTGTCTCCAGCTGCCTGTAAGCATTTATCTTATGATGTTATTTCACAGACATTCACAGTTGCAGGAAACATTAGTTCTGCTTCCGAGGAGCGGACAATGCTAAGCAAATTACTTTTGGCAGTGAGCGGTTAAGATAATTTTTTAATGATACAAACAAGCCGCAGCCAATGGTGTTCAAAACAGGCCTGATGGAGCTGGACTGGGAGCCGACAGATGGTTTCTCCCCTAACTTAGTTTGATTGAGTGAGACATTTGATTTGAGCTTCTATGAAACGGAACCAATGTATTTAATTGTTTGATGATACTTAGCCTATTTTAAGTGAAAGAATGTAATTTTTTGTCTATAACATTGACCACTCCCCCCCCCCCCCCGCCCCTTAATATGTCCTGGACAATGGGATAGCAGATGGGGAAGGTTTGGTTCCTCCCCTTCCAGGTGAATTTTCATCCTTTTCTAGAGTCAGAAACAATGCCCACCTTCCTCTCCACTAAGCTCAGTACTGTGTCTTACCCAGAGTGGTAAATTCCTGTTGGTTGTTGAAAAAAAAAGGCGAAACATTTTCTAGCACTCTTTTCTGTTGGGAAGTGGATGTGATGTTTGCTCTGTAAGGCAGCCCTGTCTGTGCAATCACTGCTTCACACCTGGGGAGAGGGAAGACCGAGCAAAACGCAGAGGAAGCCCCAGCCGAAATGATGCTTCCCTTGATCACCTCTTCAAAGACTCTGTCTCCAAATACAGTTGCATTCTGAGGCACTGGGGGTTGGGACTTCCAGGAATTTACAGGGATGAAGTTCAGCCCGTAAAACAGTCTTTGCCTGTTTCCCTTCCCGGCACAATCTTTTTCTTATGGCTTAGTGGGTGACCTTAAAGAGGGGAAGTGCAACTTTCTGTCATAGGCCATCTCAAAGTGACTCTGTGATTGGACAGGCCTCATAAGTTTAGGTGTGTCTTGCATCCCCCACCACATGTGCTTCTTAAAGGGTGGTGAAGACGTTTATAAGTTGAAGTTTGTTTTCCAGGCCTGCTTATGAAAGCAAATCTGTAATAAACACTTCTGTAAAATTAAGAATTATCTTCTAATTTATTTACTTTTGTTAAGTTTAGATTTCTAGGTCAACTGTTCCTGAAAGTAGGGTTTAGTTGTATTCATAAACGGTGTCAGCTCGACAAAAATTTTCAAGGCCCTGCTACGTGGTAAGCTCACTGCTGGGAGCTGAAGAGGCAACTGCACAAGACAGACATGGGCCTGCCTGCGTGGGGTTTCACATGTAACAGGGCAAACAGAAAAGAGTAACAAAGATGAGACATGGTAATGCTAAATAGAGTTTCTTTCTGCGTTGTAGAACATTGCATCCATCCATCCATCCATCTAGTCGGTCCAGTGACATTTATCAAGCACCTCCCCTCTCTGAGGCCCTGTTCTGTGGAGCTGGGAAACAATGGTCACTGAGACAAGCATGGTCTGCTTGGCTCTCAAGTGGGAGTAGTGAATTATTTGCCTGTTATTTTACAGATGTGGCTGTGACAGATTCAGAAAATCGAGCCAAATGTGGTCAAAGCTATGTGGAGTTTGGGAAAACAACTTTCTAGTGAAGATTTATTTCTTTTTCTTTTCTTTTTTGAGTCATTATTTTTTTCTAGAGGTGGTGTGCTGAACAAAATTTCAGTGATCCGAGAGGTCATTTTTAGACTGGTTTTCTAAGTTTTTGTGGTGCTGCCAGTGGTCTTTTAAGCCTAATGTGTTTTTATTTGATTTCCCTTTTGATGTAAAAGAAAAAAATTTTAGTGCACTACAATCAGTGGCCTAGAAATTGTAAAAATGATGTTTTCTCAATTAGAGGTACCCCATAAGTGCTGTATATCTGCAAGCAAGGAGCATTCGTCTAGTTAGACCTGGAAAGAAAAGTGAAATGGGGGTAGCAAAATACAAAAAGATAAATATGCATACTTTGAAAAGCGTAATTATATTTTTACACCTTTTCAAGTTTTTCTATTTTCTCTTTCTCATGTGTCAGTGCTGACTTTAAAGTAAATGGAAAAACAACAGAATGTTATAAAAGACATCGTATCAATCAGATTAAGCAAGACGAGTGTGTGGGGGAGATTTAAGTCACCTCTCTGAGCTCAGTGCACACTCGGCCTGGCTCTAACGTGCTGTATGGGACTTTGGCAGCCAAATCACATGACATTCGATAATTAATGGCTTTATTTTGAAACATATTATTGCTGCCAAGTATTATAATTCTACGATTTCCTGGACACAGCACTACTCATTTTAAAGACATCTCTTAGCTGCAAACACAAAAAAATCAAACAACACAAAGCAAAACAAAAACAAAAAAATGAGATTGTTTAGAAATATCTAGGCTTTGAAATGATGGTCTGTGAATATCAAACAGCTTCATGATTCTTTCTCCACTGACAGCTGTTTACATGAATGTCAATAGAGGGTCAGTTTTCTGGCCTTGAGCCTATTCTTCCCTTTTTTTTTTTGTAGAGGGATACACGACTAGAATGGCTACCAACCACATTTTTCATTTGGGTAAAGCAGAACCTAGTATTTTCTAAGCTTGCTTGTTATTCCTGTAGTTGTTGATCTAAGAGGGCACCTAAGCAATTATTTGTTCTAGTCTTACATATTATAGATGAAGAAGCAGAGGTTTTGCATATTTTTCCTTAAGCTATTTGTCTTTAGTAACACTCGAACCATTCCTGGGTTGCGTAGATGCGGGCCAAGGAGTCAAGGAATGTTTAAACAAAACCATATCAAAATGGTTTATCCATTTTAGTGTCTTAAAACTGATCTATGCTCTGGCTTCAAATTGACTGAAAAGGTGGTTTCAAGGGTCCAATATATCACTGCTTAAAAATTTCCACATAGAGACAAAATCAAGGTCTCCACTTTTAAAATAGTGTTTTGAAACCATCTAGGCCAAAGTATCCACTTTGAGAACATTTTTCAGTTTTTGTATCTTGGCTGCCTATATTGCAACAGTGTACATATTCTAATAAGCTCACTCCAAGCATTTGGGTTTAGTGTGTTACAATGGTTCAATCCGGCAGGAGCTGTAGAGAGCAGTGCTCATTGGTTGGCACATCTGGAACAAATATTTTATGATGCCATGCACTTAAGTGCCTTTTCGTTTAGAGAAGGGTGTGGAGGAAGCCCACTCAGCTCTAACAGAGCCTTGCTTATATCCATGGGCAGGAATTTCAGGGTCAGGAAGGAACTGAAATGGGTCTTCCCTATCCATCTACCACAGGTGTGAGAAGCCTGTTGGCTGTCACCATCTACACTGATCACTTGCTCTTGCTTTGAGACACTGGATATCCCAGTTGGCAGCACAGTTCATGATCACAGGGATCACAACACGTACCCAGTAGAGGGCCCCAGCCTCCCACCCTGACCCTCACACAGGGTTGTCGTACAGACCAGAATAAAGAGCAGCCTCTACATGCAGCTCCTATGTTTGCAATCCACACACTGTGAGCTCAGGCTTATGTGAAATCTGATTATGGAAATACAGGCATACTACGCTCAGTGGGTCCCAGTGACTTTGTCCACCAAAAACATGGGGAATAGTGGCTCTGCACACAGTTTGTGCATCTTTCAGAAAAGCAAATTTGGAGATTTCTCTCAGTGACATGAAAGGTAGCCTTGTAGAGGATCGGGACATCGATTTAGTAAATCCTTGGTTGTAAGGATTTGGACAGGTGGTCGAAGGCAAAGTCACCTTCTTTTCCATAATAACCATAGGTCAGGAAGGATATTTTTTCAGTAAGTACTACAGGGAAGGGTACCTCCTCAGGGCAAAGCCCTTACAGCCCTAGCGAGATCAATGCTGTCAGCAGGTTTTTTCCTTTTGGATCTCATGGGGAGTTGCAGCAGGATGCAGCTGACTGGTCCTCCAGGTGTGGAGGCAGAGGTGCCACGGGCGGGTGAAAGGCAGAGGAAGGGTGAAAGGCTGCCACGGAGCCCACAGTAGCTGCTCAGATGCAGGCTTTTTGCATTACAGGTGCGTTGCAGCCAGTACTTTCCTTCCCCTTGCTTCTGATGGTGCAAATTTAGAATTCAGGAACATTCCTTGGGCGGGGTGGGTGGTTATGAACCTTACAGCCCACAGGGAAAACAAGGAGAGGCGTTTCCGGGTCATTTATAGCACTTCCTTGACGTGGAGGAAAGGGAAGGAGGGTATTTAGACTAATACCCTGAACTAAAAATGGGGAAATTAAAAAAAGGATTAAAAGGTTAAGGTAGGGTATTTCTTTCCTTCCTTGTTTTTCACATGAGCAGCCGCTGAGAACACAACTGGCTTTCAGCATCCTCTGTAATTGTGGACAGGATTGAAATGGATAAATGAACCTCACAGATAATCCCCTCAGCTTATTCTTACCCATTAGCTTCAACCTCTTCCCTCCACGAATCTATCCCAGATCCTGATGAGGAAAAAAAATGAGCTGAGTGAAGCACGAACGACCTTGCAGGCCAGACTCATCCTCTGATGGAGGTGCGAAGGCACAGGAAGGAGCCCGAGGTTCAGAGCACTGGATGGAGCTGCACGGCTGCAAATGCTCTGCCACCGTGCGGGGGCTTCTTCTTACGGTGGAAAGACTTCTCAACTTACGAAGCTGGACAGGGTAACCCAGCCTGTCAGGTTCCTGTACGGAAGGGGATACCGAAGCTCTGAGAGGCTAGGGCCATCGCAGGGAAGGCAAGACTGTCCCCATACCATTTTATGGTCTTTGGCTGGGCCTGAAAATTAAGTTGACCTAAGACAGATTAACAGAAAAGCATACAAATCTTATTATTACATGTATCACAGAAAAATGAAGACCCTAAAAAGCATCTGGGCCTAAATGCTTATATACTAAAATGAACAAAAAGTAATAATTGTGAAAAAGTAATGAAAACATATGGGAAGGCCTAAAGGAAATATGGTTCTTTAATGAGGTTTATTTGTGCTGATTTCTCTCCGCCCCTCCTGCCCGTCTCCAGTGATAAGAATGTTTTTCCCCTCCTCTTCATATGGGAGTTTCATCTGCCTTTAGGAGGAAAAGGGAAGTCAGAGTTCCTTCTTGTGGGAGTGTTTTTTGAATGCCTTTCACAAAATAATCCTTATATCAAAGTGGTGTATTTGGGGCATATTCTGCTACCCTTCACCATCCAGCTAGTTAGCAAATGAGAACAAGAAACCGGTCCTTCTCTCTCATGTCTGCGGTTATTTAAATACCGTTTTCCATCTTGTGTCTGGGGCACACCGATGTCTCCTGTGGATCTGTGCACCGGGCTCTGTGTTAGAGGTCTTCAGATTTATGTGCATCACACAGGCATTACTGTTCCTATTTTGTGGGTAAGGACACTGAGGTTCAGAGAGGCTCAGCAGGTTAGTAAATGGCCCTTTCATATGGGGTAGCCTAAACACATGTCCTAGGTAACACAGCAATTTAGATCAAGAGTCTGGTTTCATTCATCCTTTGCAGATGAAAAAACTGGCTCCGGAAAGACTGGTTTTCTCAAGGCCGCACAGCTGGACGGAGGGCACAGTTGGGGACTGGAAGCACCCTAGCGTTGGCACCGCCAGCCCAGGCTCGCCCCGCGTAGCCGCCATGACACACGTGGGATAAGCACTACGGCAACGGCTTCCCCTTGGCTCCGCTCACCTAGAAGCAGGGGTTGGTGCTCCTGAAATAAGTCTTGTAGGACTCAGGAGACTCAAGACAGGACGTTCCCTTATTTTAAACTGAACCTTTCAAAAAATGTCCCAAACTTTCCAGGGCTACCTTGGGAGATGCCTCCCAGGGCTGCTTCTTCCCTGAGATGCTGCTGAGACCTGCAGGGAACATTACTATGGAAAACTCTAGAGTGATCTAGCGTTCATCCACTGCCTCATCAAAATCATCCCAATCCTTACGTCATTCACCGTGCTGCTGCAGGTAAAGACGTGGTACCCAGGTTTGGAGGAATGAGGTTTTAAATTTTTTTGGACTAGCTGGGAAATACTCTCCTTTCGTGAGAAGATTCTAAATAGCTGTTCCAAATGTCATTTTTCTATTATTGGACAAGCAAGTAAGTTAAGTACTTTTAGGGGTCAAACATTCTCAATTGGGGCCACTTTAGGTCATGCTGATAGAAACTTATATCCGAATACAACTACACTCTACCAACACCCCACACAAGGTTTTAGCAATATGTGACTGGGATACGAAGCCACTACGGTCATATCCAGAGGGTCCTTGCTAGATCAGATCTGGTCGGGCACCCATAGTGGAATCCCACTTAGCTGCGGGCAGGTTCAGAAGTCTCTATCTAATGACAGGGTCACAGATGCTTCTGGGCAAAAGACGGGCAGAAGCTGAGGTAGCACAAGGTCAAAGCTGAGAGACTGGGTTCATTGAGTTCACTTCACCCAGCTCTGGTCACCACCAGTGGGGCTGGCGGGACTCAGGAAAGAAAATGTCCTTCACGCTCTTTCGAGTGACATGTAGGAGTAGAGTTCCTATTTATCAGCTGGAAGTAGTACAAAGTGACAGTGTTAGTGAATGAGAAATGGGGAATGGCGCCAGTGGGGGGTCTGACCCTCCCTCTGGTTATGCCTATGGCAGATGGGATCTGAGAGGCCGGGTATTAGGGGCTGCTGTTAGCTCAGAGCCCAAATCAAATGTGAAACATGGTCTTCATGAAGTCTCAGGAACCTTTGAGAGGACATTCTCTAAACAACACTTAAGTATTTGGTCAGGAACACCAACGAGTTCATAATTATTTATTGTAAATCACTCATAGTTTACACATTATTAATGGCAAAATAACACTTTTAAACACCTGCTGGATGAAGAACTTCATTATGACAATTTCCTATTGTCTTCACTTCCTTTTCAAAAATTAAAAATTTAATTTTTAAATCTTACATCTTTTCTAAAAAGATCTATCTTTGAAGGGCTCCATTGCCAACACTACAAGCCTTTCTCTTGCTCTAACATCTAACACTAAGGGTACACTGTCCCATTAATTCAACATGCTCTTTACAAAGCAACTTAATACACAAAATTTTTTTAATCCAGAAGCTACATAATGATCACTTTATATTTTGCTGCAAAATCAATGAAGGCCTCATGCAGGTGAAACATTAGTGGAAACTGAGTTCTAGATAACTGTTGGTTATTAAGATCTGATGGACTGGTGTGGAAAATTAATATGCTTATTTAGAAAAAGCAGCTAAAGTACATGCATCACTGGCTGGGGTCAATTAGAATATAAATTAGTATATAAACATTGAAATGAGAGCTTAATTTGAGCTTAATTTGATGTCTGGTATGTCTGAGTTAATACACCTTTAAAATGACAACAGCAAAGAGAACAAAATCAAACACCTAAACAGGCACTGATTTATAGGGTTGACTGGGAGTATAGCTCAGGACACACAAGTAGCTGGGCAGTGAACAGATCTCTTTTGAAGCAAACATTATGGAGCATTAACAAGCTGTAAACAGGGCAAAAAACAAAACAAACAAAAAAACAGACCCATTTTCTATATTCTCATTCTAAAAAATGTTCAAATTTCTAATTTAAAAACAACAAAAACACACACAATAACTACGAAACAGAAACATTCTTTAGTTACTACTTCTTAGACCACCGCTTCTATCTTCTACCTGACTCTCTGCTCCTTCAGATAGTGTGTTTAAAAATAATGCTGGGTTAGTTGGTAGAAAAAAAAAGAAATGCTCTCTTGAATCACAATGAAAGAATATTAAATTCCTTCATCCTATCAGGGTTAACATTATGTACAAGCATATAAGGATGTATGTTTGACATATTGTAGCTACAGCGATTAAATCACATGTCCACATTCTAATGTTAAACTATAGTAACATTGACTTAAAAATTTTTTTTTCATTGATAGTTGTATCTTGGCTTTGAGAGAAACAAAAAATTCCCAACCCACAGATTTTATTCCCTTCTACCTTCTACCCCTTCCCACCATCCAATGCACAAGAGAACTATAATAACAGAAGGCATGAACCAAGGTGTCGAGGGCAGACACGTCGGATGGCAGTTCCAGGTTCAAGCACTGCCATCTCCAGTCCTGGCTTTCCGGGCCTCGATCATTGGCTTGGTTGCCCGTTTGCGGTCAGTAGCCAGCCCCAGCCAGCACATGATGTCAATGAACCATGTGGTTGGGTTGAAATTTAAGCCAAATTCACTCGCAGAATAGTCATAGGGAAAGGTGTGATGGTAATTGTGGAAGCCTTCACCTGGAATACAAAATGAGCATTGAAATATATCACACACCATCTCTCTGCATAGATTTTTTAATCACTGTTTTATTGAGGATCTACCACGTGCAAAGCACTGTGTCAGGCTCTTTGGAGAGCAAAAGACTTGTTTCTTCCCTTAAGGAAGTGTTTTCTTAGTTGGCTAGTAAAACTATAAGTGAACAGAAAGTAACAAAAAGGTTATCAGCAGAAAGTCACAAGATAATTTTCCTGTATGAATAGGAGACATGGTACCATAACTTCAGCACTGTACTTCCTGAGCTAAATGCTGAATGGCTGGTAACAGATCATCATTTTGATGTATGTTCACAAAAGGAAAATAGTCTCTGCGGACTGGAGAGATTAGAGCAAGACTTCCTGGGAGAGCTTGAAAGCAATGAGAATTATTCAGAAAGGTAAGTAAATTAAGAAGTTAAATAGTGAAATATCCAAAGTCTGCCTATATATTACTCTGTCCCTTCCAGTGAACAGCTTTTCCTCCTTTCCTTTTTTTTTTAAAGGTGTTTTCAGGAAGGAGGGAGTGGTATCTCAAGATTTCTTTCTTTTGATTTTTAAAAATAGCTTTATGGAGATATAACCCACCATACAATTCACCCATTTAAAGTGTACAATTTAATGGCTTTTAGAATATTCAGAGTTGTGCATCCATCACCACGATGAATTATAATATTTTCATTCTCTGAAAGGAAACCTCACACCGCTTGGAATTCACTCGCCGACCCTCCCCCACCCATCCCCTATCTCTCCCAGCCCTACTTGCTATCTCTGTGATGATTAATCCTATGTCAACCTGACTGGCCGAGGGGTGCCCATTAAATATTATTCTGGGTGTGTCTGTGAGGGTCTTGCTAGATGAGAGTGGCATTTAAATCAGCTGTCTCGGTAAAGTCGATTACCCTTCCCAAGGTGGGTAGGTTTTCTCTAGTCTGTTAAGAGCCTGCATAGAACAAATGGTAGAAGAAGGAGACACTTTTTTCCTGATTCACTCATTGCACTGGGACAACTCTCGCCTCCTGCCCTCGGACCAGGACTTACACCACTGGCTCCCCTGGTGCTCCGGCCTTTGGACTTAATCACACCACTGACTTCCCTAGGTCTCCAGCTCACAGCCAGCAGATCATGGGACTCCTCCCTAACGGTGTAAGCCAGTTCCTCACAATAAATCAGACATTCTATTTATCTACAGAAACAATAGAATATAGCTATGTTTGTATAGATATCCTACTATTTCTATATATATGGAAATATATTATGAGGAATATATGGAACATATGTTAACAGTATACATACTGAGACACACACACAGTTTCTGTTTCTCTGGAGAACCCTAGTATTATCTCTATTTGCCTATTCTGAACATTTCATGTAAATGAAATCATGTAACACGTTATCTTATGTAACTGGTTTCTTTCACTTAGCATAATGTTTTCAAGGTGTACCAGGCATCAGTATTTCATTTCTTTTTATTGATGAATGGTATTCTATTATATAGATATACCACCACTTATCATGCCATTGTATTTTTACAATTGTGTTTATCCGTTCATCAGTTGATGCATGTTTGGTTTATTTCCATCTGTTAGCTATTATGAAAAACGTTGCTTTGAGCATTCATACGTAAGTTTTTGGTGTGGACATACATTTTCACTTCTCTTGAGTATACACCTAGGATTAGAACTGTTGGATCATATAGTAACTATTTTTAACCATTTGAAGAACTAACTGCCAGATTCTTCCTTTATTTCTTAAGTGGCAACAGATCGTGATATAGTTCTCTTATTGACCACGTTTGAAGGATTCTGCTCTATAATGAGTACATCAGATGGATTGATCTGTGGTCTGCAATTTTCTTAATTTAAGTCTTCTCTATTCTGCCCCTCCACCTTCATCATTTTTAGTGTTTTTTCTTAAACTAAGGTACAGTATGGAGAAGTTTCCCCCCTATTTTCAGAAACAAGGATGTTCTAAGAACTCTATCTGTATCCACCATCTACTTACTGAACAGTTGGTTGAAACAGAGCCCTCCAAGGACCTTCATGAAGAAGACTGAAAGTCCATTGCTGACCTGAATAGACTTAAAACCAACACCCTGCCCTTCAGGGCCTGTGCATAGTCACACTCTTTGGGTTTCCTGGATCTCCATCCAGGATGGTAACAGTCCATCCTCTCCCCATCCCAGTCTGCTCGCAGAGTCAACATTAAATGTGGTTCCCCTCATTAGAGTCCTTCTATAAGATAAAGGGTGAGAGGAGGAGAAAGCAATCGGTGGGTCAGGAAGCTCTTTCTTCTATTTTCCAAGGCACCTTTCTCTCTGCTTATCCCATTATCCCATAGCTAAACTTAGTGTTTATTCCACCTTATACTGCTCTCATCAACAAAAGATCCCTGGGGTCTCAATAAATGGGAAATTCTAATGAAGTGGTGGCAGAAATTCATTGTTGAGTGACACATTTCTACTTAAAGTAGAAACTTCTTTTCCTGGTTTGATCTCTGTGCTTAAGGCTCAGCTTACCAAGAAGCCCGAATTGCTTTTATAAAGCTATAGTTACTATTTATTAATCTCTTACTATGTGCCAGCCACAGTGCTAAGTGCTTTAATGAGTACAAACTCCTATAATCCTCACACTTCTGAGCTATGATTATCCTCATTTAAAAATGAGAATGTAAATTCACAGAAGGGACAAGTAACTTGCCTAAGACCATATGGCTAGTAATAAAAACAACATCACTGAAGGCTTATTTTGTGCTAATTACTGCTGTAGACACTATGTATTAACTCATCTATCCCTCCAACACCAGGATGAGGTAAATGTCACTATTATTTCCACCTTACAGATGAGGGCACGAGGTATGGAGGAGCCAGATAACTTGCCCAGAGAGTAATTAAAGGTACCAGGGCTCTACCAAACTTGTTGGACTCCAGAGGCCTCGCTCTTAGCCATTTTGTGGTACCATAAGATACCACCATCTCGTTTCTTCCCATCTCTTTGTCTGAAGGCCTGTTTTCCTACAGTCAGCTAAATGATTGGACAGCTGAAGCTAGAGTGGTCAGGCCAGTTGGAGAGACAAGTCAACTGCTACTCTCCTTTAGGAAAATTTCCATGGCAAAAATAAATAGCTGCTAATTATTTATCACCTACTATGTGGCAGGTACTCTACCAAGCGATCTACATATACTAGTATTTTACTTAATCCTCACCTCACAACATCCCTATGAAACAGGCATTGCCATTCCTATTTCACAGATGAGAAAATCAGAAATTAAGTGACTTGCCCGAGAGCCAAGATTCTAATACCAAAGGCCAAGTTCACTCTGTTCCACTCCACTGCCTCTTTTTATAGATTCCACAAAACCACAAGAAGCCAAGAAAATCGAGTTGCCATTCTCTCCACTGACTCTCATACCCCTACTCACCAATGGCACCCAGAGTGACCAGTGGGTTCTGCCGAGGGCTGATGTGCTTGTCATAGGGTCGGTTTCCATACATGTGGGCAGCACTGTTGACCAGCCAGGTGACATTGAGAGAGATGGTATAGCGGAGGATGGAGGCCAAGAAGTAGGAATTCCACAGACTCTCTCCCCAGATACACCAGGGAACCAGTGTGGGGACCACGAAGCACATGAGCACCACGGTGATCTTATAGTACCTGGAAGGAAGGATAATATGCTATCATTGGGCACCTGTTGATGGCAGTGGGGACAGGCTGAGCAAGCTATAGGAAAAGTCAGGAATTGTGCTGGTCAGCAACTCTTTCTGTATAAGGAATACTCTGTTGCATGTCACTCTCTGCAGGGGTCACAAACACATATACCCAAAAAGGCTAGGCAGGTAACACAAATTTGAGAATTAGGACAGAAAGCATGTTATAGCAAGTAGTAGGGCCTGCAGCATATTTCAGAGGAATTTTAATATAAAATGATTAATATTGTGCTGGCAAAACCCATGTGTCTTAGAGCTACATTTGTCCTACAAGCCACCAGTTTGACAGGTCCTAGCTTTCTTTCATCAGTCAACCAACCTGCTAATCAGGTTTTCTTGAATAATTTCAAGAAATATTCAGTATTTCTGGAATAATTTTCAGGCACACTATTCTGTGCTTACTTAGCTTAGTAAAAAAGGAAACGACCCACTTCCAAAAATGTTCTTTGTCCATTAAAGGTTACATTCTAAACCAGTGTAAAAAATAAACACTAAGTACAGGAACAAGCATGGCCACATAAAAAGTAATCGTTAAAAAGAAACCATTATTGTTTGATTTCTGGACCTGTGTATCCAGCAAACATTTACACAGCATGTACTATATGCCAGGCCCTGAGTGCTGGTGATACTAAGACAAATTTGACCCATTCCCTCCCTGCGGCTTCAGTAAAGGAACCACTGTTCACCACCCTCTGCTGTGTAGGATTAGCTTTATGTGGAGACAGGAGAGGAGCTGTGACATGAAAGTGTCCAAAGCCACCTGTTCACAGCAATTTTGTCCCCGGCTTCCCATTGGCTAATCAAGCTTCCAGGCCTCTGTTAAAGTGCATATGTAGCAACTGGGAAGTGGCACAATGTGAAGGCATGAGAGCCCTAGGTGGAAGGCTTTGATTTGAGTCCAGAGCTGATTCCGGATGTTGAACAGGGCTTTTAAAATTCTTTCACACTCCTCATGTGCACAGTTAGATCATTTCCCAAAAAGCAGAGCATGAGGTAAGAGCTTGTGTATGGGTATTATATTTTGGGAAGTGAGCTCATACTACAAGAGTGGGCGACTGAGAAGAATGAAACAGGGAAGGAGGGAAAGCCAAGCCAGGGATGCCTGCTGCTGTGGGCAACTGAAGTTGGGCCTTGAGGGGGCAGGTTCTACTTCAGAATTACTCTCTCGAGAGATCAAAGAAGGGACTAAAGGGATGCCACACGAGATATTACATCCCTCACACCTCCACGTTTGCTTGGGTCTGAAAGGCTGAGTGCATTCTATAGGCATCTTAGGCAGAAGTGGCGAAGAAGCCAGGGCAGGAAGTAAGAAATGAGCAGTACGGATGAGGAAGGTGCTGTTGGGTTAACTCATGTCAGCAGGCGGCTGTAGCAACAGTTGGAATGAAAAAGTGGGCCGAGAGTATGAGGCAGGATGTGAGAGGTATCCAACTCAAGCAACAATCATACCTCACGGGGTTCTTGTGAAGATCAAATACTAATAACATATACTATGTATTTACTGTGTGCCACGACGATTCTGAGACCTTTATTACACTGATTCATTTCATTCTAACAAAAACTCTAGGCTGAAGGGACCATTACTAGCCCCATTTTACCGACGGGGAAGTTGAGCAACAGAGAGGTCACAAGACTAATAAGTAGTAGGACCAAGATTCAAATCCAGACAGAATCACTTCAGAGACCATTGTGCTATTCTGCTTTGCAAATGTAATCAGGTATGCAAGTGTGCTTTGTAGATTGCTAGGGGCACATAAGTATCAGTTCCTATAATAACTGTTTTTATTAGACAGCATATTAACCCAGATGGCTGTATTTTAGGGGAAGGAGGGTTCTTGGGAGATCAGATGAGTGGCTGTGGTTGGAGAGGCAAACACAACAGGCAACTGATGGTCTTAGAGCGGGCTCCCCAGAGTCACAAGCAGAAGGCTCTGGGGGTGCTCCTGAGAGATACCTTTGGGAAAGGCAGGATTGGGCTGAGGGAGAAGCTCACCCAGAATGAGTTTCAGCAGATCCAGTCAGGAGCTCTGAGGCTGGATGACCCTGTACCGTTGTCCCAAACAGAAAGGTATCTAGCATCGTGCAGCCACTGGCCTCAGAGTGCCCCATGTGAAGTGTGAACCCTTGGGCAAAGCAGTTCTGTGTGGGCGTGGGCAGTTCCCAGTAAGGACAGGAGCTGGAGGGTAGAAGCAGCAGCTGAAGAGGGGATCTGGGTGAAGCACGCAGGCCCTTGCCAAGGACCCTGGGACCACTGGTGAGCATGTCAAGAAGCAGGATGCTCTAAAGGGAAAACATGCCCAGAGCCAAAAATTGCTACCTCTGCTGCTACCTCTGAGGGGGACAGCAAGTGGCTGAGCACTGCCAGCAGAAGGCATTTTACAACTTAAGCGGCTCTGTCCCTTCCTCCACTTTCTAGGGAGGAACCAGCCCCTCATTTTGCTCCTAAAAAAAAAGAAAACATGTATTGAGGACTTGCTCTGTGCTATGCACCAGGTTAGGCATGTCAGAGGGCTTCTTTCACTTCCCTTCACAGTGGGCTCAGGATGGACACATCCCGCCAATGAGGACCCCTTGCTCCACCTGACCCTATAAAATCTGCCTTCTCAGTTTGACCAGCCCACAGGACTCAGTGTCCACTCACAACCTGCCCCTGTCTCCTTCCTCTGAACCTTTCAGGAAAGCCACCTGCCTGCCTGGGCTCTGGTTCCAGAAACTCCACTGCTGCAGGGGGCTGGGCTCCTGTGGACGGCTCCAACAGTGTGGCTTCCCAAGTGGGAAGGAAAAAAAGCCTGGGCTTCACCTCCTGGCACACCACTGTCCAGCCAAATCTCCCTTCCTCAAAAAAAGACGCTCTTTAAAAACCACTGCCCTCATACCGACAAAGCGTTAGCAGATCTAATTATAGGGTCGTTAACTGATTGCTCTTCCTGTATTTTGCTAGGATTCCTCTTTGTGTGTTCAGTGCAATAGATGAAAGAGGAATTTTTAGGAGGCATGGCGAATCTGGATGGGATTGCTAGCGAAACAGGTCTTGATGATGATAACTGTAAAAATTCTCCCCAACCATTTCAAACAGACTCAGCATATCCTCTCGTGTAGCTGAGTACCCCTTCCTTCCTCCTGCCCACTACTGACCTTGAACAGCTGGTCTGCATATAATTATAGTCACTGGCCTTCTTGCCTCAAAACAAGTGCTGAGATGGCTTCCCATCTTCCGTGCTTAGAAACACTAAAATCAGAATGCCCTAGTCAAGGGTCCACAGAGCAACGCCAAAAAGCCTCCAGCACCTAATCCCTACTCATTTAAAAGATTTCTTTTCTTCATTTGGTGGTAGAGAGGAAGGCTGGAGAGAAGCCACTGATATTGTACTTTTTGATATTGTCTCTGCTAAATGGACTTTTTACGTTGTAAAGCATCATCGAATATTTAATTACCCAACTCTGCCACTTCTTCCTAGCTGTGTGATGTTGAGTAAGTTACGTTAATTGCACTGAGCCTCAGGTTTCTCATCTGTAAACTACAGTACTAATGAGTTTATTGAATGCCGACTATGTGCTAGGTACTGTCCTAGCACTGGAGCTATAAAATGAACAAAACAGACAAAAATCCCTGTTCTTGGGGTGAAGGAGTATTCTCATAGGGAGGTTGTATTTATGTATTTTTTCTCGTAGTGAAGACAGCTAACAAACAATATACGTGAGCAACATATGGAGCATCTTAGTGGTTAATACTAAGGAGAAAAAGCAGAGAATGAGAATATGAAGTAAGGGTAGGGTATCCAGGGAAGGCCTTAATGACACAATAGCGTTTGAGTAAAGACTTGAAGGAAGTGAGAAGTTAGTCATAGGGCTAAATGGGGCAGAGGATTCCAGCTAAAGGAAATCATAGGCACAAAGACCCTGAGGCAAGAGTCTCCCGTGTCTGTAACAGTCTTCCCCAGCCTGGCTGACCTGACTTCCAAATATCAGTCTAAACATCATTTCTTGGAGGATTTCCTTTGTCCTCTTGGACCAGGCAAGGTGCCCCAGCACAGTGGTCCTGTAGCATGCTGTACTTCTCCACTCTCAGTAGCCATATCTGCTAGTTCAGTGGTCTCAACCCTGACCGCACATTAGAATCAACTGGGCAAACATTTAAAAATGACTGATGTTGGGAACCCACTGCAGACTAATTGAATCCAATAGAATGAGAATTTCTAGTCTGGGCACTGACATTTTTAAAGCTTCTCCATTGCAAACATTGGTGGTAGCCTCCCTAAACTCACCCGATCCTTTCTTTCTTGCTGGAGAACCCTGATTTTGTTCAGATATCTATCTGTCCTCCTTGCATGTTTTTCAGGGAAATGCACCCTACCCAGGACATGGGTCCTGATTGGTTTGAGGCAATCATGGTGATCTCATTTACTTTGCCAATAATTAATGTATGATTTGGCCAATAGTGGCCAATAGATATGAGAGAAAGAATGGCTATAATTTTTAAAAAGGGAAATAAATGTTGGTGAAGGTATAGAGCATTGCTGATGGGAATGTAAAACGGTGTAGCTGCTGCAGAAAACAGTTTGGCAGCTTTTCAAAAGGCTGAACATCAAATTACCATATGACCCAGCAATTCCACTCTTAGGTATGTATTCAAAAAAAAAAAAAAAAGAAAAAAGAAAGAAAAAAAAAAAAGAAAAGAAAAGCAGAGACTTGGACAGATATCTGTACACAACTGTTCATAGAAACATTATTCACAACAGCCAAAAGGTAGAAGCAATCCAAGTGCCCATCAATGGATGAATGGATAAATGGATAAAAAAAGTGTTGTATATACATATAATGGAATACTATTCAACCATAAAAAGGGATAAAATTTGATACATGCTACAACATAGATGAACCTTGGAAATGTGCTTAGTGAAATAAACCAGACACAGAAAGACAAATATTTTTATGATTCCACTTATATGCAGTACCTATAATAGGCAAATGTATAGAGACAGAGTAGAATAGAGGTTGCTAGGAGCTAGAGGGAAGGGGAAGGAGAAAAGGCAGTTATTGTTTAATGGATACAGAGTTTTTGTTGGGAATGATGAAAAAGCTTTGTGTAGAGATAGTGGTGATGGTTATACAACATTGTGGATGTACTTAATGCTACAGAATTGTACGCTTATGGATGGCAAAATGATAAATATTATGTTGTATATACTCTACCTTAATAAAAAAAAAAAGAGAGAGAGAGAGATGAGAGAATATTTTCCTCAACAACAGAAAAGCACACAGAGATGGCTTCTCCTCTTTCACAGTGACATCTAGACCTGCTACAGTCATCTTGTAACTCTGACTGGAAGAAGGCTGAGAAACAAAGCCAATCCCTGAGGCCAACAGAACAGAAAGATGGAAAGGTCCTTGATTACGCTGTTGAGCTGTTGAATTAACCAACCCTAGATTTGTTTATCCATGATGCCTTACTCTGGGACAAGCTAGTTGAGTCAAGATCTTCTGTGGAGTAGCTAAAAGCATTCCAGTATACCCGTGGACACACTATGATGGACCATCTGTATTTCCTCTCAGTACCGGAGGACTTAGTCTCCCAGTTGCTGTCAGTGCTGCCTCTGCTAGAGGGAGCTGCCTTGCCCTAGGGCATGCCCTCTTCTAACAACTGCATCCAGTCGCTAACCAATAAGGGGAGTTGTCCATTGCCAAGGACTGGTCTCATTGCCCCAATTCTCGAAGACTCTGAAAAGTCATCCCAGCTTCAGCATCCAACGTCAGGTTGGCTGAGGCCTCCAATAAGATGGATCAAAGACCAGATTCATCCCTTGCATAGTCCTATTTCTGTCCCTTCTTTCACAGTGTCGACCCCAAGGAGTCCCCAGTAGACTTCCTACAATGTAATGTCCATCTCAGAACCAGCTTCTGGGGTAACCTGACCTGGGACATGGATATACTGCTGGGCCAGCTGAGTCCAGCAGAAAGCCAGACTCTCCAGCCTCTAGCAGAGACTTGCACCTAGCAGGCATTCCTAACTGTGTGTGGAATTATTAAATGAATGATATTTTGGTTAAACAGTTATGAGTTCTCAGCTTCTCAGAAAATAAAGTGACTTTAGTAGAACAAAGAATATGAGAGAAAAAATTGCCAAGGTTTGCAAAAAACACAAACCACACAATAAGTGTGCAGCCTATTTTTGAGTTCTTCATTAGATGCTTATTGCTTGGACTGATGCCAAAGCAGGGTTGTGGCTAGAAAGCCCACAACTTGACTAAAGACATTCTTGCTCATCAGGACCTAACCCCTGTGAGGCTTCCTACCTCTAGTTTAAATAAATGATTTCTGAACATGAGCTTCTAGGTCATTTTTGACCTGCCAAATATAGTTAAAATTTGGCAGTCTTTAAGATTTACAGCCATTCTAACAGGTTTGGTCTTGGTTTGGAATGTGAGGGGCTTCCTCTCTGTATTTCTGTGAACACTAGACTCCAAGAATGGAGAAGACTCCTAAAATCATCAAGGGACTAAAAGAAAGGGGTAAGGACTATAGAAAAGCAGTGGTAGGAATCCAAGAATGACCCAAGGAAGAGTAGCTCTCCATACGCTTGAAACCAGAGGCCCACATTAAGCCAAAAACACAAAAGCTAAAGCACTCAAGCTCACTTTACAAGTAACTTGAGAGCACGTTTCTATAGTTCTAAGATGATAGCTTACATGAACATGTCCAAGACAGATGCTGGAAACCTTTCCACACAGTTCTTCATCATACTAATACCACAACCGGGAAGATGCTTTTCAGCATTTAACTAAAGATAACGAGTCCATTTCATACAATCAAATGCCATCATATATCACAGTGCCCCAGCCAAGTAGCTCCGTCTACAGGACACAAGTATAGATATGGGCCCTAACCTTCCATCGTCTTCAACGATTTGAAGAATATCCTCATTCCTATAAACTAGATCACAATAAAGAGAACCGAAACATTAAAAATAGTCTTGAGGCCAAAAATTTGTTCTATGGAGAAGAAAAGATTTGGTATTTCATATATTTTTTTAAAAAATATGAGTGTGATAAGCATCTTAAAACTCTCATTTTTCTTTAGATGAAAAAGAAATTGTTCTCTGTAAGCATTTCCCTTTGCTTGACTAACCCTAAGCACAGCAGTCCAGAGCTGGTGGTGTGTGAGATGTCGAGAGTGAAATCTATTAGAGCATGAAGTAAGGGGAAATGACCTGCCGACTTCGAAGGCGGGAGCAGCCTGAGGAAATGTGAAAGCAGCAAATACCACAACGGGTGAGAGAGAAATCACAGCTCCATAAATGTATCGTAATGATGAGCAATGAGCTGTCACTGGCATCTTGATTAAACATGTTTGATTTTATGATTTCATTTAAAGCCTAACTAGAAATTTATTTTCTTTTCAATTTTTGCATCTTGTAGGGGACCAGGCAAAATCATCTGGATGCCTACTATAAACATTTATTTAGGGAACAGATGATATGCTCCAGTAGTTTGTAAATGCGTGGAACATTTTCTCCTTCCTTTGTCCCATCTGGTACTGCTTATAAGGAGGTGGACTATGTGATTTGTTTGGATGCAGATGTGAAGATGGAAGTCCACTGATGGAATGAGTAGCTCTTTGGAGTTTTTTAGAAAATCTTCTAGACTCTTTAAACTGTTTAAGTTGAAAATGGGTTTTGCTGTTGTGCTCTTGGTTTTGCCTCTCTGGTATTGCAGTGTCTTTATGTGAAAGCGGTCATGATTCCTGCATTAGAAGTATTTTCAGAAACTCTTAATCACTCCAGATTTGTCTTTGACCTTCAATTAGTCTTGACATCACTTGCCCTGTGCTACTTCATGATAAGCATTCCCGTAGAAGAAAATCTATTAATTGGACCATCTAGATGCATAATCCTCATCTTTTGGATGTTTCTCCTCCCCCACGAAGGAAGCAGACGGCAAAAGGCTGCTCCATGAAAGCAACTCCTTCGGAAGCTTGTAATGCAGGGGGAAACAGACATTTTAATTTTCTCTCCAGATTCTGCTTTATTTGCTTTGGAGGTCTGAGTGTGGAGGTCAGTTGCATCCATCCATTTGAATTTAATTTGTCTTTGTATAAACAGCTTGCATTGATTCACTAAGCAGTGGTTCAAAAGATAAACACAATCATTTCAGAATTTCAGCACAAAGTACATTATTTCTACCTCATTAACAATGAAGTGCTTAAAGAAAATACCCAGGCATGCTGATGGCTATGACCATGTAAGGAAGGTTAACAGTCCCTTTTCCTTTTTCAAAGCTTTGATTTCATCAGAGCAAGTGAGGGCAAGTTCTTTGAGGGCAGGATGTGTCTTGATCCAATTCACATCATTCACAGTTCCTTGAACACAAAATGCTGGTTAGCACAATAGGTGCCCAGTAAGCAGAATTGTTGACGTGCACTAGAAGGAATAGAGGGTGAGAATCTATCTGCCTTTGGCAAAAGCAATTATGTCTGGTTAACCCTTATAACTGATACTTAGAGCTTCTCTAGCTCTCTCAATAGAAATTAAAGTTGATTAGACCAATGTCATCCTAGGTGTCTCTCTAGGATTCTGTCTTTGTCTGTCTCTGTCCTTCTTCCCTCCCTTCCTGATTAGTTATCAATTGTTCCAAACAAGTAATGGGAACAACAGACTAGCTCCTGATGGTTTGTAGAATAGCATGACAAAATGAACGCTTAAAATAATTTATAAAATAATTTTTAAAACAAAGTTGCTGCATTTCCACTTTCTTGTACCCTTAAAACCATGTTTCACTGTCACCCTTGCTATGAGAGATAAACTGAACATTGTAGGAGAAAACATAACCATTTTCTCAATCTGAGACCCATGAAATTGTATGCAAACTCTTGTGTGTTCCCATTTTTCTGGGGTTCAAAGTCCACAGCTTTCATCACACTCTCAAAGAGCTATTCAATTCCCAAAGAAATGAAAGGCCAATATATTTCAAAGGTAGTTACCTTTCTTTGATGACGCTGTTGTTATTTAACTTTGATTTTCTCTGTTTACTTTAGGATCTAGGCTAAGATTTAAGTAAGAAAATGTAACTCAATTTAAAGTGGTCTTTTAAAAAATAAGATTGTCTGCCCTACATTTTTTGGCAGTAAAAATTTTAAAGGAATTACCGTGACACTAGATAGCTGTGTGTGTGTGTGTGTGTGTGTGTGTGTGTGTGCGTGCACATGCATATGCATACACACATGCATTCTTTTGCTAATTCTAGCTTACATACATGTGGACTTTGTGCTAAAAGGATAATCACCAACGACAGAGTACAATCCTCCACCCTACAAGGGAACAAGTTTAATTCCAAAATTCTATCAATGGTAAACTATTCACTAGCAGCCAATCTGTGCAGGAGAGAAGCCAATGGAGTCATTTAAACCACTTTCATGATCAAAGTGAAATGCTGCAGCTGAACTGACTAGGTAGGCTGACCATTTTTCTTACTGAGGACAAAAACAATAAGGCTGACATAATACAGTTTCATTTCACATGTAAAAGGCAGGACCATTGCACACAACATGGGCTTTCTAGCCGAGGGTTTCTATTCCAAAATTCAAGGTTCACTGCCTTTCCAGAGCTCCTCAGGCCTCCAAAACTCAGCTCAAAATTGAACTCCTCCAGAAAGCCTACCTTGACAAATCTCCTCTCAACTATGGTTATCGCATTATTCAACACCCCTTCAGTATAACTGTACTGTAAAGACTCAAGAAGACAATCGTTTTAGATAGCTGAGTTTTCCTGCCAGCTGGGATTCTATGTTCAATTACCCCAACTTTTTAAAAAATTGTCTGTGGAAATCATTACTCATTTTTCTGTCTTTTTTTTTTCTGTCTTCATACTGAGAGTTCATGGAAAAAACTTGACCATCTTTAATAGTGATAGATGTCTTAGTCTGGGTTTCTCAGAAGGCAGGGCTTTAGGCAAAGCTTATATGCTACTATTTTATAAAGGGAGTTCAGTCTAGGGAAACAGAATGTGAGAGGCAGGAGAGGTATGGGGGCCAGTGGAGGGTGTGTTACTGAGCTGGCCAATGCTTCACATATCAACCTAGTAGGACCATCTTCCAAGAGGTCATATGAATGACTGAGCTTTGGAACATATCTGCTGGGAGGAGGATGGGGAAAGAATGTCTCTCTCAACTTTCTTCTTCATTGCCACCCTCCCCCTAACTTCTGGATTGTGATTACGAGTGTTGAGAGGTGTCTCAGGCTCCAGAGCCAATAGAGGCACCCCAAGGCAGGAGGCACACACAGTGTAGGCATGAGGAAGGTCCTGTCAGAATAAATCTACCCGAAGGCAGCTGGACCACAGAGGGCTGAGCAGGATGAGAGGCCAAAAGTCCCAGGACACAGGAGGTCCAGAGAGTCTGCCATGGTGTCTAATGGGTGTCTGATACAATGAGAGTAAGTTTAGAAACATCAGTGGGTGCTCTGTGTTTTGCCCACAGTGTCTGTTGAGGTGTGAAGAGCTCTTAGTCTAGACTGACTGAGTCACTATGACTCAGATATTGAGAACTGAGTTCCTATATTTACTTTTTTTGAGGTAAAAGTGGGACATATCATAAGTTTCAGGTGTACAACATTATAATTTGATGTCTGTATACACTACAAAGTGGTCACCTCTAATTACTAATTAAATCTTGCTGATCCCTCCCTTATTTTCAGGTATGCTGAGAAGCTATTACGTCTATTTGTCAGTGTTCTCACATGCAGTAGCTTCTCCATCCTGTTCTAATTTTTTTCTCTTAATCTTTGAAGGGATTGAAAACCAAAGAGCTGAGCTTGTTCAATTTGTGTGCAAATGAAGAACACACAGGCTCTGGGTGAGGGCTAATGAGGCTCTCCTGTGCTGAGATTAAAAATTCAAAACTATTAGGATTATGATATTTATTCAAATATCTTTGTGATGGTAGAGAGTGGAATATGCACTTTGGAGTTTAGAGGATTCTGTGAAATAATGCGGATCTGGCACTGAGCATCTCTGTGATGACTCTCTCTGTTTATGTACAGGTTCTTGGCTTTATTCAAGTGAAAAGAAATTACCGAATACCTGAGTTTCAGAGAAGTGAGATAATATTCTATTTAGTTTTCACTACACTGTGTATTTGAACTTAATGATACTGTTAAACTTTCTGTAATTTGCTTGAAGATACTGCAGCATAAACAGTGTGATGTAGGGGTGTGTGTGTGTGTGTGCGTGTGTGTGCGCGTGCGCATGCATGCGTGCGTGTGTGTATATGTGTGTTTTATTCTATGGGCAGTTCATTAACATTTGAAGTACCCTAATAAAGAATCTGAACTTCACACATGCTTAGTTAGCATGTGACAAATTCCAATAGTTCATAAAACAGAGGTCTGTTACAGGTTTCAACTATTTTTTATCTCCAATCAGCTCTAAAGGGTTTGCAATTAGGATAAAGGAAATGAATCTTCATTAGTAAAACAAGTTGTTGAAATATATGGATTGGCTAGAAATCCTACACAGGTACCTCCCAGAAGCATATATTCCTCAGAGTGGCAGCACCTAAGGCTTTGCTCCATCCTGTGCCCAACCACTGGCAGAAGTCAACTGCTGGATTCTGACGAGGTGATACTCCTACATTGTGTCTTCCATGCAGGAGGCTTGTTTGGATGTCCAAAAGGGCAGGAGGCAGGGCTTCATCAAGTAAGATATGTTCATGGCTGTTTTTGTCCCTAATTGTTAATTGTGGTAGAATTTGGTCTGATATGGGTTCACATTGTATGAAACACCCATCACCTTCCTCCTCCTCTCACACTGGTCTTGGACAAGGTCCGTTCCCAGAAGACATGGCCAAATGTCTTTGTTGCACCATCTATGTTTTTGTAGTCCTCTCATCATACCTTTGAGGGTCAGAAGCACCATAAGTACTGGAGATCACTGTTGATGTTACGATACTGTGCACGATTGGGCAGTGGGCTCCTTGCCTCACCCCAGGAGGTAGGACTCCAGGCCGCTGAAACATACTTGGAGGGAGTGGAACCCCACTAGTGCTGGTGGTGGTGTCTGTGTGCTGCTTACTTCAGCAACTGAGGGGGTTAAAGTATCATACATAAATCATTACCCCTAAAGCTGGTTCTCAGGAGCAGGTTGTCTAGTGTTCTCTATAAACAGGGTAGTTAACACACTCCTCCATTCCAAAGGTATATGGGGAGGTGCTAGGTGTTTCATTAATTTCAATAAATAGAAAGATGACTAGGACATAGGCACAGCCCTCGGGGAGCTTCTGGTCTAATGAGAAAGATTTAATACAACATGATAAGCATGAAAGCAAGGTAACCCCATGATTCTCCAGACCCGCTGAGAAGAGACACTTAGCTCACCTAGGTCAATGGATCCTACATTCTTTGGTCTCAGGACATTTTTACATTTTAAAAATATTCTTGAGACCTCCAAAGACTTTTGTTTATGTGGATGATATCCATCGGTATTTACCATAAAGGAAACTAAAACTGAGAAGTGTTTTATTAATTCATTAATTATTAAATGCTAATAAATGTTAATATAAAACTACCTATATTATATATAAAATGTATTTAATACCATAAAATATTAATCTATTTGTTAAAATAGAAATAATGAGCCTATATCATGTTAACATACATAACATCCTTTTATGAAAAATAACTATATTTTCCAAAACAAAAAAACATTTTTGTGTGAAGAATGGCATCATTTTACATAATTGCAAGTCTCTAATGTCTGGATTAATAGGAGCAGCTGGATTACACATCTGCTTCTGCAGTCTGTAGCAATATATATTATTTAGGTTGAAGTCTTTGAAAAAAATTTGCTTCACACAGATGTGCAGTTGGAAAAGGAGGACCTCACACACCCCCTAAAAGGCAAAAGCTTATATGCTATTTATACTACATAGAAAGCTTATATGCTTGGGGACCTCACACCCAGAGGGTCTTTGAACTGCTAGCTTCAGCTTCCTGGAGGTGAGTTTTAAAGAATATGTAAGAGGTGTCTGGGTAAAAACATGACGAGAACATTCTAGGTCAGTGCTTCTCAAACAATCACTGTGCATCTGTTTCACCTGGGGTCTGGGGTGAGGCTTGAGTCCTGCATTTCTAACAAGTCCCAGGTGACACTGATGCTGCTGGTCCCGGAACCACACTTTGAGTAGCAAGGCTCTAGGCCAGAGAACTAGCAGAAGCAAAGGCACAGTGACATGGAACGGCCTAAAGCTTGAGGGGAACAGCTTGACTAGAGAGTGAAGTACAAGATGGTAAGTACCAGTAGAGAAAGTACTCCATGCCAGGTCATGCAGGTAACAGCTGCCACTTTTCTCCAGGAGACGTTATGAAAAAGAGTTAAATAGGAAACAACTCTGGCTCACCGGTAAGCGAATTTCTAATTCTGAGTATCTCCGAATGGCAATAAATATAAAAGATACAAGCAAAGCAAGTGGGCGATAGGATGATATGGAGGAGGAAGAAAGATAATATTCTCTATGAATATCATTACAACATAGCTTAGTAGAAAGAGTAGGTGCTTTGGATTAGGACAGAATTTGCTGAAATTCTAGCTCTGCCATTTATAAGGTGTCACCAAGTCAACTTCTCAGAGCCTCGAATTTTATCACATGTACAGATACGATAGATGAATTATACGCACAGAAAACAAGTGTGGTGCATAGTAGGTACTCAAAACACTCAAATCAATATGATAAAAAATGCGATAGACATAATAAAAAATAACAACTGGAAACTATTATTGTTATTCTAAAATTAGATGTGGCTTGAAACAAGATAACTGAGCTTATTAAAATTTTGCATTTTCAAGATTAAAAAGATCTTAGGTGAGGGGAATCACCTAAAAGTAAGTGTTTTGCCTGTTCATATGCTAGGCAGTGTTGGCTCATAGCTGTCCACAGTAATGGAAGAGAAGGGATATGTTAGAAGCCGACAACAATTAGAAGAGAGGAACCTCAGGCCTCATGTCAATCATCCTTTCTTCCAAGACAACTTGGACCCAAATTTTCAATACAAAATTTGAATGGCTTAAGCCTGTTTCTCGAGCCCCCTTCTCTTTTCCTGGTAGTTAATACAGAAAATAATGAGCAAAGCCGCAAAGAGCACAGAGGACAAAAATTATGTTTACATATTAAATTGAGCCATCACAGTTTTTCAATCTTTCTGGCCTGAGCACCTGCATTAGGTCTTTCCTAATTTCTATTTCTCTTCTTCTCTGGAAACACTTGGGCTTCAGGATCCAGAAATCCTCTCACCACCACCAGAGATTCTGAGACTCGTAATATTTCATTCCTGCTTGAAGTGTTAGTACAGTCACGTATGATGTGCTGCTTCTCAATACACTAAAACAAATATTGGCTCTGATTGTTTGTAAATTAAAGTTTTTATTATCCAAAAAATCCTGGTTCTTAGTTGGGCAGTATTTGAAAGGCTATTTCTCTTAAAAAAAAAAAAAAAGTGCGTGCCTGTGTGTATGTGCGTGTGTATGGTTTCTCTAAATCTCTTGATAAGATGTCTGAGTAATTGCTTTTCTCTACCTTAAAATGAAAGACAAGATAAGAGTAGGTTTATAAAAGAACACCAATGTCAGAAGAGACAGTACACTTCAGCTGAGTCGATGGGCATGTTGTGACAAATCACATTATCTCAGCACTAAGATTCTTAGTATCTGTGTGACAGATTTGTCATTGTTTTATATGAAAATAGGCAATGTGGGAAGTAAGTGTCTTGGACAGGGAGACAGTTCAAAGCCAATTTCTGACAAAGATTTCTTCAACCAATGGGCTAACAGCGATTTCTTTGGTCTCTCTTTCACTAAGAATTCATCTCTTTTAATCTTTGTGATTTCAGTATTTTAGACTGAGAATTTGACACTTAGAACACTCTTTGCAATCAGGTCCTTTCCCCTGGAAGGGAATATTAGTCTATGCTCTGATTCACTCATTCATTCATTTAAAGAATTTTCTAAATCCATGAAAGCATTTCTTTAAGAAAAGCAAGGAAAGAAGGTGAATTTTTAATTTCTAAAGCTGATTGAGTGAGCTATCTCATTTAAAGAATTTTCTAAATCCATGAAAGCATTTTTTTAAGAAAAGCAAGGAAAGAAGAAGGTGAATTTTTAATTTCTAAAGCTGATTGAGTGAGCTATCTCATTTAAAGAATTTTCTAAATCCATGAAAGCATTTCTTTAAGAAAAGCAAGGAAAGAAGAAGGTGAATTTTTAATTTCTAAAGCTGATTGAGTCAGTAGCTCTGGGTTGAGAGCCTTCTGCCTCCTGCCAGCACACCTTTGGGCAACAGCCTTGATGATATCCTCTCCAGGTGTGGTTCCCAGTGGCATTCTGTGAAAAGTTTGGGCAACCTGACAGACCTTGCTCTTCACCTGGGATATCTAGGGAGGTAAGACAAAGTGCCTGAGCATCCACTCCCTGTCCTTTCTCACCGGGATTAAAAATTCAGTGATTCCTATTAACAATAATAAAAATTACAGAATGTCTAGAAATTGAATAAGAAACATGTAAGACCTCTATTTAGAAAACTATGAATATTTACTGAAGGATGTAAAAGAAGTAACAGAGGGATAGACTGTTCTAGGAGAATGACAGTATGAGAAGGCCCTTGTCTTGGCACTTATCAAGAACCGTCACTTCCCTGCAGACTTCAAGGACTTTGTTCTACCCTTATCTCCTTTACTGTGAATTCCCTCAGCTCTTAATATAATCGTCTACAGCAGTGTTACTTTCCTACGTGGACTTGGAGGTCTCTGGCTATTTTATCAGTATATGTCTTTTCTTCCTTATAAGTATAATAAAAGCAAGTACTAGCTCTTTTCTTCCCTTTACTATGCTTCTACTTACAAATTTTCCATTTAAGGAAGTTTGCAGGTATGAACAAAGTAGGATGGAAGAGGGGCATGAGCTCTGCCCACGTCCAACAGATGGTATGAGCAGCCAGAAGCAATCATTCTGCCACACACTGTTCCAAGTCAGAGGAATGTCAGCTGGATTTGTGCTCGGTTCTAAGATATTTTATGAATATAAGTTACACCATCCATTTGAAAAGTATAAAAGCAGTGACTACTTTTTAAATGCTGCAAAAAGAGACTCAATTATGATGGAAATGAAAGTTGAAATAATTTTTCAACCCTGAAAGTGGTGAGAGAATGCCAAATGTTGCAGAGAGCTTGTGGCACAGCAAGAAGAATTCGTAAGGCCAAAATCCAAATAATGATCAAAAAGGAAAGAGCAGAGATTAGTGAAATGAAAAAGGTAACTTTTTGAGGTTATGGCTAAATGTTAGCAGCAATGAACAATGGCCCTTGGCCTAAACTTTGTTAATTCTGGTGAAGGCCAGGAGTTTATAAGTGAACTTAAGCCTAGCATGGTGAAGAACTATTGATGACTGTGCTGTAGACAGGGTGGCTTCATAGGTTCAAAGTCACTGGGTTCAGGGCTTACCAAATCAGCAAAACACCAAATGGCTGGAGAGGTGACAAATGAGGGTCCTTATAGACATAAGAGGTTCATATTTGGGGGAAAACATTCAACAGTATATATGAAAGAGTACTCCTGGTTTTAAAGCTTTGAAAGACCCACCTATATTTTTATTTGTGGAGATGTGTCTGAAGACTGGTAGCTAAACTTCTCTTAGTCACTTTGAACTTATGAAAGAATGGGACACTTGAACAGGCTTTTAGAACCTAAGGTCTTCATAAATGGAATGGCTTCCATATAGTGCTGTATGTGTAGTTAATTACATATATATTTATTGCACATCTCTTCTGTGATGGACACTTTCACATAAGTTAACTAATTTTTTCACCTAAGAATTTTGTAAAGTAGATATCACGACTATTACCACTTTATGGATGCGGAAATAAAATCTCAGAGAATGGCAAAAGTGGGATCTTTTGATTCCAAGACTGTATTTTACCTCTCCATAGCTGCCTCATTGTGCTGGATGAATGAAAAAAAAAAAAAACATAACTCAGTGCTAACATAGACTATAATTCTGCCTATGCTTCACAGAGTTAAAAAAAGTGGCTTCATTTCTGAATGCATGTCTGTTATTTTATATAATGTCATCAATGCATATAATACTTATAGTAGTCCCCCCTTATCCACAGGGGATAGTTTCAAGACATGGATGCTTGAAACCTCAGATAGTACTAAACCTTATATATACTATGTCTTTTCCTATACATATATCCTATGATGAAGTTTAATTTATAAATTAGGCACAGTAAGAGATTGACAGCAATATCTAATAACCAAATGAATAACAACCAAAGAGTTACTTGAACATATGCACTGCGATACCATGATAGTCGATCTGATGACCCAGATGGCTGCTAAATGACTAACAGGTGGAGCAGGGAGCATCTACAGCTTGGAGATGCTAGGCAAAGGAACGATTCACTTCCCAGGTGGGACGGAGCAGGACGGGGCGAGAGTTCATCACATTACTTGGAACAGTGCACAATTTAAAACTTATGAATTGTTTATTTTTGGAATTTTCCATTTAACATTTCCAGACCATGGTGGACTGCCAGTAACGGAAACCACAGAAAGTGAAACCTCGGATAAGAGGGAGGAATACTGTATAATATATATAATGCCACCAATGTTGCATTGCACTGTTGTGTCTCTCTCTTCTGAACTTCCAAATACCTCCAGGGACATAAAAGGGGGATGGGGCCTCAAGAAGCACTTTGTGGAGTGGTTTTAGTGAGAACATAACAAAGCCAAACAGCATGCTCCAGGAAGGGTACTTTTCAGTATGCATTTTTGGTGGCGATTCACAAAGCATCTTGTAGTGCAGCCTCACGGTTGAGGGCCCTTCCTTGTCTCTGGACATCCTTTCTTCTGATAAAGAATAGAGAGAATGGCTGAGAATTCTACCCAGGTTATTTCAGAAAGGTTTAATTTCTCCAGCACTGTGTGTAAATTGTGCCAATAACAAAACCTCATATCTTTCACACCAGTCATTCCAAGACACATTCAAGAGGATATAACATGGTGAGGTGGGGCCTGGGGGATTTGAATAAATTATGTCAAAGGAAAAGCTCACTGGTAGTGCTGACATGATAGCCTGCACACGACTAATCTAAACATTTTGGGTAACGAAACAGCTATCAACAAATTCATGACTTAAGACAATATTTTCACTTCAGACATCAAGTGACAAAGGGTCTCCATAACACATTGCCATCAGCAGTCTGTATCAGTGAGAGAAAATATACTTGAATTTCATAAATATGTATGAATCACAATCTTTCTATTTTAAAAAGAGACTTAGCCTCATTCAGAATTTTCACAAAATAGTTGTCACAAGGACATTAACCTCACAAATCATTTCATGGCAAGAGTTACTTGATGGGTAGTAAGTAATGAATCTGTTTCCAGTCAACTGGTCTACTTCTTACTTTACATATATGCATCTGTGGCTTCAGATGTTTAGACAACTTCTGTATTACTCTCTTTCTAGCTTAGTAGTTGCTGGATAAATCTAGAATGTCATTGGAGTAGTAGCTGGAGAGTCTTGCATGAATCAAACCAGCACTAAAAATGACTATTATTACCTATGGAGTAATATATCCCAGCTCAGGGCACTGGGGAAGAGTAAAAAAAAGAAATATGTAATATGTCCCATGTCTCAATTTGCCTGTTTATATATTAAATTCATCTATTACTGTTCTACCTTCTTATTCCATGAGTGGCAGAAGGATTCTGCGTAGGAAAGTGGGTTTTGTCATCTCACATTGTCAGATCTTTCTCTTCAACCAAAAAGAAAGAGGGAGATGAAGAGACTGTACCTTTGTCCTTATCTAATAGTAGATTTAGAGTTGTGAGGACAACAACTGTATGTCTCCTTTAGAAGGCAAATGGCCAAAAACATATGAACCCATGTTTAGCCTTGCTAGGAATCAAAGATTTGCAAATTCATTATTACAATGAGCCACAAAAGCTGAGAGTTTTACATATCATTTGACTCAGCAATTCTGACTTTAGCCAAAGAAAGTATCATTATCTATGATCAAAGATTTATGTACAAAGTTGTTCACCAAAGCAGTGTTATAATGATTTTTTTAAAAGGGGTGAAAATCCTTCCATGTTCATCAGAAATAATTATGATACATCCTCACAATGAAATATTAACCAGGCATTAAAACTGGAAAGATTTCACAGTACTCTGTTAACTGAAAATGGAAGATAATAAAATAAGATGCAGAGTTCTGCTCCTACTTAGGATGTAGAAAGTCATAAGAGAATGTTTTCCCCAACTGAACAATGAGAAAAAACTGGGTAATACACAAAATAATAACCTTTCTTAAGCCCATCAGAGAGTTGAGGTCACAAGGCAACTAAGTAAATTGAATTCCAAAGAGTCGATAAGCCCATTCATGAACTTTTAGCAGCACAAGAGAAAGAGGTGGCCACCATAAAAGTAGATAAGAAGAAATGAAACAAATCCTTAAAGGCCAAGTGTGAGTTAGTGTGTCAGTATGGGATAGCTTAGAGCCTCAGACACAAGGAAGTTTGTATTCACCCTCCAACTCTTTTCCAGTGACCTCCACTCGGTATTCACAAGAAAGGTTAGAGGTAAAGTGGGAGACTGGAGAGAGCCCCCTCCACTGCATAGACATGCATGAGGTGACCAGCTGCTGCTGGCAGTCAAGCAAAAATCCTTGTCTTCTTCCCCAGAGCCTTCTCTTGCAAAGCAAAAGTCTTAAGCTGCTAAGGGAGAGCAGAAAACTTTTTGCCTCTAGGACCAGGCAAATATCCATTTCTTCTGGGAGAATAGAAGTAAAACCTACTTGTCTCTGAGGGAGGGGTAGAGAACTCTCTTGCTTCCAGACACAGGCAAAGAGCCATTGCTGCTGAGGGAAGGGTAGAAGCAAAAACCTCCTCCTCCCTGGCTTGTGCTCAGGATCCTGCACTGCTCCAAAGCAGAGGTCTCCTATTTCTGGGGGAAAGCCTTAACTCCAAGGCTCAGGTACACAGGGTTTGCCTAAGACTGATATAGGACCAGGACAACGAAGAAACCCCAAACCCCCACAACAAGCCAGAGAAACAAGGAACAGAAGCACTTCCCACCCCCACCTTGGGAGCATAGGGAGAGATTCACTTTGTGGTGTAGGTGTGCAAAGACAGCTGCAAGTTTAGCGTAAAGCATTAACACTCAGAAATCCCCTTTGGCACCCCAGGCTCCACTCTAAGCACACATAGTAACAGCAGCCATCACTGAAGTCTGTGGTGCCCTAAATGTAAGCACGGTAACAACAAAATCCAAACCCAGCTCGACTCCTGATTCCCTGACTCATCCTCCTCCCTCTGCCACACCACCCCACACTAATGACACTAATCATGGCTACTGAAGTATATCAAAGATGTGTGAAGATGCTTTTATTGCTATCAACGATGAAGCTAAGACAGCGTTTTACAAACAGCAGTTCCAGAATCCACTAACACCTGTTAATTAATATGTCTAATATGCTAGTGAGTGAAATATTCAGGTTCCAGACATTTGAGGAACAGTCTCTTTATACTGCCAGGGGAATTTTGTACATAGAAATGGATAGTCAGTGTGGGGGAACAAAAATGACTACTAATGTAGCTGATGTATTTTATACTCACACACAGACAAAGACACACAGAAAGGCATATCTTCCCAAAGTTCTGCTAAGAAAAGTACCTCTTCAGAGGCAAACAAATGACATTTTGATTTGGAAATTTTTAAAAAGTCAAAACAAACGGTTGAATTTTTGTCACTCCGGTTTCTCCCCTGCCCAGATTTTTAACTAAAGTAGGGAAATTTGGGTGTTGATGATGTAACTTCAATGCTGAATCATCTCTGTCCTGTATTCCAGAGTATAGCGCAGCTGTTTGGCTATAGCAATCAAAGTTTCTTTAAAACTTTTAGTAAGAGTATTTAAAAGATGTTTTACCTCCTCTAGTGACTTTTAACAAAAAGGATATAATTAAACATAGTTCACACCTCTTCAGTTGATTTTTATCATATCCTTGGAACTTAGAGATTCACATTTTTAATTTCTAACAACTGCAGCTGGATGCAGGGGAAACTATTCAAAGAAAAAAAGTATTTCATTCTCAAGATTTTTATGGAGCTAAGATAAGATGTGACAGTTTGAGGTGAGGGCAGAACAGGAATGAAGATTCCAGGGCTCAAGCTATTGGACAAAGGTAGACTACCCCCTCAAAAATAAGAGAGACAATTCAAGCAGAGAGAATATTTACATACACAAGGAACATGGAAAAAAGTAAATCAGAGCAAGATGATGAAGTGAGGAGAGACTATAAGACGACAAACCTCAAATCCCCATCAAAAAAAAAAAAAAAAGTCTGCCTGAGTAGTAGGCTAAACAGCTTTTGTTCTCTAATAAAGGTGGGCGAGAGGAAGAACACCATGGCACTGAGAACACGGTGTGACAGATGGGGGAAAATGTCCCTGTGCATGGAAGGCATAAAGGAAGGAACAAAGCCCTCCGGCGAGTGAACAAAGACTGTGGGGACAGAAAGGCAAATACACAAGAGGAAATTAACCAAAAACAGATTCACGAGACAGGAACTATGTAACAGGAGAGATGGAATGGGGAACAGCAAAGGCATCTGTGGAGAGAGAGAGGCCCAATCAGGCAGGGGACAGATGTGTGGTGGGGTGTCCTTCCTCCCATTCCCAAACCCAAACAGGGGAGCTCCGGAAAGAGCAAGTACCTCCAGAATCTGGTTCTGCTCACTGTCCAATCTCCTGTACCTAGAACAATGCTTGGTATGTAGAAGGTGCTCAAAACATAGGTGGTAAATGAAAAGCGGTAGAACATAAAAGAGAAAGAATCTGAATCCCCTGAGAAATGGCATGTGCCTTGTGGCTTCTGTTACTGAGGTGTGAGGTCGCAGAGAAGATATCAAAGAGCTGGGCTCTGCTTACAGCACGGCCAGGTGATGCTCACCTTGGGCCAGTTTGGTCTTGCTTTCACAGGACCACCAAGGACCCAAGTGAAACCGGCAGTGGTCAAAACGAGGGTAATTGATGAGCAAGGAAGTGGCAGAGGGTGGTCATATGTAAAAGTCACTGCCTCCACATCTGTCCCCAAATCTCATCCATGTGTTTAGATGTCTGGATGTCTCATCATCCAGAGCCACTCTTTTGGGGATTGTTTCTCTAGAATTTTCCATAAAATACAACTAATGCACTAAGGCCTATATGGCCTCAACCATTCAAAGTCACTGATATCTAGACTAGAATTGTTCTATCAACTTAGCAACATGTAGGGTAGGGGCCCAAGGAAAATGGACTCAAGACAGAGAGACTCCCCAAGAGTCCAACATAGAAGACTGGTCAAAGGGGCTGGGTCAAGGGAGATAGGGTTAGACTAATTGTGAATCCCCGATGACTCATCCTACTTTCCAGGGGATCTCCCAAGTGGAAGATGAAGCTGGGGGTGGTGTGTAGAGAAATGAAGATGAGTCAATTGTAGACATGTCTGACTACCCTGCCCCTAACATACCTAAGCCCTAGAGAAGGAACGACACAAAATCAGAAAAACTAGGGTATCACTGAGATGTCATGTTCATTCTTAAAAAAAAAAAAAAAAAAAAAAAAAAAAAACTAATGATAACAGATGAGGGGACAAATTGAAATGAAAAAGACCTTATGGGGATTCTAGCCATTCAAGTTTCATTCTTAAATGGAAAGATTTACATTTTCATCTCTTCCCAGGGCACCAAAACAGAAACATTTCACTCTTCCGATTCTTTCCATCCATTTTCTCATAGTTTATCCCATCACCATAGTGATGAATCAAAGACCTTGTTTTCATTTGTCTGTACTAGATTAGCATCCTCTTCAAATACTTCAAAAATGCACACAGCAGTATCAGAATGCTACTTCTAAAATAATTTCTTATCTAAGATGGGAATCGATGGGATAAGCAAAGCATTAGGAGAAATAGCCTCTGGATCTTATCCTCATTCTGTCATCTCAGAAACAGGATTTGAGATTCCAGTTTCTGCTCACTAAGGGGAGGTGAAGAGGCTACTCACTTGCTTCACAGAAAAAGTTCTAAGACTGAGGGACATGTGATGACCAATTATTTTTCTCAAGGCAGAATAATTAAGGAACTATGGCAGAGACTGCTAATTGCTTACCCCATATCTATTCACCTTTCCTTCAACAGAAATAAAACCAGAATTCAAGGGTATAATGTATTACCTAAGAGACTACACTTCCCAGTTTCCTTTGATTGCAGATAGGGTCAACGGAGGGGTAAGTGGATAGGCTATGTGTGTCTTCTGGGAAAACTCCCTAGGGGTGACTGACTCAGCTGAGTGGTGTCACCCCACTCCCATCCCCAACTTGCTCCTGGGTGGTCACTTTGAATAATAAAATGAAAGAACGAAAGCCACAGCCAAGGATGGCAGAGCAGAAAGATAAAAGAATACTGCTCTCTACTGAGCATGTGCTGCTGCCAACACCTGGGACCTCCATAATTCTTTCACATTAGTGAGAAATAACCTTTCATCTTGTCTAAGCCAAACACAATTCCTAACTGACAGACCTGTTGTCAACCTTCTATGTGGCTTCCTTCTAGGCTCACTCACAACATTGGCAGGGTCCAGGCCAAGAGCAGAGGTCTTCACCTTGCCCTGTGGCCACCCGTCCCCTTCTCTTCCCACCCCTGGTTCCATCTGCTTTGCGTGCACATCAAGCTCACACTTCTAAGGTTATCATCAGGCCAACGCTGCTCCTTAGCCACTTTTCAGCCCTAGGGTACATATGCTTTGCACCAGGAGGACAGAGCCTGTAGAGGCTGGTGTAGGCTTTGGAGATGGGCTCAGAGCCATTTTGGCAGTAAATTTCAGAATCCTAGTACTCCAAGGCATGTCTGAAGTTGCTGAAGGTTCCAGATGGCATGTCTCTGAGATCTCCTCACTTTGTTGGGAGAAGCATGACCTTGGATGGCACAGGGCCTAGGGCATAGGCCTAAGTTGCCGGGGTCTAAATGCAATATCACTGATTTATCTCCCTCTCACCTCCTAATGCTTGCTTTTTTTTTTTTTTCATTCAAAACTTGACACAGCAAAACTTGAAGTAGTCTAGTTAGCTACTTGTTTTAACAGCCTTGGTAAAATTATCTCTTAGAGGAAAAGCCTGGAACTTGCACTGTGTTGTGTTCCCGTTACCCTTTAATGCCACTATCTTCTTTCTTTATGAGATTGTATAATAAAAAGTTGATGAAGCCTGACTCCCTGGCAAGCTCTTCTTTGGTGAGTTATCATTAGGATGGCTAAGCGCAAGCTTATCAATCAACTGCAATATTAGTGCTAGTGTACCGAAAGAAGGAGGAGGCTCTAAGTCCTTGATCTCTGTCGGTTACACATTAGCCTGTCGGAGGAAACTCTACAAGTGGCACTGAGCTAGATCTGTTTGCACAAACACTGCACCCTGGGAGGGCGGCAGAATCAGTTGCACATCCCCACCACCAAAACTGGCACAGGGACCGCTGCCCTCAGAGAACCATATGGAAGCAGGTGAGAAGTCTGCCCAGAAGAGGAACCCTATAAGAAATGCCACTGAAATGACACAGGACTGGGCCTCCAACAAGCCAGGCACCTTTCTCTGTTTCTCAGCCTAGAGCAGCAAAAACTGAGACCTGATGTGGCAGTGCTGCTGATGACAGGATGCACCCTCCAGCTTACACGCCTAAGTGCAAGGACTTATTCCTGGAGGAATCTGTCTCCTTCAGATGGCCTTACTGGCAGGACCAGTAAAGCTGGCTTCGGGAACATGAAAATACTCAAACCACTGCACCTTCTTTGTGTATCTTGGAAACTCCCCTCCTTCAGTTCAGTGATTCCAAGCTTTGTTTTGAATTAAAGATCTCTATGTTCTCTGGGCTGGATAATTACTAAAGGACTTGAGTGCTCACACGTACTTCAGAGAACTGGTGTAACCCTTTTCAACCAGCAAAATATAATCGAAAGAACATTCACCAAATAATCTGAGATGTAAGTATTTGCTACAGACTGAATGTTTATGTCCACCCCAAATTCATATGTTGAAACCTAATCCCCAATGTGATGGTATTAGGAGATGGGGCCATTGGGAGGTGATTAGATCTGAGGGTAGAGGCCTCATGAATAGGATTAGACTCCAGAGAGCTCCCTTGGCTCTCCTGCCATGTGAGGACACAGCAAGAACATGGTCATCTATAACTAGGAAGGGAGCTCTCACCAGACATCAAATAATGCTGGCATTTTGATCTTGGACTTCCCAGCCTCTGAAACTGTGAGAAATAAATATTCGTTGTGCAAACTACCCGGTCTATGGTATGTTTGTTACAGTAGCCCAAACAGACTAAGAAAGTCCTTCTGTCCCCAACTTTCTACCTACATTTGTATATTAGTTTTCCCATAGGAAAAATGGAAGGTATGGGCTAAATGATTTGTAAGGTCCCTCCTAGCTCTACAGTTCAATGGCTCTATATAGTCCTAGGAAGTGACAGATTTTTAAATATCCTTTCCCCAATCCTCATCTAACTTCTTCTCAGCTTTCAGGTCTTGGCTGAGAAGTTAGTTCCTTCCACAGGCCTCCTCTCACCCTCCCCAGCCTGCAGCGTGGGCTAGGAGACCCCTCTCTGTGTTTCCATGGAGCCCCGGACTACTATTATAGCACGCCTTTCTCTAGGGTATAACTGTCTATCAATTACTTTGTGGATTCCCTGTTAGTTTGGAAATTCTGGGGGAGACAGAGACTAATCTTTAATTCTTAGCAGAAGTTAAATGACATATATGAAATAATAATACAAGTGGAGGCTTTCTGATAGTCACAACCCACATCAGTCACTGGACTGGGGATAAGAGATGTTCTCAGATAACTATTCAGGGAACATGCTGAAATAGTCTTTGTTCTTCGGCCTGCATTTAGAAACGGTCTTTGGATATATGTACCATGAACACACACCTAATAAATCAGATTACCACAGTTTTTTTAAGGGAAAGAAGAAAAAAACTTCTATTTTTATAGTCAGAGAAACCCAGACTACTATATTCAGCTCAGTTCTCATTAATAAAATGGAAGATCCTTTGCCTTCTCATCTTAGCTCTTCGAATTAATATATGGTCTGATCGCCCCAAAGCATTATTAATTGTACAGTAACATCATTTATACCACGAATTGGAAATGACATACATATCCAGTCACAGAGTGATGGCTAAATAAACGATGACACTCAACCGGTGAACTCATGCAGCACTTGACAATATAACTACAATATAATCTAAAGTTAAAAGGTGAGACACAAATTACATGTGCAGTAGGACTGCCATCATGTAAAATATATCAAATACATGCATAAAACATAGAAAGAATTACTATAGAATATTAATAGTGGCTGTGTTTATGTGTTAGGACTGTGGATGATTTCCTTTCTTTCTGTTTCTGAATTTTGCAGGTTTTCTTTGATGACCTTTAGTATTTTACTCTCATAGTGAAAAATCTAAATAAATCATTTAGTTGTTCATTGAAAATATCTTGTTATTTTCTGTTATAAAACTTTTGGCTGTCGATACTGGGTGTGTCCAGCTGAAAGAGCTGCACTGAGGAGCAGAGAGAAGACCCTGTGATGCAGCCAGTAGAAGCCGGGGATGGAAACACACGGAGTCCTCTGGAGGAGCAGCCTCCTGTGTAATGATGATAATCACTGATCTAAGCCCTTGCTATGTGCCAGGCAGTTCCCATATTTTTTTTTCATTATGTCCTCATAAAAACTGTAGGTGACAGGTGCTGCTGTTACTCCCATTTTATAGCTGAAACTGAGCCTCAGAATGGCCAATTCTTTTGCTAGTGTGTGGAAGAGCCAGAGTTTGACTCTGGGCAGTCTGTCTCCATGGTCTGCCACTTTTTCACTATGCTCTGCTGTCCCTTTCGATGCAAAAGGAGAGGCTGAGGGGGAAACAAGCATATTTCTAAGCCATACTTCATTTCATGCAAGGATCTCTTGTGTCAGCCTCCATTTTTATTTCTCGGAGATTCTATTTAGATAAGTCTTCAAATGACTCCTGCTTGTCAGTGGAAATGGACTCTAGTAACCACTTATTCACCATATTATCTCAAGGCTCTAACCAAAAGGTGATCCATTAATTGTCCCTCTTTGGAACAATATGCTCAGCTTTGAATAGAAAACATAACTTCATTGCTTAAGGGCAACAGGCCCATTTATAAATGCTCTCATGGTGGCCAACTTTACAGACCCAGACCAGCACAGATACAGTCCGTGCCAGCTTCCTAGTTAAAAGGTGAACAATGGTATGGTTGCTGTCTGCTTGCCAGCACAATTAGAGGTAATCTCCCTCCATGTGCTTGTTCAAAGTAGGTTCACCCCATAAATGATGGAATATGCCCCACTGATGACCATCAGTGCACACAAGCACTTTGAGGCTCTCTGTTACATGGTCACATTTTCTCTGCATAGAAACCTACTGATAGAACATCTCTAGGAGTGAAGAGAGGGGAAACTTCACAGCAAATGAATTCCAAGAGAACAGTGCAGGATACCTGGAGAGAGTCCAGTCTTGTTGGAGTCAGGTGTTTCACTAGAATAGCGCACGTCCCCGAGCTCCCAGCCACCCCAGGGAAGCATGGATGAGGGAGCAGGAACTACAGAAACAGATTCCATGAAATCAGCCATGCAGATTGATCTGAAGGAAATGACACGGCTTGAAGGAAATCCATTTCCAATTCCAATTCAAATTCAAACCAAATGTGTGAACAGAAATCAAAAGGAAATGAATAAACACAGAGAAATCTTAACAATAAAACCAAATCACAAGGGTAAGTGCTGTAAGGAGAACTACTTAGGGATGTGCCTATCGTGCTATCTCGTGGTCCTGTCCCCTGAGGGACAATTCTGTGGTGTCCATTCACTTACTTTCTCTGGAACCGGACCACAGGATCAGCCAGCAGGTCAGTGAAGTCAAGCTTTCTCCCCTTCTCAATGACATCTCGATGCTTGCGAACAAATAGCCACCCGATGTGGGAGAAGAAGAAGCCTCGGCGGGCATTGTGGGGGTCAGCGTCGGTCTCTGAGTACTTGTGATGGACCCGGTGGTCCCTAGACCACTCAAAGATGTCGTTCTGCAGAGAGAATGCAGACCCTGAGTGAAGACACAAAGCACCCTGGCACCTTCCCCCCATCCTCACCACTGACTTCCACTTTGCCCCCAAACTCAACCCACAATCTCTCACCCTCAAGTTTAATCCCTGGGGTTGGTCTCAGGTTGTTTACACCAAAACAAGAGTAAATCCTCACTTAGTAGGGATCTTGGCTTGTGTTTGGGATAAGCCCACTGCAAGGAGGCTCAGGCTTATTGAGTGAACTTGTGGGGAAACCTGAAAAAAAGTTCTGGTGGAGGCTCTTGAAGTCTCCTAGGAGATCATTCATGTCAAGAAAGGAGAGATCCAGTCTCAGGACAAAGTTAATTGTCAGAACGGAGGGGCGATCTTGAGTGTGAAAGGGGGTTGGTTCTTGGACTGAATCTCTCTGCCATCCTTTCCCGTTCAGTGGCCTTCATGTCCAACTGATGGAGAGCAGGAAGCCAGAAAATAAAAACCCAAAGAGCAACTTCACCAAATGTCTGCAAAATACCAATACACAAATAACACCGTTTGAGGACTGCTCTGTGTCACAGGAAGGGAAGGGAGACAACTTCAGCTCCTTGGAGAATCTAGTGTGCTTGGCTATGTCCACCAGTGAAGGAGCAGCAATGCCTGAAGGGCAGGCAGCACTCTCTGGATACCAAGAAAGACTGCTGCCCAAGGAGGGAGAAACATCAGAGTCTAGCAGGTTCTGCCAAAGCCACAGACAGGGTGGGGCTCGGGCACACATGGGGAACACGGCCTGTTGACCCTCTCTTGTGGCAGGAGATCTGGGAGGGTATCAGGGGTCTGGAGGTCCTAGATAAATTATCAAGGGCAAGAATCAATGCAATTTAGGCCGTTATTATTAATGAAACCTTATCTATAGCCATGGGCCAGTGAAATCTATAGACTTCCAATTTATGCTGTTTTGTTTTCATCTGATAATGTTTTTAAAACTTTGAGAAGGCGAATTAGGTTAGAAGTAATGCTTTTGATAGGAAAATTAACCTGAAAATAAATATAAATTTAGATAGTATATAAGACCTTTTAAAAAATGGTAATAATTTTTTTATACCATACTATTCAGTACTTAGTCATGTTTTCATTAGGAATCTGCCATTTCACAGATACCAGGTTCATTCTGCAGATGAGAAGAGAGGGAACTGTTTTATTATAAAGGTTCTAACAGTTCTTTTAATCAAAATGGGGTTTGTTGAGGTTTTGGTTTCTCTGGCTCATCCAATGCTACCCCACCTTGTTTATTTGTTTAACCCCTGGACAATGGGACAGAGAAGGGGGAAATAAGAAGACCTTAAGAAATATAAGCTCAGCTTGACTATAAAGGGAAAAGTGATGCTTAGCAGATTGTGTAAGGCAAAAATTATAGCCTGGCTTACTGTAATAAGAAAGAGGTCTTTAGATTTTACCAGTATATTTAAACACAGTAGTTGGAAAGAGTAAAAGCATTTGTTATTTATAATCACAGAATCTGGAGTTGGGAAGGAATTTCAAATGTCAGTCAGGACTGTTGCAGGCTGGAATAATTGGTGCCTTTTGCATTAGTTTGCTGCTTTTACTGCAATGCCTATCTGACATTGGAAGAAAGGGAAACCCTCTCTTCCCAATTCACAGATGGCAACGTTATGGCTTAGAAGACATTTACTCAAGTTCATCTAAGTCAAAACAGTAATGGAATAAAAATGGCACACCTTCAGTTCTTAGTTCACACTCCTTTCAATGTGATAATTACCTTACTCTACAAACTTTTTGATGGGGGGGGCAGGGTATTTTACAGAGAACTCTCATTTTTCCTGTTAAAAGGTTATACTGACTCTTTAATTTACCAAAATACAATTTTATTTAAAAAAACTCTTGGAGAGCTCCAAAGGGCTTGAAACATTAGTCTTATGAAATTAAGCATAATACAACAACAAAAGAATGATGAAGACAAGCTGGAACCGAAGATATTTATTTATTTTAGTTCCTCTTACCTGGCTACCTTCCCAGCAGCAGCCACTTTGACTGCAACAGTGGAATGAAACAAGGGTTTGGCCACATTCCAAATAATAATCGAGCACTCAATAGAGCCCCAAATACTTTACTTTGTATTTTTTAGTCTTTTGTTATTGTTTTTAACTCTAAAGCTGAATCCCATGAAAAAGTGACTCAGAATAAGATGTAAGCCAACCACAGAGCAGAAAGGGAGCAAGGTTCATATGCTCACCCGGGGTCATTTTCTTTCTATTTATCTGCATTTTGCTTCTATCCTGCAGTGATTGGGAGTGAGAGCCAACCTATGAAAAGCATTTGTGTTTGATGAAAAGCTGTGTGTACCTAGGGTGTGTGTGGTATAGTCAGTATGTGCGGAAGGGAAAGCCGAGGGCTAATGAGGAGGGAGAGATGGCCAAGCTAACCTCCAGAGGCGGGGGAGTGAGAGAAAACAGCTTGTAGCTACTGTCATAGCCCCAGCAATATCCTGGTCATCGCGCTTCCTCCCCGTGTTTACATAGTGCTGATTACTCCTGTCTGGAACTATGTGCACCACTCCATCATCCTCACTTCACAGAAAATTAAAAATATATACATGAGGCACAGAGAGATGGTGAACTTTCATCAATGAGCTGACTTTCAAGTATGTGTATTCTGTCTGTTCGCGCTCTGTGTGCACATTTTGACAGCAACCATGGTGCTGAACTCAGCAGCAACTCCTGAAGCCTAAAGACTTACACATTCTAACAAATCAATTAACAAATGATTCAATTTGCAACCTAGAGTTTAAACGTAACAGTTGATTCTGATACACCAGTCTTAATGTGCAACCCCATTACCTTCAACAGTGGACACTCACCACGTTTACTGATCATTCCTGACAAAGAATTGGAGTGGTGAAAGGAACTATATTAGTTCTAAGAGCCCTTGGTATAACTGAGGCACAGGCAGGTGGGGGAGTAGAGGAGAAAGAGGAAGAAAGCAGATTGGGAGTGTACAGCTTGGATGGTAGGTTTTATTACCTGAGGAGTCACAGCATGTCCTACTCTGTGCTGTCCAAGAGAAATATATGCCACATATGTAATTAAAATTTTCCTAGTAACCACATTAAATAAGTGAAAAGGAACAAGTAAAATTAATTTTAATAAATATTTTACTTAATATATCCAAAATATCATTTTAATACATAATTATCATAAATTATAAATGAGACATTTCACATTATTTTTTTGTCCCAATTCTTCAAAACTGGATGTGTAGTTTACACTTCTAGCACACCTCAATTTGGACTAGCCACATTTCAAGTGCTCAGTAGCCACATATGGCCAGTGGCTACCATACTGGACAGTGCAGGTCTAACTCACGACTTACACACTTTTTCATATGTGTTTTATACTTTTTAAAGTTTTTTAAAATTCAATGTTGCTTACTAGTGAGAGTATGAAATTGGCGCAAACTATGTAAGGGCAAATGGGCTGCATATATCAAAAGCATTAAAATTGTGCATATCTAAAACCTAGCAATTTGGTCTATGGCCATGCCATCCTGAACAAACCCCATCTCGTCTGATCTCAGAAGTTAAGCAGGGTCAGGTCTGGTTAGTACTTGGATGGGAGATCACCTAGGAAGACCAGGTGCTGTAGGTGTAAAAAATAAAAAAAATAAGGGATTGTAAGCTGACAAGGTCCTTGTAATCTGTGAGGTCAACCAAGGGTTGTCTGGCTTAAAAAATTTTTTAATAATAATAAAATAAAATAAAATCTAGCAATTTGTTTTCTTCATCTTAAGGAAATTTATCTTAGGATAAGATAAAAGGAATTTATCGTGGTCGTGTGCAAAGATTTAACCCAAAGGATGTTCACTGCAGTAAAAATGTGGAAAAACCCAAAATTTCCACATAACAGGATGCAATTGAGTATTTTGTGATATATTAATTAATTGAATACTATCCATGTGTGTGTGCATGTGTATATAGAAAGCTCTGGAGAGAAATAGGTTGACTTCAAGACAGTGAGACTGGGAGGTAGGAGAACAAAAATACTTTAACATTTTATCTTACACTCTGAAAATTTTAACAAAAGCATTTGTTAGTTTTGTATTTAAAAACTAATTAACTAAAAAGGATATTGTAGTATTGATATGAAGAGATGAGATGGAAAGTAGTTAAGTGAGAAGTAGTTTTAAAAATAATAGATACAGTATGAACTTATTTTTAATAAAAATGTGTATTTAAGCATAGGAAAAGTGAAGTATATAAGTCAGCCCTATATGAAGTATATAAGTCAGTTTACAGTGGTTCTCTGTAGGAAGTGAGATGGTGGCGATTTATTTTTTCTTTTAGTTTATCTGCATTTTTTCAATTTTTATAATAAACAAGTTTTTATTTTGGATGTGGGGGAAACAAAATTTTTTTAAAGTTTCTATATTCCCAAATCAAAACAGCCCAGTTTCTGCTATCAGCCGCATATCAGGAAAAACTCTATGAAATAGTAAGATTCATCTAATAATCCAGTCAGTTCTATGTATATTTACATCACCCTTCTTCCATTTTTGTGTTTATTAGCACTAATCAACCAATCACACCTCAACTTGTGTGACAGTGCCCTTGCTTAAACCTACCCTGTGTCTGTACCTTCATTACTTCATAGATAATCTCCCTAAAGACTGTTCTTGCTGAGACTGTAGAAATTGAAATTGATCATGTGGTGATTTTTCTCCATAAGCACAGCCTTTGAGTATTATCTGGGACTTGAGCAAAACTAATCGATCTCAAAAACTCCACTGAAGCAGATTATGAAGCCACCTGTTCTGTCAGTAAATTTCCCCTGCTTCCTTTTATGTTCAAAAGAAATTCATGAGTCTAATGGCCATAGGGAAAACTGTTTTTTAAGGCCACATAATTTCCACTAGTTAGCAAGATGAAGGCTAAATGTAAACAGCATTTAGCTTGTCCCATTCAACAGATCTGAGACCAGAATCATTGATCGGCCTTCCTCCATCCTGGATGCAAACAGATGCTTCTTTCTGCCCAGACACCAGTGTGCTTGTTATCTCCCCTAATTCAATGGCGTGGCTGCTTAAGGTTCCAAAAGAGGAAATTTACCAGGTGGCCTCAGAGCCAAAGGGATTTCCACTTGCATTCATAATACATCTTTGTCTCTAGTCAATAGTGAAAAAGGAACTAGGAGAAGGAATGACACATCAGCTTGAACAGACATGTTTTAGGGTAGAATGTGTGTGTGCGTGTGTGTGTGTGTGTGTGTGTGTGTGTGTGTACGCACGCGCATGCACGTGTGTGTGTGGTGACTGAATCCTGTCTGGGAAAGAGCCATTCCATTAAGGGTGTCAGAGGGAAAGACACTGCTGCTTCCACTCCATAGGGGCTGTAAGACTCATGTGAAACAGACCTGATCTCAGTCTCGAAGGTCTGAATATCATCTCCAGTTCATACGCCAACACTGTGCTATTCAAACAGTGAAGAACATCCGGTGCTTTCTCCACTGTCACTACTGGGTCAGCACTGATTTCCCTCCAGATAACACTGACGATCTGTAAGAAGAGCCCAGAAAGTCCCCCAAAGGGCCTGGCGAATTGTAGCTTCGGGAGAACAAGTCCTCACCTGCTGCCTAGACTTCATGTGGCCCTTGGTCTCAGGAGGTTTCAGGTGGGCAAGTGTTGAAAAGCCAACTTTAGTTGTTTAAAAAGGATTACCAACTACACTTAAAGATTGCAAATAAGGAAAGGGGTGTTTCATATTTTCTTTCATACTCAATTGTTTAAATATATTATAAGGAAAATGTATTTGAATAAGACTTTTATAAAACATATTTTAACACATATTTTAAAAATGGCTTGGGTAGTCCTCTTGGTAGACAAGTTGGCCTTCTGTGAATCTTCCCAGTATGGGTTTTGGAGGGTTTTTTGGTTAGTGATGTGATCATGGTTCTAGACTCCTGAGCTAGGTTTCCTTTAATTAATGAGTCAAAATTTCGGGGAAGAAAGGGCATGGAAAACAATGACATTCCAGTAATGGACCCACCTCACTCCCAGACCTTGGTTTTTAAATATCATTCCCCACTTAAAGGAATCAGAACTCTTTGGTGAAAAGGCTGAGGCCAGGACTAGGGCAGAAAAAACACAAGAGGAACTTGGTATATTTTGTGCCAGAAAGTAAAGAATTGCTCTTAAACTGATGGCAACTTGTCAAAAAGACATTTATATTGCTTTCTATAGACAAACTGGGTAATTTGATTAAAAATTGGGAGCATTATGATGAGTAATAACAGTAATAGACTAAAATCCATTTAATAAAATGAGAATCCATGAACACATAATAAACAAACAAACAAAATGCCAACCAACAAATGTAGAAGAAATTATGGAGTTAGAAAATCATCATTTTGTAGGTGTCATGGCAATAACTGATTCAGCCAAGAATCACCAATGTAAGCTAAAACTACTGTGTAAAAGGCTGATGAAGAAAAAATACATAGGATCATAGTATCTCAGCATAAATTACTCAATCACAAAAGGAAAAATAGTCACCTTACAGTGAGGAAACTGAGTAGATACCACCTGAACCAAGTGATCAAAGTTCATGCCACCAATAACGTGACAAAGTGATATCATGAGCCTCTTGTTTGATGCTCAGGACACAAGATCATGAATGTAAGCATTTCTGCCCAAAATGCACAATCTTAGCATAGTTGTGAGAAAATGTGAACAAACCGAAAATGAGGAGCATTTGACAAAATAACTGGTCTGCACATTTAAAAAAAAAATGCCGATGTCATAAAATCAAAGAACTGAGGAACTATTCCAGATGAAAGGAGACTAAAGAGATATTACAGCTCATTGTAATGCAGGATCCTGAACTGGGTCCTGGACTGTGAACCTGAATATAGTATTGTATCAACATTAGATTTTTTGATTTTGGTACATATACTTTGTTTATGTGAAATGTCTTTCTTATTTGGAAATACACACTGAAGTGATCAAGAGGTATGATGTTTATCACTCTCAAATGAATCAGAAAAAAAATAACATAGATAAATGCATATACACATATGGAGAGAGAAAAGAAATAAAGCGAATGAGGCACTGTTAACAATTAGTGGATCTGGGTGCAAGTATACAGTTCTTCATGGTATTTTTGCAACTTTTTGTAAGTTTGAAATTATTTTAAAATAGTTAAAACTAAAAAGAAAAAAGTCAAGGGAATCTTTCCTTAAAAATCTCTAAAAAGATTTTCCCTTCCACTCCATTTCTAACCCCATTTTCCTTGTTTGGGCTTTCATTAGTTGACCTGGATTCCTATAATAGCTTTCTAAAGCTTTCTGCTTCCAGTATTTTCCCTTCCACATTACATTTGTTATACTGAGACCATACTCACAATCCCCAAATATCCATCACTCCCTTGCTTATATCTGACAACCTTTCCATACTACTTTTCTCATCAAGTCTAAACACTTCTTGGCAATCAAAGAGCTTCAGTTGACCTGATTATTCTTATCTTTCCCACTTTATTCTTTAATTTAACAAATTTTGCTGACTGTTGGTATACATTAGGAGATAAAAAAGAAACAAGATGGTTAAGGTTATGTCCTCAAGAAATTTACATGTTACGGAGGAGACAAATATAAAGCAAATGAAGTCAACATCATTTCCGACTGAGATTAGTGCTATGAAGTACAGAAGTATATAGAATAACAAGGGGGACATTGAGCAAGGCAAGGACTGTATAATCAGGTCATCAGGTTACGAGGAGTCGGATGGGAGTGTGGGAGGAAGACGGGAGTTGTCTCCGGTAGAGGAATGAACTTGCCACAGTCCAGGAGTTAAGGAAAGTCCAGCGTGTTGGGTATGTGGAGCTAGGGCAGGAGTGGTGCAACGTGCGGTCTGAGCAGTATTACGGGACAGTAAAGACTACATCTGGCCTTTGTCTCTGGTAGTTCCTGGCACAGAGCTTCAAAGAACATTGGAACTTCCTGAGTGACAAGAGTGTCTTTATTATGCTCATGAGGTCAGTTTCAGGATCAGAGCTGGTCAACAGAAAGACCAACCAGGTGAACAGAGGGTTGGCATTTTGGAAAGGGAAGGGAATGGAGACTGAGTTCAGTCAGATGACCAGTCATTTCATCAATCATGCCTACGTAAAAAGTCTCCAGTAAAATCTCTGCACACTGATGTGCAGGGAGGATAACCCACCCTGACTCCACAGGGAGAAGGCAAGAAATCTCCGCCCGAGGGATCCTCACATCTTGCCCTATGTGTCTCTTCCGTTTGGTTGGCTCTAATCTGTATCCTTTATAAGTATAGCTTCTTGGGTTCTTTGAGTTGTTCTAGCAAATTATGCACCTGGAGGGAATTGTGGGGACTCCTGGTTGATCAGCAGTACAGGTGGCACAAAGAACCTATTTGCGGCGGGCATGTGAAGCAGGGGCGGTTATGCAAGGACAACAAGGGCTGAGGCTCTAACTTGCAGGATCTGACACTAACTTGGGGGGTTAGTGTCAGAACTGTATTGAAGGACATCTACTTGTGAAAACAGCAAAGCCTAATTACTCAGGGCCTTTGAGGTCATAATAACAAGGCTAGATTTCATTCCAAATGCAATGCTAAGCCGTTGAAAAATTTTCTTCTTGCTAGACAGTGGTTAATTTTCAATAGGTTCTGTCTGGCTGCAGTCTGGAGAGGGGCAAGTGTTAAAGGAGGAAGACCAGTTTATGAGGCTTTTTCAGTAGTCTGGGCAAGAAATAATCGTGGCTTGGATTAGAGGACGGCAGAGATGGAGAGCATGCAAATTCAAGATATAATTTAGCAGCAGAAGAGCTTGGTTAAAAGACTGAATGAGGGATGATTAGAGACAGAGAAACTGTAGATGACACCCAGATTTCTGGTAGGAAAACCTAGCAGAGAACTAGTTTTGTGGGAGAGGGTAGAGTCACAACTTTGGTTTGGGGCACATTGATTTTCAGGTGCCTAAGAGATCCAGTGAGGGATGTCATGCAGGTACCTGGATTTGCAACACATTGCACTCCATCAGTATCCTTCTTCAATCAGACTGATTCTCTACTATGCAGGCTCCCTACACAGTATGTCATGAGCATTCTTCTCTCTCCACCTTTGCTCAAGTGTTTCCCCTATCTTCTCCTCTTCTTCCTTGCCCATGCAAATTTTTTTCACATTTCGAGTTTCAGCTCAAAACTCCTTTACTGCAATAAGCTTCATCTTCCCTAGCCCATATTCATATTTCTGCAGCCCTAAGAGGCAGTATGAAGCTTTTGAGGAATTTAATTTCCCATTGTATTGTAAGAGTCCTTTATTGTACATAAGTCTGGCCAGCTCTATCGGACCATAAGCCCCCCATGACAAATGTCATTTTTTATACATCACTTGTGTTCCGCATTAGTGGTTTATGCACCTTTACATTCAAAAGGAATTCGCTAGCAGATTTATGCAAAAGCTGTAGAAGAGTCAATAGGAGAAGATGAAGATAATAAAATGTATCTGCCTTTTAAAAGAATTTTTATAAGCAAGGCTAGAAATTACCTCTGGCATATGAAACGCTGTAAATTTTACCATTAATTAAAATGGTTGTTTCAATGACTCCTGGAGCTACTGTATCTTTGGAGCTTAATTAAGTATCTAAAATAGCATCCCTGAAACATTTCTGTGACAAGACCTCTGGTTAGCACTAATAGGAACTAGGACAGGATGATTGAAAAGCCTGAACTTTGATAAATAAGGATCAGGAATGAAAAACAGCTCAATATCTAGTGAGGGGGCTGGGGCGGAGGAGGCAGCCAACGGAAGGCCCCACCCTATCTGTTAGATCTAGTAGTTTTATTTAGCATCTTCATTAATGACTGGGAACAAGGCATACACATTTTGTTAATAACACTGTTGGTACCAAATTAAGAGGTGCTGCAGACATCTTTGAGAACAGAGAAATAACACAGATGGATCTAAAGAGGTTAGAAATATGAATAGAAATTATCACAATGTGGTTTGATTTAGGAAGAATGCAAATGAAGGCAGCTGGGAGAGAAATCATCCAAATGCAAAATAATCGGTGGGTTGGGAAACCTAGAAAGCAGCAACATTAGAGTATCTGGCAGGAGAGCAATGAAATAAAGAATGAGCAGTGACAACATGCTATCTCAGCCCAAATAGTTTGTGGCAGGTACAGGAAGAAATAGCTTGTCAGGACATTGCATTGAGACAGTCTCCTTCAACACCTATAAACATTTTTGGAGACATTGTGGGAAAATAAACAAAAATAAGCTCAGGCATTTGGGCCTTAGTTTCTTTAGTTGTGAGAAAAAGGATGAGACTTGACTTTTAAGGTTCCCCAGCTCCAACCTTCCGTGGTCCTAGGAAAGGAAGAGATTGACAGGGGAGAGAGCAAGGTTAAAGAGGTGGCCTGCCTGAGCACTTCTAAAGATTTCTTTATGAAAAGAAGACAGAATGAAACATTTAACTTAAAAATATGTTGCAGAATAGCTTCCAAATTGACAGGACTGAATGTGGAATTCATCTTAAACAGCGTATCTTTCTTTCAATATAGATGTGGGGCCAAATTAACATATAAAATCTAGTAGCTATTTATTTACAAAAATACCCCCTACCAAGTATTTCTTTAAATAAAAACTCTGTGTGCCTGTAGAGAATATGTTTTTTGCTTACAAAAATTTAATCACCTTACAATGCTAAGGAATACATCTGTCGTGCAGAGCATAACACCTGCATGTTTCTACAGTGTTTGTGGAGGGTAACATGAGAGGCCCACCCTACTGGCTGCTGTGTCGATCTATAGAATTACTCTCTTTTCCCAGGCCACCCCAGGCTATCACTTTTTCATACCTTTGAGGTGATTTCACTTGTCTCAGCTGCTTTCACTGACCTAGATCCACTACAAAGAAGGAAGTAAGGCATCTAAGGGGGGTGGGGCCATTTAAATCTCCATCAGACAGGAAAATATTGTGTCTCCTACAGCAGCCTCAGGAGAATTTCCTCTCTCTCCCTCTCTCTCTACACCCTCATCACACACACACACCCCTCCTACCTCCACGCCATCATCTATCAGAGTATCTCACCAATACTGCCAATACTGGAGTTAAAAAGAAGTATGCATATAACATCAATGCTTGAATGAATCCATAAATCACCACTGTCACAAGCAGAGAAGTTGCTCAAAGATGGCCAAGCCATTTGCCCTTTCCAGTTGATTTCCAAATGTGCCAGGAGGGTAAAATGCTGTGGGAAGAGACGTTATGAGGCATGGCATGAAAGCTATCTTCCAAAGCCACACCTGGAGGGCATCGTGGTTGGGACCACTTCCGCTGCAGCCTGTTTACACAAGAGGAGGAAACCAGCAACATCCATCCATCCTAAAAAGAGGAAGGCAAACCCGTCTCTGACATGCAGAAGGAAGGCTGTACATCTGAAACCTAGGCTCGCAGTGAGAAAAGGTGGCAAACACTGAAACAGGATGTCTGCAGTGAGTCAGAAACTGCACAGAGAGCCATGTAAGGTTAAGGATTCTCGAGCCTACAGTAGTGTTCCAGTGTTTTGTTCTCCTTCTAACCAAATGCTACCACATGCTGCTGCTAACACCCTGAGCCATCTTCGAGAGCACTGCCTCATATCCCAGTCTCCCTCCTTGACGTGCACATCCACAGGACCCAGTTTTGGGGGCTGGTCCAGGATTCTGAATCTGGCACAAAATATCCTGGGTCTCACAACTGTGGTCTGAGTCTTCCTTGTGCCATTGAAATGTATGAGGCCATGTCGCACCCCTGCCTAAAACCTTGCAGTGCCTTCCTATGGCTTATAGAAGAATACCCAAACTCTTTGCTATGCCTGACAGAGTCCTGCACTGGTGTGGCCCGTCCCCCTCTCTGGCCTCTTCCATGACCACCTCCCACACTCACGTGGACCAGCCACGCTGGCCATCCTCCTCTTCCTTGAACACATACTCACTCCCACTTTGTTCTGGCTCCTCCTTCTGTCTGGAATGCGCTTACCCTACCTGTTCTCCCTCTCAGGTCTCAGCAATGATGTTACCTCCTCGGCGATGTCTTCTCTGACCCCCTCTCTACAGAAGTCGCCTCCCTGTCACTCTTTCTCACATTCTTCATATTTTTTTGTTCACTTATTTACTTGTTCTCTCTCTCACTGTAATATACACATTCTGAGGACAGAGACCTTGTCTGTCTTGTTCTTCAGTGATGAGAACAATGCTTAGCAAATATATTTACAAAATGAAAGGATAAATATACACTTTGATCCTGGGAGAGGCATTAAGCATCAGTGAGAAGGTAACCTTTGGAGTCAAGCTGCCTGCACTTGAATCCCCTTTCTGTCCCTTAAATCTGCATGTTCTTGACCAGGTTACATAGCCTCTTTCTTTCAATTTTCTCACCTATTGAAAGAAGAATATTAACAGTATCTACTTTGTAGGGGTATTGTCAGATGGCTAATGTACTTAATGAAATGCCAGTACGTGGTTAGCACTCAAAAATCATTGTGGTTTTTCTTGTGATATACCTGCCAAAGTTCACGACCCATGGCCATGTGATTTACTTGACATATTTACAAATCATACTGTAACCTCCACTTTCTGGTCTGACACATAAAGAGCTCGGAAGAAGTCATTACTATCCCCATGATAAGAAATAAAAACCAAACAAACTGAAAATCAACACCTCTTCTTAAATCTGTCGGAGAATTGAGGTCACAGGCAAACTCCTGCCCTGAAAACTAGAGAGACAAACAGGTGGTTACAGAGAATCACAGCCTACTGGACACAGAGGCCCAGGAGCAAAAGCCTGCAGCTGGCGCTAGGATGGAGAGGACACTTTAAACTATAATTGATGAACTGCTGGAGGCTCGATTTGGACAAGCTTGAGAATTAAAAACTCCTAGAGGGCCCAGTCCTAGGGGGCTTCACATTTTTATAAATTTTACCTCTAGAAGCCCTACCAGGTTTTCGCCATGAACAGCTGAGAAAACCCCCCTTGCTCTCCCAGAAGGAAAAGGAGAGAAGTAACCGTTTTTGAAATGCAAGCTCTGCACAGAGCTCTCATTCTCCTTAGCAAGATCTGACCTCAAGAGAAACTATTAGTGGTTACCAGAGGGAAGAGGGGAAAAGGGAGGTAGAGGAATAAATGTAGTCAATTATACGGTGACAGAAGGAAATTTAATTTTGGGTAGAGAACACACAATGCAATATACATATGATGTATTACTAAACTGTACACTTGAAATCTATATAATTTTATTAACCAATGTCACCCCAATAATTTTAATTAAAAAAAAAAGAAAAATATTTTACCAGAGTCTAATCGACTGGATTTTACCAAAGCCTGAGTAACTTAGGCTTAGGGAACAATGCTTAGCACATGTACTTGTGCACACCAGAAGACTGAGACCTAATCACAGGACTACAAAAGGCTCCCCTTTTATCTCCATGTCAGTAGGGCTCCTGTATAATAACAGGGGATTTCAACAGAAAGAATTGAAGGCCTTAATCCCCATTTAAGAAGCAGTCTCTAGGAAAACTTAAAGACAACAGCAGAGAGACATCTTCTCAGACTACCTCCATGTCCCCCTGCACGGTACCTACATCCTCTACAGAAGAAAGAAAAAAGGGAGTTGCAAATATTTAAGTCTCAATTTTAAGAAGATTGTTTTCGATGATCGAGATCTTATTTGCAGCATCTAGCAAAAGCCCTTGCTGATCCTCAAATCGAGATAACTAAGCATGATTTGTTCAATTTGGCCAAAGGCATAACCATTCTGATAGAAGAGAACCCTTGAAACTATCTTTAAAAATCCCAGGGGACATCGGAGGGAAACTAAATCAATGACTCTGCATTAAGTCAGGACTGTAGGTCAATACCCCAGACTGGCAGGTCACAGCACATTTTTAACTTTCCCAGGTGGTTCTCTTCCTATGGTTAAGTGGTCTGGATTGACTGCATTCTTTCCCTCCGACACATTTATGCGTTGTATGGAAGTTGGCCCTATGCTGATCTTGTAGATACCTCTCACCTAGCTCTAAGTGACATTGTTATAAAACCTCAGACTCATGAAGCACCTGACATTTCCAGTGGGAAACTGTGGGAATTCTAATACCCCATTAGATGAAGGTGAGGACTGAGATTGTGTTTGTTAATCATTAAACTCACTGTGCTTAGCTCAGCGCCTGCCACATAGTAGGTGCTCAATAAATATTTGTTGGATGAATGAAAAAAAATCTGCCACAAATGTGGGCCTGGAAGAAGTATGCATAGTTCAAATTTGATGACTTCTAAAAATACTTTTTAAAACTATTAATTCATATAACAATCATTGAGTGTTTTCTATATGATGGGCACTAAAATACAAAAATGAATGAGATTGTGTGTCAATTCCCATAAAGAAGAGGGGGAATGATATTCACTGAGTGCTACTATAACATGAGCACTTTTTATTCATTATTTCTTCCTCCCAACAACTGTGTGAGGTAAGTATTATTATCACCTCTCACCTTCCTTTGCAGATAAAGGAGCAGAAACGCGCACAAAGGCCCAAATCTAGCAAAAGGCAGAGCCAAGAATTTATTGCAGGACCTGGATCTATAATTTACTTTCTCCCCAAAGTAAATTTGAAATCACAATGTGATGTTCTGTTATGTGAGGTTTTATTAAGGAAACTTAGGTCCTCAAAAATTGAGTTACAAACAAATAGTTTCACTAGGCTCTCAATTTCAAGTTATTTATGTTAGAAAAAAATTCCAATAACAGAAGTGCTTTAAAACTACATGAGTGCATAACTGGAGGCTAAAAATAATAATGTGCTTAACAAAATAAATGGAAATGACCAAGTTAAGTTCAAAATAGCATCTAAGAGCCAAGTCAATGAGTTTCTAAATTGTCATCATCACAACTCACTGTTGTGATAACCAAAGCACAACACTGAACTGAGACGGCTGAAGTCGAAAGGAAGTGCAGCGCAGCTCTCATTGCCAACGGTGACAAAACACGGAACCAAGAAGCTGCCGACTCTTCTGTGCACAGCAGCTTCTTCCCTAGGACCCTGTTATGAATCCCCGACTGTGCTTGAATCATAACCAGTAGGTATTCAGAATATGAATTGTGTTGCCTAAAAATCTATTGTGTTAGATCCTATTTGCTTTATTGATGCTCAAATGGTAGGAGGGAAGCCTGAAATAGGCATCTGAATTTGTACAAAAGAGCAACTTACAGAAATGCATACAGTGAGTCTATCTTGTAGGGAAGCAAGGCCCATTGTAGAGGTGGCCACGTGATGTCTGAGGGTCACAAAGAGGCTCCTGAGTCACTTCTCTCTCTGGACCCTAAAGCAGTTTTGGGAATTGCCATTTTTTCCCAATGGGTGAAAATACACAGGGCCTGGAATCATCTGCATTTATAAATGGGCAGAAACTTTGAAAAAAGTTGTTCTCATTTAGCCTGCCTGGATCAGATGAGGAACTGGAAAGGCCGAGATCCATGATTAAGCCAAAATTCTGGCAGCTCAGAAAGTGCCCAAGTGGTGGGAAATGGTCTGGGACTGGAACAGTCCTAAAGGACGTGCTCCAATCCTAGTGTAATAATGGTGTTCTCTTAGATTTTTATAGCTCCTTACAATTTTCAATGAATTCATAACCACTCTGGAGTGAAGGCACATTCATATTTTTATAGATAAAGATGTTGGAGATGAGTAAGTGATTCACAGCTAGCAACCATCAGAGTAAGATTCAAACACTGAGTCTTCTGACTCCATATTGAATAGATTTTCCACCACAAACTTATAGGGTGACCTCAGGAAAATGTTTTATAGGAGCAATGACTTTGTATCAATGACTTTTTAGTCATATAATTTGGGTAAGTTCTGTAACTTCATTAAGCATTAATTTCCTCATCTGGGGACACATATAACACATAGCATGTAGGAAGATCAAAAGCAATATGTATGTAGCATGTTTGGCATAGAACTTGGCCCTCATTAGAGCCAGAAGGATGTTGAGGGTTTCAGGGCGTACTAAGGGCATGAATTCTGGAGGGAGGAATCTCCTTTCTTCCTTTGTAGCTCAGCATGCTTTGGGCCACAAAATCCCCAGGTGGCGTTTTACAGTATGAGAAGTTACAAGGAGATACAACTTGGGACAGGCAGGGAGTGCTTGGGGTCTGAGCACTGAGCCTAGAATGAGTGTAGAGGAAAGACCATTCCACAGGGAGCATGTCTGTGCCTCTTCCCACGGTACCACCGAAGGCAGAGAGGGCCCTCCATCCCCACCTGGAAAGCCATGGAGTTGGCAGCAGCCAGAAATATCCTCAGAGGCAGCTTGGCCTTGTAGGACCTGTGGCTCCACAAGCGATGGGCACCAGCCGTCACACCCAGAGCAGTCAGGAGGAAGCAGAAGTAGGCTGCAAGACACAAGAAGAATGTCAACAGATGTCACAGAGTTTTTAAACAGCTCTCATCCTTCTTTTCTCTCCTGAATAGGGACCTGTGTGAAATGGTATCAGGGGAAGAATCTGCAATGTGAAGAATCAATAACTTGAACAAACGCAGCCTTTTTATTGATTTATAGCTTTCCAATACCAGGCAGAAGCAGAGAGAACTTTCCTCAAGAAACTTTGACCTTCAAACATAATTTTTTGATTATCAAACAAATCTTCTATGCTAATGTTTCTTTCTAGTCTTGATGCAAAGTTACAACCATATTCCTGTGCATTTATAATTCAGCCTTACACATCCACTCTCGGTGGAGCTGAGCTTGAGCTCTATGTTGCCTCTTAATTGGCAACCATGCCAGGATGAGTTATAAGAAGAGCATATTTCTAAGTGATAGTGCCCATTATCGTGGCTCCACAGACCTTGGTTTGAAGAAAATTAGGCCAGACCTAAAAGCAATGAAGTCTGGCTAGGATAAACTGACATCAGGGACCACTGAGATTTGTCTTCTGGACATCTTCACTTATACCATCACTATGACCTGGGCTGGCAAAGATGGCCAGGTGAGGAACATTAAAGAGCTAACCTACAGTGGAGCTTATTACCTGCCGCACATTTAAACATATTAATCTAAACCTCATGACATGTGTTACTGTCTCTTTTTTCAGTTGAGGAACTGGATCTCTTAAAGTTGAATCTTCCATACAAACACAAGTCAGCCTGTTTCTAAAGTCTGCCAGAGCCTCCATGCCACCCCCAGGTAGTGGCGGTAATCTGCTCTGTGTATGGAGACTGCATGGTAGAAAGGGGACACACAGGGACCAAAAATATCATGATTCCTGAGGTTATTACACTATCAGAGTGGTTTTAAAGCAATGTGCCCACATAATGCTAAATATCTTACTTGGATTATCTTGTTAAAATACATCAAACAATACCATTGGGTTTGTATTATTATTAGCCCCATTTTACAAATGAGGAAACAGAGGCTTAAAGAAGTAAACTAATTTCCCAGTGTCACAAAGCTAGGAGATGTCTTTGCTATGAGTCTGAACCAAGAACTGAGTTCCTGCCCTCTATATGCCCCTTTGCGTTTCCAAAGCATCAGGTAAATTTAATCTTCACTTCTCTAGACCCCACTGTCATCCTTAATATTGGATGACAACCTAAATTTAAAAGTGAGCTGCTTCCTTAATCGGGGGAAGAGTCCTAACCCAGGCTATAAGTAAATAGGATCGGGCAGATTATCTGATACAATCGCTTCTAGCACTTAGCACATGCAAGGCCACCCATTAAAAATTTCCAAAGAACAAGCTATCAGCTGTAAGTACATTCCCAAGCAATTGTGAATGGTCCCAGACCAAGACAATTTCTTAGTATTTCCTGTAAAACTTCCTTGGAAGAACCTCAGTGACAATACATATATTTAAAGGGAGTGCAATATTATACCTTCCAAAAACCAAGTCCGACTGATCTTGATCTCAATCCAAGATCAAGATCCAAGATCCTCTGGGTCTAAAAACAAGACTTGCCCTTGGCACTAAGATTAATGAGTCTCTGAATACATGAATTTGACAAATAATTCCTTACCCGAAAAATTAAAAACAAAAATCAATAATCTGCCCCAAAATCACAGAAAGTGGCAGTAAATAAAAAGTTCTGGCCTCTTTTATTATTGTAATGTAATGTAATGAGTCCATGAACAGCTATTTTCCATGTCATCTCTGACCTTTACATCTCTACCAATAATTTTTCCCCAACTGTCAAGTAGGGAACAAAGGAAATCTATACAGGAAAAATTCAGTGTGATCTCATTTTGCCAGCAGCTGAGACACTGGACTTTGGATGGAATGAAAGGAATTCTGAGACTCCATGAAAAACACTGGCCAAGAAAGAAGCCCTCTAGTCCACAATTCCCAGGCAGGGTCTTAACACAGAGTATGGCATTATCTTGTCCTTTTGGGATCTCAGATATTTCAGGCATCACTTATATGATTGGTCTGTTCATGCCTGAGTTGGGGCGGGACGGTGGGCCCTGACAGTGGTCTCGAGTCAGAGTCTGTACTGGGCAGTAGTTTTTCATGGTCTTACTTCTGGCAACAAGAACATGGCCATACGGCCAAGGCCTGGCCTAGCATAGTATCCTATCTTCCTGGTATTGGGAATGAAAACCTGACCCAACCCTCCTCCTCTTCTTACTGGAAGAGATTAAAGGTCACATACCAAGGCATGACTGCAATGATGAAGACAGAGACTGAGAAAGGGAGACACAAAGATGATGGAGATGTCAACACAGGCTTGAGAAAGAGCTGCCTGCATGGACCCAGCTCAGCTGTACCTGGATCCCTGCTCCATAAAACCTATGAAAACATAATGTATGTTGTTTTAAGCTGCTAAATTTGGGGATAATTTGTTCTGCAGCGATAGGTAACGAATGCAAGCCTAAAGTAGGAACCTTTCCCCAAAGGAAGGAAGGTACAGCTTAAATCCTAGTGAAAGAACAGTTTAACAGAAAGTAGATTCATGTTGCATGGGGCTGGGGTGGGCAAGGGCAGAGGAAGAAGGGAGTGACTGCTAATGGGTGTAGGGTTTGGGGGGTAAAGGGTGATAAAAATGTTCTATAATTGATTTCAGTAATGGTTGCACAATTCTGTGACTATACTAAAAACCTATGAATTGTACACTTTAAATAGATGAATTGTATGGTATGAGTTATAGCTCAATAAAGCAGTTATTAAAAAATTACTGAATTCCTATTAGATTTTTTTATTATGTATTTTTCTTTATGTAAAATAAAATACAGATGTATCATGAAACAAAAAAGAACAAATCAAGCAAAAGTCAACCACCTGCCTAAGACACCACCATAGACAACATCATCCCTGGACACTCATGTCACGCCATGGACCCTTGAACTTGCCACAACCGCCAAGAAAAGTCTCTGTTTGAAGCTACGCCTATTACTGAATCTCTCAAGACCCAAGATTCCAAAGCAGAAACACCCAGTTGCCCATGTTTGGCTCATAAGCCCAAGCTGTAGCTGCCGATAACAGAAGAGGGATAATACACAGCCCCTTTGGCTTCCAAAGGGGAAGGCAGAGCTTCCCAACTATTGTGAGTCCCCTGTTGGAACAGTGTTTGGAGAAAAACTGTAGTGACCACCTCTGGACTACGCAACCAGAGAGCATTCCTGGAGAAATACTAAGAACCAAAATTTAAAACTCTCTTAATTCTGGACCTGATCAGAGAGAGAGGGAGAGAGAGAGATAGACAGCTCCCTTCAAGCCCCATCCCTGAGGTCTAGACAGAGGAAGCAATTGGCAGGCCTCTTTAACCTTTGCTTATTACCTATGTCTCTGTAGCATCAGAATGAAAACAAATGAATAATAATAATAGCTCCTGTTGACTGAGAGCTTTCTATTACTTTATATGTCAGGCTGTTCTAAGCACTTTTTACATAATAACATTAAACACTCACCTCAAATCTACCGAGTAGATATTATAATCTCCATTTTACAGATGAAGGAAACCAAACAGAAAGTGATACAGCTAGGACATGATCTAGGGCATGGAGAGCCCATCCCCTGAATACCTCTGCTGGCTGCTGGACCACCTAGAGGCTGCCTTAATTCCAATGCGAGGAGCATGAATCCATCACGTACTTTTAGTCAGCGCTAAACGCAAGCTGAAGGTCAAAACCCTTGCTTTGTGCTTTGCCTTTCCCAGATGGCAAGTTTACTTATAATAACACCTTTCCATCATTCTATCTCCAATTCAACCTCAGCATGTCATAAACATGAGCACCAGGCAAGCCAATGCTTCACGAGACAGTTTGCTGAGCTCTCATTATGGACCAGGCACTGAACTCAGAACTAGGTTCACAAGGTGACCACACAAACATGGCCCCTTCCCCCTGGAGTTAACAGGAGTTTGTAAAAAGATGATTTACTATATAATTACAAAGTATAGCAAGAACTGTGAATGAAACGAACAGAGTAATATAAGAGAGATTAAAGGGGGGATACTGTAGCTTGCAGGACCAGAGAAGACTGTAAAGGAAGTGAGAGTTAAACCAACCTCTAAAGAATGAGGAGGAGGCAAGATTCAGATAGAAGAACCAACAGATGCAAAGCCCTGCACTGAGGAAGAGAATCTGATTTAAAAAAAAAAAAAAAAAAAAAAGCCTGAATCTGACCACTTCACACCCACTAAGACAGCTACTATAATGAAATAAAAACAAACAGAAAATAACAAGTGTTGGTGAGGATATGGAGAAATTGAAACCCTTGTGTACTGCTGGTGGGAAAGTAAAATGATATAGATGCCACCAAAAAGTGTGGTGGTTCCTCAAAAGTTAAATATAGAATTACTATTTAATCCATCAATTCTACTTCTAGGTATACACCCTGCAGGGGTTCAGAAGAAGTCTCCCCAGAATGTGTCACCTGGCATGAGAATTATTTTGAGCTGAAGACAATTGAGGCCTAAAAGTCTCAAGAACAGCTTTTTGTCTCTCCCTTAACTGCCTAGAAGAATTTAGACAAAGGGCCTGGTCCAGGAAAAACACTATCATCAGAGATATCTACAAAGAACATGGGTTAGGTGTGCTGAGGGAACTTGGCAGAGCTTGGAGGCCAAAGTCTCTGTGTCCCACTGTCTCTGCATGGCATGGCAGACATTCATTTTTCCATCTCTTTGTGAATTGCCTTTCTCCCCTTTGAAGTCCCAGACCTCTGACCCTTCTCCTTTGTCCAGAATGGCATATAAGCCCCAGTTGCCTGCCTGCAGGCCTTCATGTTCTTATGGAACTGCCATATTTACAAAAATTAATTTTTTTCTCCAGTTAATCTATCTTATGTTAATTTGATTATTATACCAGCCAAAGAACCTAAGAGAGTAGAAGGAAAATGTTTCCTTCCCAACTACCCCCAAAGAATTGAAAGCAGAGACTCAAATAGACACTCATTCACCCATGTTCACAGCAGCATTATCCATAACAGCCAAAGGGTGAAAACAACCCAACTGTCCATCAACAGATGAGTGGGCAAACAAAATGCAGTATAAACGTACAATGGAATATTATGACCTTCAAGTGGAATGGAATTCTGACACACAATACAGAACATGGATGAACTCCGGAAACGTTATGCTAAGTGAAATCAACCAGACACAAAAAGACAAATATTGTATAACACCACTTACATGTAGTACCTAGAATAGGCAAAATCACAGGGACAGAAAATAGAATAGAAGTTACCAGAGGATGGAAGGAGGGGGAAATGGGGAGCTGTTCAATGGGTACAGAGCTTTTGTTTGGGATGGTGGAGAGTTCTGGAAATGGATGGTGGTGATGGTAGCACAACATCGTGAATGTACTTGAAGCCACTCAACCGTCCACTTAAAAACAGTTAAAATAATATGTTATGTATATTTTACCATAATTTTTTTAAAGTTGTGTTTGTGAAGCCCAGGGGGAGGGAGGAGGATCAAGAAAAGGCTCAAGGGGCTTACATGTAGGGCTGGTCAAGCAGGTCTTGGGAACCCACTAAGGCGACTGGATGCTGTGCTCAGCCATGGGAAGCCATTAAAGGATGTTAAGCATGGAAGTATTTAGAAAATTTACAGAAAGTAGAATCTTGGAAAACAATCACCACCCCAAATCAATCTCTGTTAATATTTTGCTATAAATCCTTCTAATACCTCTTAAAACAATATTCTTTTGTCCACTTTCAAATAGTTTGCATACATAAGATCATTACAACCCCGATTACAGATGTGATAAGATGAAAAGATTGATATTTATGAACAGAGTGCAAAAGGAAGTTGGATCCCTTGATTTTTTAACCAATGCACAGTAAAATTCCTCTTAAAAAAAAAACAAAAACGAAAAGCACAGCACTACTTGACAGAATGTCAGAAGGGAGGCTGGAGAAGGGAGCCTACCCTCACTGAACACCTGTCATGGGTTGTCACTTTACCAATGTGCCTAATTTTATTGTTTTATTCCTAGGAGGTAGGTATCATAATCCCCATTTTACAGATGTGCAAAACTGTGGCCCAGAATTCTTAAGTAAAATGCCTTGAAATCTCACAATGACAAAGCTGGGGCCCAAACAGCAGATCAGTCCAGCCCCGAGCCCTTTCCCCAGGTACAGCAGTTCTTAGCCCTGGCTGAGCACCAGGCAGTCACCTGGGATCTTAAACAGAGGCTGGGGCTTACAGAATGGACTGAATCGGAGGTGAGGACCTGGAGGGCAGGCAACCTTCTCCACAGGTGATTTTGATGCACACCCAGGCCCTGGTAACCACTATCTTATAAGGTATACCCTCTTTTAGAGACCATCTGGTCCCATCCCCTCGATTTACAAATGGAGAAACTGAGGTCCAGAGAGCACTGCGCTCTCTCCAGCCCAGCCAGACCAGGAGCTTTCGTAGCGCTCCAGGCACCTGGGGCTCAGGGTCAGGAGAGACCAGGCTGCCCTTTTGTGTCAAGTCTCAGTCCTATTGGCAATCCCCTCCCAGGACCTCCATTTGATGATGCCAGCTGCTCTCCAGGCCCTGGACAGTGGAGTGTCTGATATCCAGGCACCAGTGGGTGCTGCACATTATTGCCTGGGTTATGAATGCCACCCACTGCCTCTGTAAAATATCTCTCCCTTGAAAACCTGCTCTGAAGACGACTGTACCTGCATCACTCTAAGCCTGTGGTTCTCCATAGGGTGAGCAATTTTGCCTTCCCCACTCCCAGAGACATTTAGCAAAGTCTTCAGATTTTGTCAGTTGTCACAAACCAAACTTGAAGGGTGCTACTGGCATCTAGTGGGTAAAGGCCAGGGATGCTGCTGAGCCTCCTCCAATGCCCAGATGTTTCCTACAACAAAGAATTATCACCACCAAAATGTCCATAGTGCTGAGACAGCGAATCCTGCTCTAATTTCTTAGGAAAGTTCTTCTTGAAACCTTCCCTGTTCATTCTCCATTACTACAGATGGCCAATCTGCATGCACTTTAAGGGTGGTCCTTCCTTGAGCATCCCATCCACTCCATCCTACTCAACTGCTCTGCCATTTTCCCCTTCTCTCTGCATCATCAGTACCCTCCCTCCATATTATTCCCACAGCCTAAAACCACACTGTTATTTCTCTGATATTAAATGACAAAATTTAAAAACCTCTCCTGATCCCACTTCCTCATCTAGATCCTGTTCCATTTCTCTGCTCCCCCTTACAGCAAAACGTCGTGAATGGATTGTCTCTTAATTGCATGTTATAGTTTCTCACTTCCCATTCTTTTTTAAGCCCAATCAGGTTTTTGCCCTTCTTCTCTCATTCCCCACCTCGAATAAAACTGCCCTTATCCAGGTCCAGACAAGACAGATGTGGTCCCTTTACTAGTGGGCAGTCTCTAGGTACATGTTAAACAAACCTTTATGTGGGTGATGGGAACAATGAAGGAGAGGCTCAGGTGCTACAGGAGCACCTGAAAGATGAGCTCATGAAGGAGGAATGGCATTCTGATAGAAAGAACAGAGTAAACAAAGGCATGGAGGTGTGGAGGCTTTATGTGTTCAAACCATGGCAAGTGATTTGGTGTGGTTCCTGGGAGAGGGTGTGGGGTAAGGTGAACTGAGAAAAACAGGAAGGGGCCTGACCAGGAGGGACTTAATGATACATAAGATATAAGATATATTTGACCTTGAGGACAATAGGATACCACTAAAAATTTTCATATGATCAGATTTAGAATGACAAACGTGAAAAACAGATTCAGTGGGCAAAACTAAAGTTGTGCTGGATGGTCGCTATGTGCCCCTGCGGACACACGAGCCCCCTCCTCGTGGTGCTCTTTGCCCCAGCTGCCAGCCTCTGGAGGCAGTATCAGCCGGCGCTTCTGGTGCTGGGCTAGCTGCATCAAAATAGATTAAGGAGCTTTAAAAGTGATGCACATATTCTAGAATCTTATGCTGAAAAGGCAGGGGTTTGCAACTCTGGGACCCTGGGTGACTCAGTTACTCAGTCTGTACAGGAGAGATGGACAAGGACAGTGCTTCTCAAATGAACATCCCCACAAATCACCTAAGAATCTTGGAAAACTGCAGACACAATCCTGTAAGTCTGAGCAGGGCCAGAGATCCTGCATTCCCAACAAGCTCCCAGGTGACTACACGGCCACTGTCCCACAGACCACACTTTGAGTGGCAAGGCAGTTAGACTCCTTAGGACCAAGGAAACCTAACTTCTCTTGGTCTGTGATGTGGGAAAAGGAATTTTGGTGACAGAGCCCAGGATGGAAGTTCCATCTCCCTACACACAGCACTGTGCTTGCCCTTCCTCCTTTCCCCTTCCCCTTCCCCTTCCCCTTTCCCTTCCCCTTCCCCTTCCCCTTCCCCTCCCTCCCTCCCTTCCTCCCTTCCTTCCTTTCCCGTTTTCTTTCTTCAGGTATGCAGTGAAAAAGTTTATTTCACATAGATTTTAAAATTGAGAAGATGAGACAAAGGCTTCCTTCAAAGCATCACAAACCAATTCCAGAATATAATCACATAAGAACTGCCAACAGAACCACCACTGGAAGGTCATCTGAGCATGGCAGGTAGTACCACCTTCACACCTCTGCGGTAAAAGATCCCTTGACAGGAATAGAATTTGTTCAACATAACTGCAAAGAGCTCTTAATCGTCACAGAATGGTGTTGACAGCCTTCCCCCTGAGGGCAAGTATTTAAAACAAGTTGACCGAACTGAATGATTGGGGGCCAGGAGGAGAAGAATTTTCTTTAGATTAATACTGTTCCGCTTTCAAAATGCTTGGCATCTGCTGGGAGGGGCCACACGTGTAAGAAGAGCTGTATTTGGAGCTGCCAATCACTTAACATTTTACTAAAAATGCAAAAAAAGGTCAAAGTTATCTTATTACTTTATTATCTATCAATATTTGTTCAGTATGACACCGAAGCAAATCCTTGAGAGAGAACTGTTCTAGAGCATAAATTCGTTCAGACTGCGATCTTTCCACCTTGGCTTCCTGCTGCCTCTGGGCCTCTTGCTTTCTTGTTCAAAGACTCTTCCTCTCCCTCAAGACACACAAGGCTTCTCTTGGGGAATGGGGAGAAACCATTTATTAGGCATTGGGAATCAGAGCTCCCTGGAACAACCCATGGAGAACACAGACTCCTTACACAGAGAAGTGAGGGATTCACAGGGTACCTGCCTGCCATATCCTCGCTGGGGGTGGGGGTGGTATTACCATCTTACTCTTTCTTGGTCTCAGTTCTCCTATCTGTGAAACAAAGAAAAGACTATCTCAAACAGCTGTTGTGAGACAAATGAAAATGTATATAAGGTATTTAGCAAATAGCAATTTCTTCGTAAACATTACTGAAAACATCATTATTCTTATCACTAGGTAGCCACTGCCAGGCCAAGGCTGGGTGACCAGGAAGCAAGGCCTTCAGGCGAAAAGATGCCCCAGGTCGCGAAGGCAGCTTTTTCTTACCCTGATCCTCAGCCCTCCCAGCTTCTCTTAGGTGAATTTGGGAAGAGAAAGCACCGAGGTCATGATTCAAGAATAGTTCCATCATCCATCTCTCTCTCAAACAATCAAAATCAAAACACAACTACCAAAATTAGAATTAGAAATAATTGAGTACAAAGAGAATAATTTCCTATACTATGGGTACACTAAATTTCCTTTTACATTAAATATTCAGTTTTGATTTTCTCTTGGTCAGTGTGTGTGTATGTGGTGTGTATGTGTGTGTGTGAGATGTGTGTGCACATCCATTTTATATTGCTAGCTATGTATGTCTCATTAATGTCTCTGACCATAAATGGAAAACTGTTATTTCAAAAATATTGGTTTCTCTGAAGGAAAACTGATTAAAAACAGCACCCAAACTGGTCAATTTGGGGGAAGTGAGAAAAAAAGAATAATTTCGGTCCTTATCATCTGAATTATCTGGGAAATTATGGGTTATCATTTCTCTAGCCTTCCCTCTCTCTCTCTCTCTTTTTTCTAACAAGCAGTTCCTGTAACAGACTTCAGACAGCTAGTGACTGAAGCCCGGACCCTGGCAGGCACCTCAGCAGCAATGAAGCATGAAGCCTCGGATACTCAGATCTCAGAGGGCTGAGCGCTGAGCCCTGAAGGGGCATCTTGAGGAAAAGTTCTGACAAGGGAAGCCCTAGGGACCACTGTCACTTTTATGGCTGAGACAAAAGAGCTGGGAATTATCAGGATGAGTCAAGGGAAAGCCTCTGGGAAGGCACTGCTTTCTCTCTGTTCCCCTTACTCCCCAAAGATCTCCTCATCCTCCTCACCCTCTCCTCTGGCCAGGGGCTTGGTACAAACTCAGTGGGTTCTGACCCTACCTTCCAGCTAGCAACCAAAGGCCAAGGACACAATGAAAAATATTTGAACGTCTGTCAGTGAGGCATACTTGGTTCCCCCATGGGGAAAAAATGACAATATGCAGTCTTTGCAAGGTTGCTTTTAAACACAATAATGTTTCTGTCTTAAATAGAAAAAAAAGTAAAAAATATAATAATACTGCATTCCATCAAGATACCACAAAATCTCCTTCGATTCTCTGAATGGTAACAGCATCACTAAGGCAGCTTGACCTAGTTCACAAACTCTGATTTCAAGGGTTTCCTTCGCATATTTTTATTCTTGCCAAGTCTCTGTAAATTGCTATGAATAATCCAAGGCAGGTTTTTTTTTGTTTGTTTGGGTTTTTTGTTTTGTTTTCTTTTCTTTTCTTTTTTACAGCACAATCCAGGGCCTAGTTTTCAAGCCTTCACTGATTTTGATGTTTTAAATCTAACTTAATTTTAATAAATTGCCTATTCATTCATTCTTTCCTCATCAAACATGTACAAGCACCTTCCACGTGCCTGGTTTTCTGCCAGGTACTGAGTATGGGAATGGCCAATAATCCTCCCCTGGGAGACTCATGACCTCCAACCCCTCAGGCTGTAATCAGCCCACAGATTTTTTTTTTTAAACTGTGGATTAAAAATAGAGGATTTCAAATTTTAAAATCTCTATGTCTGGATTATTCTGAAAAATTAAAACATCTGACAATACCTGGTCATCTCCCTTTTCTACATGGTAAAACTGTCTACTGAGGCTAAATGTCCCTTCCCTTTAGACAGTCACCCCACTCATCTCTTACACATATACACACTCGGAATCAACCCTCTTCGTTTATGACCTGCCTGGCCCCTGATCTGGAGCATAACTAGGGCTGACTTCTCCATTAAACACTGTACACACAACACCAAAAGCCCACAGTGTATTTTCTTCAGAAGAAAACAAATAAATAAACATAATAATCAATTCAACCTAAGCTATATTTATCTTTATACCTACACAGCTGTAAAATATAATATCTAACTTTTTTACAGTAGAAGGCACCCATGATGGCGAAAATAATAACGTGACCCTGAGTACAGCTGAAAAATACCAACTCCTTACTTGGAAAATTGGTGGAAGGAAAAGATTTAAGCATCTACCCTGTCTTTTTAGAAAGAACTATAATTCATTCCAGTTGATGAGGGAAAACTTGTCCTTTTGAAAGAGTGGCAACTAATAAATGTAGATTTGGGGGGAAATCACCCTTCTGCAATCCTCAGGTGTCCAGTGGTGTGGTGCTGCCCCACCCCTCCCTTCAGGACCCAGACATTCATTTCCACAACTGCTGGCACTGTTGGTGCCTAACAGCTCACATCTGAGTCTCTCCCCAGACACTGTTCTCCACGGAAGCAAGCTATCAGGCCCAAGGTCTTGCCTGCTCCCTAGGAGCAGCCTGTATCCAATGCATACTCGATAAAGGGGTTACAAAGGCCTGGCCCTTTGCCTCCATTTGTAAAGTCTCTGAAGGACCATCCAGTTCCTGAGCTGCCTGCAGCGTAGGCCAAGGTCTCTGTTACAAGTGCATTGCAGTTCAACCTCTCTTTCTGCCCAATCCTACTTCTCTTAATCACTCACAGATATTACCAAGCACAGTCCCTGATAAACCGGCATACAAATCTGTACCTCAGAATCTGTTTACCAGAGAACCAAACTAAGACCCTGGTAAACAATGGGTTCTGGCAACAATCATCAATGGATGCTGCTACAGGTTGAATTGTGTCCCCCCAAAATCCAAATTTTGAACTCCTAACTGCCAGTGCTTCAGAGTATCACCTTATGTGAAGAAAGGGTCTTTATAGTTAAAAGGAGGTAATTAGGATGGGCCCTAATCCAGTATGACCGGTGTCCTTATAAGAAGAGGAAATTCGAACACAGGCAATGTAAAGTGACACAGGGAGAAAGACATTACACTCCAAGGAGACAGGCCTGGTACAGATCCTTCCTTCACAACCCTCAGAAGGAACCAACACTGCCAACACCTTGATTTTGGGGCTTCTAGCCTCTAGAACTGTGAGACAATCAATTTCTGCTGCTGAAGCTATTCAGTCTGTAGTATGTTGTTACTGCAGCCCAAGCGAACTAATACAGATGCTAAAATCATAGATCAAAGAATTATTGGGAAGCACGGTGTCAAAGCATCACCCCCCAGATTACTTAGTAACTGCGAAGGGGAATATAAAATTTTACCATGGAGGCATCCAGCACTTAACCAAGAGATGAAACTTAGCATCAGTAATAGTGAGTGGAAGATCTTGATATTAGCTGCGATAAATATGAAGCACATAGCATCACCCTTGAGTCATTCTTGCCAAATATGATTAACTTTAATCTAAATATGCTTTTAGACTTAGCTCCCAGTTTACAGAAAATAGAGGAAAAAAGGAAACAATCAGACAATTCAAAATATGTGACGTTCTACAGAAAACTGGCCTGGTCTCTTCAAAAAGTCAATGTCAAAGGTGAGAGTCTGTTCTAAAGACAATATGAACAAATAATAATCAAATGCAACACAATGAGCTTGATTAAATCCTGGCTCTAAATAAATCAACTATAAAAGGTATTTTGAAGACAACTGGAGAAAATTTGAATATAAACTAGACTTTAGATTATTATTAAGTCATAATAATGTCCTTATTTTTAGGGGATGCATATGGATTTAGAGATAAAGGGCTGTAACATCTGCAATTTACTTTTAAATGACTGAGAAAAAAGTTATAGATAAAGCAAATATGGTAAAATGTCAATAATTGTTGAATCTCGGTAAGTAGATACACTGGTGTTTAAATATTATTCTTTAAAATTCTCTGTGTTTGAAAATATTCATATTAAAAGTCTGGGGAAAATAAATGTCACTGAGAATCAATACACAAATACTAAATTTCATCTTTCTTCTTTTGCATCACACATGAACACATCAACCAAACTTAGAATCAGGATGCAAAAGCCCAACACAAGAAAATATGGATTAGGTCATGCCTTGTGCTTGCTTTATGACACTAAAGTGATTAAAGTTAAACATGTGCATACTTCTCCTTCCTGCCTACCAATAAGTAGGCCCTAAAACAAGTGGGAAAAAAGAGGTCAGACAAGAAATAATGTAAAAAGATATACATGTGGCTATGCTTGGCTCTTCTCTGATCCTGAGTCTCAGTTTCCTCATCTATAAAATGGGGAGAACGAAACAAATCTGGAAGGACTGTGCTTAGGATTAAAGATGAGGAATGTCAAGGGCCTGACACTCAGTGGACAGATGATAAATGCCCTTCTATAGGCTGTCATTGTGACCATGAGAGGTGGGAGTAGCCAGTGGTGGCAGGAAGATAAGAACCCAGATGTTCTGGCCCCTGAGCCTGTCCTGCCTCCGTGGCATTTTTTTCCCCAATGAGCACAAAAATGATAACTGAGACGGAATTTTCACACTCTCCCTTACAAAGAAATCGATGGACACATTTTGTTTACATGTCAATTGTGCACTCGTATTTAGGATAATAATCAGGAAGAATTCAAGAGTGGTTTCTTGAAGGCCTAAGACAAGAAAAAAGAAAAATCAAGTCAGAATAGTTGCACAATAAGGAGGCCAAATTTTTCCTGTAATCTATGTCAAGACCTAGGAATATTTTACCACTTAAAAAAATAACTTCCTGGAGCTTTAGAAATAAATAAATCCTTCCATTTCACATGCAATGTAGCTGACATTGGGCTTTCTTCCGAGTTAAAGGGACTCAAGGGCAAAGGCTTTTGATGTTTAGAACAGAACCTTGAATGCAATCAGACCCCCAGAAAGCTATCACTCCTGTCAGCCAATGTGAACTTTCTGAAGATAAAATCCGTACTTGTGTTTTATTTTCATTTCATCATCAACTACTCACAGTACCTTGATGACATCTTTTTGTCTTGCCAAACAAACAAAAATGACAGTGTTGGGTGGCATGAGTATATATTTTTCTTCCATTTGTTTTTGTGATGCTCATCCATGGAAATTTTAAGACATGATACCTCATGAAAGTAAAGCACTTGATTTTGGCCAAACCTAAGGGAAGTAGCAATTCCAGCGACGAGGTGAGTCACAGGAAAGAAGTGAGGGTGTCTGAGCTTCTGAGTCCCTGGACGCCCTGAACGAGTCCAGGGGAGACAGCATCCTTTTTGAAGGCTCTTAAACAAGCACATGCAACTACTTCCTGCTACCAGTACATTTGTCACTAAAAAATAATCTTGAATTTTTACAGCAAGGGTAATAGGATTCTCCCAACTGGGTAAATGAGTTACCCGGTCATGGAGATGGAAAAGACTAGCTGTTTTTACCCTGCTTGTTAAGGAGGCAGCTGTTTGTTTGTTTGTTTGTTTGCTTGCTTGTTTTTTAAAGGGAGACTTGCAATAAAATATATTACACACAGCAACCTCGAACACACACAAATATAACAAATAAAAATTTCATAAAACAATCCTTAATCTTTACTATATACAGTGATCTGAAATTTTCTGCTCTATTTTATTTTTTTTTAAATGTTGGTCACAATCCAAACTAAACTGTTGCATACCCACTAATAAATTACAATCTGCAGTTTGAAACATGCTAGGCTAGAGGAAGCCTTCGCTTCTTGGCACATTCTTGTCACATACATAACCCTCCTCATCCTGTTCCTTTCCCTAGGAACCACCACAAATCAATCTTGATTGGTCAAGAAAAAAGGACAGCTTTTCTTTTTTCTCTCATTGTCAAAGTTCTGAAGGGCACCCATCATTGCTGCCAGGTTCGTCCTACAGGGTGGAGGTTGTTCCAACCCTAATGGAATGGGGTTTGTTTACTTATATAATCATCACAGGATAAAAAAGGGATATGTTACGGTCACCCCATCTCACACCTTGAGGCTCTTGGATTCGCATTCAAGTGAGGAGAGATTTTCCCATAGCCATCTGATTCTGAACTCATCAGCCTTAGATTCAAGTGAAACCTGAAACTGGCTGTGGGGCGTGGGGATTTGCATTCAGCGGTGATATTCAGTGGGCAATGCTTCAGCACTGCTCAACTGCAAAGGATACAACCTGCATTGCCCCTGGAACAGTCCACAAAGGGATGCCATCCACCCAGAGCACAGGAAGAGTGGCACCCTTGGACTTGTGCACCCTGGCCCACCTGCCACAGTGTTGAATATATTCCAAATGCTCAGAGAGGCACTTGTCCTCACCCTCTTTAAACGTGCAGGCCCCACCCCTGGGTTATGGTCTCCTCAAATCAGAAGTTACAGCCCACCCATGCACTCCCATGTGAACATTCTTTTTTGCTTCTCCCAGGGACAGGTCTGCTCTGGGCTTTGGTTCCTCTGAGAAGTAATAGTCTGTCCTGCCTGCCCCCTGGACAAGCTCAAGCCCAAGCTCAAGAGAGCCTGCTCTTCAACAACGTGAAGCTACAGCGAAAGCTCCCTGTGGAATCCATTCAGATTGTATTAGAGGAACTGAGGAAGAAAGGGAACCTTGAGTGGTTGGATAAGAGCAAATCTAGCTGACAGTCGAAACTGTTCTGACTCCACAGGTAAGTACCTTTACCAGCTGGCATTTCCCTGGGTCTGGGAAGGTCCAGCTTTCCTCTGCCTCCCCAATCTGGCCTTGAGCTTTTCAATGAGTAAATCTATCTCTCTTGTCATCTCTGCATCTTTATCCTGTCCGCAGCTAGTCCACTAAGTTAGGTCATTTAAGAATCATTATCCTGAATTTACTTGTGCAGGTCTTGTTTTTGCTACCTGTCCTTTTCTTTTCCCCCTTTAATGAGCATATTCTAGTTCTCATAATTCTTTCCTAGCACTGCCTACCCCTAGAGTTACCAATTGGGGGTCTCCTGCTTCCTGCAGATAGTCATCAGGCAGCTCCTCTGAGCAGTGTTCTTAACCTAGGTGGTACATTTGAAGCATGTAAAGGGCTTTCAACAGTCTTGAGCCCAGGCTGCATCCCAGACCAATTAAATCAGGACCTCTGAGGGCAGGGCCTAGCCATTGGTATTTTTAAAGCTCTCCAGGTGATTACAAAGTATAGGCAAGGTTGAGAACTGTTATTTATTATTACCACTTAAAGCACTTGTCCATGTTTAGGACACTTCTCCAACCAGTAGAGAGCAGAAGCTTCAACTTCCACAGTGAAGACTATTCTTGTCCCCATTGTCCAGGATGATCCCTTGCAAAGTTCACATTTCAAGCCAGGACTTGTATCTCTGAGAAAGTCTTTTAAATCAAAATAAAACCCAGTTATTACCCAGCACAACGCAAGTATGAGGATCTCAAAGGAGCCCTAAATTGCACACCAGCACTAAAAGCTCTGACTCTGGGAAGAAATACTGAGGGAGATTTTGTCTCTGATGGTAAGCTCCTCAGGTGCCAAACCAAAAGCGATGAAGACCTACAGGCAGACCGACTGCATCTGTCTGGAGGAGTCAGGAAGGCTATAAAGAGGATGTGGTTTCTGACCTCTGTGTTTGAGAAAGAATGCAAATTTTTCAGAGAGGAGGGAGAAAAGCATGGAGTGCTTGGAGAATTGCTGGAAGTTCTGTGTGGCTGAGGTAGCCGCAGACAGCTCTTTTCATCCAAATCTCACCAATCTACCTCATAAATGAAACCAGCTTTGAGCCTCCGAAAGCTGAAACTGCACCACTAAAATGAAAGAATCCAAGCCACTAAGAGGTATCTACTCAAAAGGTTTGCGACGAGTTGCCAAGTCTGTGAAGATAAGCAGGTTGCCATTTAGAAGGCAGGGGGATCTGTTTGGGGCTGGGAGGGTGAAGTAGGGGTTCCCAGAAGAGAGTAGCTATATACTGCAGGTGGCGAGAGGGGGAATATGGAAGCTGAGCCAAAGCTGGAGGTTGGGCGGGTGGCTGTTGAGCACCAGGTTAGGATTGCAGGGGGTCCCAATCAGTTACCTTTTCTGGTATTTATACCTTATCTGATAAGCTCAACTGTAGGCTCTCTGAGAGCAGCAATTAGCCCTGAATTCCACCCCACCTCGAGAGCACCAGCCCACAGCTCTGCAACCGATGGGTCTGAGTACAGAAAACTTTGTTAAAGGAACAGGAAACATCTTTGGAATTAACGGGATGGGGAGGGCGGAAGGGATAAGGTAGAGCCTTGAAGTGAGTCTAACCGGTGCAAGGTTAGAGCCATCGACTGTCACAGTGGGATGCTCCACCGCATTAGGATGTCTTAGCGCTTTTGGATTCCTCTCATTTCATTATCATTTTCAACTCTGTGACTTACATGCAGAGGACCAGCCAAGTCTGCCGTTCTTGAAAGCGGAAAGCTGGAGAAAGCAGAATTCTCCGCGGTGACTTCTCCGAGCAGCCAGCTGGTTGTAGCTGGAAACAGCAATTATTTTGCCTTTGTTAGGAATCCCAGGTGCGGTTCGCAGCTGCTGGGCCAAGGCCTGACATGGCTGCAGCTTGGCTAGGCGAGCTTTGAGAGCCCGCAGGGCCTGTGAGCTCAGAGCAGGCCACCAGGAGAGAGCGCCAGCTCCCTCCTTCTCCTTCTCCCTCTCCGCATTCCAGAGGCAACTTTCTGGCAGGCTTCCTGCCTCAGGGCAATGAGACTTGCTGTGAACCACCCCAGAACAGGGCTTGGGTCTGTGAGACCCCAAGAACAGCCACCAGCACAGTTGCAGTAACCAAGAGCACAGAGCATACACTGGCCACAAGTCCTGGAACTTGGGGTCACATCTCTGCTCTCGCAGCCTAGAAGTGGAACCCTTATTTTCGAAGCCTATCTGCATCCTGCGAGGAGCCTCTCCAGCTGCTAGGAGGCAGCACAGCTCGGATGAGGGTGCAGGGTAGGGCCTGGGGTACTGGAACGGGAATGCCATCACACTCTGCTCACTACGACAGAGAGTGAGCTGGACAGAATTCAGACCTCGCACACAAATAAAGGACCCAAAAAAGCCTCATCTACTCCTCGCTCCCTTCCCTCTCCAGAGGTGGGGAAATGACTGCAACTGCCACGCTGTATTTATACAATATCACTATTTACTTTGGGAAAGGTAGGTTGCCATCCCCTGCATCAGGCCGACGTGCCACCTCCAGCTTTCGCTTCTTGCAAACCCAGTTCCAGCCATGAATGCTGCGATTACGGTCCCTCTTCCTCTCCTCACTCTCCTTCATCACCTCTCTTTGCTCAAAACACATAGGAAGAGAGAAGATTCTTCTTCTCTCTTCCTATTACTTCCCAAATCCTCTGCCGTTTTATTCACAAAGCCACACAGTCAGGTGGGTTTCTGGGCCCACCCCGTGTTCAGCATTTGCTAGGGCCGGTCTTCTCAATGGCTTGAGTCTCCCTCTGGCTGAAACTTCACTGTCAGAGCCTGCTGACACCCAGGCCACTGGCTAGGTTCTGAGATGGCATCTTTCACTGATAAATGATCGCCCTATAAGCTAGGGCACAGCCCCTGGGTCCCCTCACAGCAAGTAAGGACAGGAAGTACAAATACTCCAGTGAGAGAGTTCAGGGGAGGAACTGAAACCTGGGCTGCTGAGAAAGGGAGAGCCTCCTGATCCTCCTCCTCAGCGATCTCAGAGTGTAGTTCCAAGACTAGAAGCAGCTGTGGCTCCCGGGAACTCGTCAGAAATGTTATTTTCATCACCACCTGTCTAGGAGAAAGAGGTGGGGCCATGGTTCTCAAATGTTGGCGTGGATGATGATAATGATGATGATGATGATGATGATGATGATGATGGCTGGTACATAATAACTATTCACTAGCCATTGTTCTAAGGGCTTTATTATCACGTTTAATCATCAAAATAAACCTCTTAGGAATTAAGCACCATTAATGTTCTTGGAATTTTACAAGTAAGAAAACCGAGAAATGGAGAGGGTAAAAGCAAATGGGTATAAACACAGAGTAAATGACAGAACAGTCAGTCAGGGCCCCCACCCCACACACACACACTCTGGCTTTGGTCTTCTCTTCCCAGAGCGTGGGGGAGCTCGGTCTGGTTCACTGTCATGTGGTAGAATAGCTCAACGGCCAAGAGCCTGCACTTTTTACCAGTGGCTTGGGTTTGCAGCTTGGTTCTACCATGCTGTGAACGTAGACGAGCTTCTTTGGCTTTTTGTGCCCGTTTCCTCCTCTGTCGAGTGGGGATGATAACTGTACCCATCTGCCACATACTGTGGTTGTAAAGATTAAGTAGGTTAATATATGTAAGCATGCCTGATGCATAGCACATGTTCAAGAAATGTCACCTTATTACCTTGAAGGCCTCTAATTTGTGGAGGAAAAAAAGGAAGAAGAGCATGGGAAAGGGAAGAAAAAATTTGGAAACCCTAGCCTGAGAATTCTGCGACAACTTCTCAGGTGAAAACTTGGGAAGGTCCCTGCCCATTCTCCCCTCTGCTGGGAAGCAAGTGCTAATGACGCATTCTGTGCTCCCCTGAGGGTGAGAACGTGACCCTCTCCATTCTGGGTCTTAGGCACATATTCTTATGGTATTAACAGGCCTCCACCCTCTGACTTTGAGAACCACCTGATGTAAGCAGAATTGTGTGTCTTATTTACAAAGAAGCAAATAAGGGTGGGACCCACGAGGCTTAGCGCCCTGCTTCCACAGACACAAGGGCAAAAAGAAAAATGGCCACTATTAAATAAAATGAAGTCGGTGTTTAAACTCTTAAGGACATCTAGCTACTTGAAGGAAATGTGTGACTCTATTGTATTAGGATTATTGTTGCTGTTAGAGGTGGATAAAATAGCAAAAATAACCCCTAGGGTGCCACCAAGCTTGTGCAGCAAGAAGGAGTAGACCAGAAGGAAAAGGAGGCCTATAATGCTGAAATGTGGTCCTGGCTTAATTAAGGAGGTAAATTCTTATGAATGGAGAAAGGAGCTCCCATTTTGTCCCCCTCCTCTCTCCCATGGCCTCCCTCACTTGTGAAAAAAAAAAAAAAAACCAATGCAAGTACCAGATCCAAGCAGATAAAGCTCTGGCATCAGATGAGATGACCAGACAGCTAACCCAACATGCTTTTCTCCCACAGCCACCGAAGGCTCCTGGTGATCACGCATGCCCTCTCTGTATGGTCAGCAGAGAATCTGTGCACCTCTGAGATGCTGCTTCTACGCTATCCCAGCTCATGTTTAAGTACTGTGCAGCTGTCAGAAACCACATGATGGAATGTAGGGTCGACCTCTTTTCTGTCCTTGACAAATTACAACATACAGTCTTTAAAATTGTGTTCTTAACCAATTTTGTATTGAGAGATGAACACAAACAACAAAGCAACAGAAAAATCAAATTCTCTTCTTACTCTGCCATGTAACAAAACTGAATAATCTCTTTCAGCTTTATTATTACTTAGGCTTTTTTTTGTTAACATACCTATAGTCAATATTTACAAAATTTAAGCTCAGCTATTTTTCACTTAGCATTATAGATCAACATTTCTATTGGTTTTCATAATACACAAACTTATCAGTCTTAATAGTAATATTATATTTCATTTTACACTCACAGTATATTCTACTTTATCATTTTAAGTATTTTTTCCATTTTTCTTCCCCCCAGCCCTCATTTTCTTCTTTTATTTCTCCAGGATATGGTCTCAAACATATGTTTCGAAGCCCAAAGGACGTGATATATCATGGCTCATTACACTTTGCCACGTTGCTTTCCAGAAATTTTGTACTAATTTACATCGGTATGAGAATGCAGCTTTCTCAAAAGTCTCGCCAGATTTTTATTTTGTAATTGTAATTTACTTTTATCAGTTTAAGTGGCACTGTGTGATTTTGTGCTTTAAGTTCTTATAATTACTAGGGAGGCTGAATCTTTTTTCAAGTGTTTGTTTTTTATTTGTGTGGCCTCATGTGAACGATGTGTTCAGAATTTTTTGACCATCAAGGCAGTAGAAATAGTATTGCCCTTGTGGATTTGGTTCCATTGCCTAGGGATTCTGGTTGTTCATTTCTTTCATTCATTCTATTTATCACAAGCAATTTCCCCCCTAAGTCACTTTGACTCTAGAAAGTTTTGCTCAGTCCACGCAGGGCCCCCTCAGGAGGCAGATCATCAATTCAGCCCAAGTTCCTGGAGTCCTACTTACTGGTGGTGGCTGCACACAGTAATCCCCTCATCAATTTTCCTGAAGGCAGCCTGATTTTTAAGTTCCCCAGCTCCCTAAAGAACTCTATTCTCAATTTGTCAAATATACCCAGCAATTATTCAATATTGTATCATGTGCTACTGAAAAAAAAATCAGGGGCACTATTTTCATGCTTGCCTTTCTAGCCTTTTCTGATTTATATTGTGCCTTTCTGTTACGGCAGCATTTACATATTGTAATCTCAAAGTATAAAAAACCAAAGTCAAGACGTTAGCAATGGCATAATGGGGTAGGAGAACTGGGTAGGAAAACAAGGCCATGGACAAGACAGTATAAACTAAATAAACTGAAATAAAACTTAAGTATTTAAGAGTTAATTTTAGTTAAGGTTAACAACACTGAATTGTGTATTTGAAAGTTACTAAGAGAGTAGATCTTAAAAGTTCTCATCACAAGAAAAAATAGCCATGTGAGGTGATGAATATTAACTAGACTTATTGTGGTGATCATTCTGCAATGCATACATCTATCAGATCATTATGATGTACACCTGAAACTAATTTAATATTATATATCAATTATATCTCAACAAAAACATAAATATTTGAAACACGTTACAGAATGGACATAAGGTCAATTAAATTAGCCCAAAGAATAACCATCACCTAGAAATATATCTCCCTTTTGCGAGCATCCCTCAAAATTGTAAAACAACAGTGAAAACTAAGAACTGTAAAAGAAATGCTAAACATTGCACAAATTACTTGATAAAAAATGGCCAAAATTTTTCTTTTTAAAAAATGTTATTGTTGTCCATTTCCTGGCCTTCCCTATCTATCTATCTATCTATCTATCTATCTATTTATTTATTTATTTATTTATTTGCCTATAAGAAGGATCCCAGGTTGGGGAAGAATGCATGCTTCCTCTCTCACTCAATTCTTTCTTACTCACAAGCTTAGACCATGCAACCACTCATTCACCCTTTCTACCCCTCCACACCCACACCCCGTTCCCTAACCCCAGCGACCTCCTGGTCACAGCTTTGGTCTCTGGAAAGGTAACTGGTAGAGGATAGTTACTCTGAAGAGCTACATATCCAATAGATGAGGAGAAGTGGCATTTCTCCGCTGTGCTAGACACAACTATACCTGCAGTTCCAAGTTATAGATGCCAAACAGCTGCTACTGCTATTACTATTGGTGGTGGTGGTGGTGGTGGTACTTATTGAACACTTAGAATATGCTATCACATAAGATAAGCACTTTATATGACTCATCTCATTTGATCTTCACCAACACTATTATCCCATTTTACACATGAAGCAAAGTGAAGTTTGGAAACTTGGCCAAGACCACATAGCTAATAATAACGGAACTGAGGACTGACACTATATAACAGTATACTGCCTCTAGCAGTATTGTAACTTTCTCGTGATTTGTAATAAATTGTAACGTTTCCCCCAAATGTGTTATTTTTAACTATAATATTTTTTTAACACATTTTAATCTCATCCCTACTAGTTAGGAGTTGACCATTCCTATGAGGCCAAATACAAAAAGCCCCGAACTGTGATTTCCCAGGCAAAAAGCAGTAAGCACCTTTTCATCTTCTGTTCTTTTCTAATAGCTCCGCATGCAAGTCAACACTTGTTGCATGTGAGATATTTGGGATCATACCAGGGGATAAGGGTGAGGGAGCGCCGAGGGTGATGGGAGGGAGGAGAGCCCAGCCTGGAAGTCAAGAGACCTGGCTGGGTTTTAGACCACTTTCACCACTAAGTTCCCTCTGGACCACAGGCTTCTCATGAGCAAAAGGAATCCAGTGGGTGATGTGGTTTCTAACATTCCTATCCTGCTTTAAATTTCTAACAATCTATGAAGCCTGGTAGGGTCATCATATTGGTGCTTGAGGTGTGGATGCAACGCCCCCTACCGGCAGCTCTCGGAGTGAGATCGTGGTCCCTAGCTCAGCACTGCCACCTGCTGGTCCTGCTGCTGAGGTGGCCCAGCTGTGGGGACTGGGAAGGAGGGAAGTGATTCAGGTATGCTCCAGACTCAACCCATTCCTGCTCTACGGTGTATATGCCATGTTTCCGCTGAAAGAAATGTGCTTAGGATTCAGAAGGGCAAACGTTTTAAAGAGGATAAAAGGATTACAGAATTATTTAAGAGGAAGTCAGATAGTGCAGCAGTCTGTAAATGCTTGTGCTTAGCCTGGTTGATAATGAAAAGCCACAATTGTAAAAATGCTTTTTTTTTTCTTAACATAGAATATCCTCTTAAAGGCCAGCATATACCTATTCTGTGAAAGTAAAAAATAAATTCTATTGCTTTTGTGCATTTGTTTCTAAGCGTCCCCCTCCAAGGGTGCTTCTCAGCTTCAACAACCTGCTGTTTGAGTCTGCCCACCTTTGCCAGCTGAAAAAAAGCCCCAGGCACTTCATTTCTCAGCAACTTGACCTGCCCTTCCAATGTCACCAGCCTCCACTCCTTTCCCCCAAAGGGCATTTGATGTGGTACACAGGCCCTTTCAACTTAGACTCTAGATAAACACACATAAGACCTTCACACTTTAAAAAGCCCGTTTAAAGCCATTTCTAAAGGCTTTAGAAAGGGTTTAAAATGAAAACCCCTGAGCCTTCAATCTACAGCCCACAGATGAGCAGAGCCACTTTGCTTCTCTCATTCACCTCTTCCTGAGACCTCACACCTAAAGACAGCGTTGTTCGGCCAGTACTCTCTGCACCTCTCCTGTGTCACTCACCTTCCCTGCGGGCACAAAGTCAGAAGAGAGGAAGGATGGAGGTGGGAGATGGGGGGCTACAGGGGGGAAAAGACCACCTGTGCTGGGCCTGGGCATTAAAGAGTATAAGTATCAGGATAACATCCCTCAGTGTCCACTTAAGCCAGGCCCCAACAGAAATCTAATTTATGGTACAGTCCATTTTCACAATAAGCTCCTAAAGATCCCATCCCCCCAATTCACACAGAGATATTGACCTGCTCATACCTTCATGAATGGAAGACCCAGCATGGCCTATTCTCTAAACCAAGGGCTCCCAGTTCCTCACCTGTGGTCTATACCCTAGGATGCTTGCCCAAAGCCAGCCACAGCTGGCTTGGTTTTTCTTCTCCCCTTCTCACCCTTCTGGATCTTTTCTTTTCCTTTCTATCCTTCCAAGTGTAAGCCAGTCAAAAAATATAGACTCATTTTAATTCCTCTCCTAACCCTTTACTCCAGATCTGTCCAGAAGGAGTCTAGAATCAGGGTGGCTCAGGCAGAATTCTCGTAGTGAACTGGGGACAGCCAGGCTGAAATGTTAAAGGTGGAGTCTTTTTTTTCCCCACCTCTTGAATTCAGGTTGGTCACGTCATTTTGCGTTAGCCAACAGAATGTAGGAAAGAAATGCTGCACACAGAGCTTAGGCCTCAAGAAGCCTTATGGGTTCTGCTTTGGTCTCTTGAAACGCTGCCTGGATCATCATGAAGGGTAGCTGGTTTAACCTCCCAGAGAATAAGAACCGTGAAAATGAGAACCGAGGCGCCCAGCCAGCAGTCAGTGCCAACTGCCAGCGTGTGAGTGATGGCTGCGTGCAGCTGCCGGAATGAGCCCAGGTGAAGTCAGCAGAGGAGCAGCCCAGCCTAGCCAACCGCAGAACCAAGAGAAATGATGTATCAGTGTTGTTTTAAGCCACTCAGTTCTGGGGTGTTAGGCAGCAAAAGAAAACTGAAATACATGCTTTTACCTTCTTTTCTATTGTTTACGAAATAAGATACTGGAATGGAATTTTTTTCTGCCTCTATTTTTGACAGAATAGAGGCACCGATATGATAGATATCAGATTCCCACATGACTGTGAAACAAACCCCCTCATACAGAATTCACAAAGGAAATTATGGAGACCTGGCTCCACCACTCTTGGATGCCTCATCAAGATCAAGGACATGAAAGGAATCCAAGGGTGGTGTGTGGGGGGAGGGGAAGATAGGTAGCTTTTTTTTTGGAAAGCTGTTTACGAGTTAATACCCACAATGAAACAGGAGCTAGAGCTGTATCTCCTTCATCTCAAACCCAGTGAAGAAGGTTTACGTAGACCCCTTGGAGAATTTGGAAATACCACCAGGAAACAGCCCATATAGTGGATCCGGATCCTTGCGTCAACACCTTGAACGGGCTGTGATGGCAGAATGTAGGGGCATATGAGGATTGGTCTGCTCTTATAGGGTTTCTTGGGTCAATTGTGTCCTGTGTACCAAATGTGGTCATTCAGAAGAGAGAGTTGGTGTGGGGTTAGCTTGAGTCCTGTCTCATAGGACATCTTGAGGGGCACAGAGACCCCAGCAGCAAGAAGCTAGAGGTAGACACTGGATTGCTAAGGTCTTAGAAAAAAATCCAAAGGGATCTCCTGGAATAAAGATGCATCTCCTTATGCCCAGAGGACTGTAGGAGAGAGATGGCCAACAATGGGCACCATCTGAAGAATCCACTGCAGTGCCTAGTAAAGGAAGGAGTCCACATCCAACACTGGCCTGGCTCGCAGAGTGGAAAACTGGCCTAATTCCCTTGTCCCTAACTTCCTACCCAATCCCTGAGGTTGAGAAACTAGCTAGGAAACTGAGTCTTGTAGGCAGGAAAAAAGCATTAAGCAGAGACCACAGAGAGGCCACCATCTACCACCAACTGTCCCAGGGCTGACTCCCAGCCTGGTGCAGGTTTGAGATGGGGGAGTGAAGGAAGGTAAGCATTAAATCAGGTTCAAAGGTTTGATTTTCATCTTGGGCTGCACATTCTCATTTCTGAATTGAGACAGTGCAACTTAGGATGACATGAGGACAAGACAATGAAATAACTTTCTTAAGGAACTAAATGTCACAGGATTTCAGCATGAGTTGAAAACAGTCATAGGCTGAGTTTTTACATCAACCTTCCCCTCTTGAACAAAATTCAGTCCTCTTTCGGTGACAGTGTCTGCAGGTATTCAGAATGGTCCAGCATTTGACCTACCATCGAAGGCTGTCCTACAGTACAGCCTCTAACAAAACTAGGCTGTCCCAAACCCCTGGTAATAGAATTGTTCACCTTTATACCAAGAAGGGTGGGAAAGCACCAGAATCTATGTGTGGCGTGTGCCCAGGCCAACTTTGCAGAGTTCATGCTGCGAGACCTGCTGTTCCACTGAAGGCAGCAGGGCCTGCGGGGGATCTGTGTGTGCTGCACGTGTCCGTGTCAGCACCAAGCGCACTTTCCTTACTGAAGAGCAGAAAGTGGTGGTGAAAGCACAGAAGACGGAAGCGCAGTCGGAGAGCTAAATAAAAACTTGAAGCTGTTTTGAGTAACAAAACAATTAAAAGGCAAAAAAAATATTTTAAAGGGCAACAAGGAAAATAACTACTACTTCAATTGTATCGCTTATTAATTGTGCTGGTTGGACTTGATAGTTACGTTTATTTTGTCTATTCACTATTTCTCCTGAATATACTTTCAAAAGACAAGAAAGTTCTCTTTGTGCAGTCTCTTTCCTCAAACAGTTACTCATAGTTCTCCTTGCTCACATTACCTTCCCACTCATACAGACTAGGTGGGCTTACAACTTATCACATGATTACATTTATCCAGGTCCAGAAAGTCCCTAGCTATTTATCATTTAAGACATGGCAGCTCTTGAGGCTATAAACGAATAGGTTTCCCCAGGTGCTGAAGGCCTTGGCAAGCTTTACCCCCCGTGACTGTGGGAGGAGGTCAGTACAGTTGTCTATTGGCTTAAGGCCAGTCTCACTTGTCTGGAAGACAGGACTTCATCTGCACACCTGCCTAAGAGCTTTCAGAGATTGAAATCTGTAGGCAAGTTTTAGGACTTCATGCTGGGAAGTTGAAATCTAATAGGGAAGATGGGTTGGCAGAACCTTTGTCTGAACTTCCAGCAAGTAAATTTTTATAAATAAAAGATGCAATCAATTATTTAGCATAACCAAACTTGCTTGAAGAATATTGGTATCACTTGCTAGTTCTCAAGAATCTAATGCATAATCATAGAGATGCATAATGCATGAAGACATAGACCCACTGGATACCATCTTAGAGAGGGACTGGCTGGAGTGAGAGGGAAAGGCATTGCATTTCAATTATTTGCAGGTGATGTGTTGCAGTTATTCATGTAGTAAAAAAAAGATGAGGTGGAAAAGTGGCATCAATGTCTTTTCTGTGGAAAGATGGGTGAGTCGATGAGGACTCGTACTAGATGAAGAACAGGATGCTGAGTTGTTCCTGACTGTGGAACAAATGATGCTTGGTACCATGAAAGTTTAAATCATGCTCCCACAGTCACTCTTCAGTGTTGGAATCGCCACCCCAGGAAGATGTCTTGCTGGCTGTCCTACAAAGACATTACAGGGTGGACCTTGGAGATTTTGTCAAGGTCCAGGGCATGGGCCTCAGCATCACTGGCTTTAAAGTCTAATTCAGAGACTCCATTTCCCAAGGGACCCATTTTATTGGAGACAGAGTCACATGATCCAGCCTCCCAGCCTAAATCAGAGAGACAGTTTACTAATTCACTGGGAACTGGAAGTCCACATAACCAACGCATTCCTTCGCAGCAGGCAGACATCTGTGGGAGGCCAAATTCAAAGTACTGGGTTGCTGGGGCAGCATGGCATCACAACAAGGAGAGATGTGAACAGAATGTTTCAGGCAGCAGGCGAAGGCAGCCTGAGGTGTCCATCTCACAAGAGAGAGGGTCTAGCCAGTGGTTTTCCAATTTCATGTCTATACACATTAGAATTGTGAAGTCATTTTGCAAGTCATCCTCAGACACTAATTTAAAATAAAATAATAAAATACAGAGTAGAATGGAAAGCATCAAAGAGAACTGCATGTAACAGGTAGGTAAGAGGCAGTACAAAGTGATGGCTGAGAGAACAGAAACTAAATGCAGTTTCTGTAGGATCAAATACCAGCCATCTAATGTGGGTAAGTTACTGAATCTATTCCTCAGTTTCTTCTTTTGCAACCTACCCCATAAGGTTCTTGTGAAAATTAAATGGCTTAATACCTATAAAGGGCATATAACCATGCCTGGCTATAATAAATGCTATATGAGCTTTCATTATTAGTAAGAACTGCTTTGTGAAACTATTGCTCACAACTCAAAATACCAGAATTGAGTTCCTATGACAACTAGAGTCAGATATGCTGAGCAGGACATGAGAGAAATCGGGAGACTGAGTGGTTTCCATTGTATTTGAGTTAGAAAACTATGGAAACAATATCAGATTATGGGAAAATGAGAACCAGAGGAAGTTATCCAAAAGAACATCCCAGATGACCAGGCTAGAGCTCTCCAAAGCTGAGGAGTGTTTTTTAGTGAATTAAGATGAAAGTGCTTTCGTTGAAATGAGATGCCATAAATACCTCTTCTCATTCTCTGATGTGCACTTTGCCTTTTTTTTCTTTTTGGCTTTCATTTGAGACCATGATAACATATTTTGATCCACTAGAATGGATTATCAAGTTTAAATTTAAACTTGAACTTGAATTTCCTCTCTTCAGATCAGTCAGGTTCTTATCTCAATCTTTAAGAATATCAGCCATACCAACTGATTATTCCACCCTACAACTCAAAGTCTTTCTTTCATATATTTTTCCATGTCAGGAAGATATATCTTTGGAGAAGATATGACAGAGCAAATGGGAGAGAGTTAGTAATATTAAAGCAGAAATAAGAATAATTATAATATTTACCATAGACTGCGTACCCTCAATGTGCCAGGCACAGTGCTAAGCACTTCAAAACCATGAATCATACTTTTAATAATGACTTTGAAAAGTAGATGATGAAAAGTTGTTATTTACAACTACAAGTAAGGAAACTGGCCCTTGAGAAGGCAAAAGCCTACTTGCGATTCACTGCCAGTAAATGTGCGAGCCAGCACTCAAATCTGGATTCTCTGACTCCAAAGCACATGCCTTTCACTTACATACTGCTACAGGGGTTTTGGAACTAGACTCACTGGGTCTAAATTCCAGCTGTACCATTTACAAGCTATTTAATTTCTCCAAACATCACCTAATTTCCTCTTACATAAAATGGGGTGACAACAGTAACTTCCCCCACAGGATTTTGTGAAAATTAAATTAGATGTTTATTAAAGGATCTAATATTGTGTCTGGCTCATCGTAAATGTTCAAATAGATGCCAACTACCATTATTGTTATGTCAGTCCTTGCAAGGCTGCCTATAAATGCAAACATTACATATGGATAATCAGTGGACCAGGCTGGACAATAATGTGTCATTTGGCCAACTGTCTTTGGACCCTTTTCTCTATAAAGCATTTCCCATGGTACCTCATTCCTGCTACTGGCACAAGGAGAAAACAAGACATCACTGAAGACCAAAGCATGGAGTACCAGGGTAAAATAAGAAAACTGCACCCACCTGAAAGGTTTTGGTTTAGACCTATGGAATCAGGAAGTGAGAAAGGAAGACCTGATGTTTGAGACCAAAGTTGAGCTAGTCTCATAAAGCACAAATGCAGTACACTGTAGAAGGCAGAAAGACCACCACAGGGGAGAAAACGAATTACCTAGGGGTTGGAATGGAGGTTTTTGCTCACGTTACTGTGTAAAGAAGCACACTCATAGAAGAGCAAAAGATTTTAGGCTGAGAAGAATTTAATCAGTTTCTCCAGCCCATTTTAACCTAAAAGAGAAGAATTTAACTTCCAAGTCTTAAATAGGAACCAGAATTTAGACACAGTTAAACTAGGGGAAGAGAGAAGGTGGGGAGAAGGACCTATCCACTGTCCAGAAACTAGAAGGAAAGCACCTGCCCATGGAAGGACTGACCAGGCTCAGATTTAAGGGCTAATTCGACTCAGCACAGGGCACAGTAGAGGATGCCAGGACTTTAAATTTAAGTTTAAATAATCAATAGCCAATGACATTTATTTTTAACACCTGCCTGGTTGAGAATTGCATCTGCTGCAATTCCTGAGGTGCATGGGCAAAAATGTCGTTAAGCACCTTTGTTGTTCCAGCAAAATGGAATTTAAACATGTCATTAAATCTGGAGATGGTTGGAGAAAGTATATAGTATGGATCCTACTACAGAAGGTCCCAAACAACTTCAAGACCCAAGAAACAGTACAAGTGAATTCAAAGAGGTTGGTGGAAGAAGAAAATCAAATGTGAAGAAACAGAATTCAGTGTGCTAAATTTATCATTAGACTGCAGAACTGGGCTGAGTTAGGGGGCTGCTAGTCGCATACTCAGTAAACAATACTGTTCAGTGGAAAAGGCCAGTGGGAGGAGACAGCAGTGGCTTCTGTCTTTATCACCACTGTCATCAATAAGAATTATTCACTACAATTGAAAGACATTTTTCTCAAGAAGTTTATAGTCTATTTAAGAAAACAAAATGTGTACAAAAGCAGAAAAGTAAATAACAATACAAGCTGTGCCAAACAGGCAATTTTTCATTCTTAGAAACTGCTGAGTGTCTTCATATTATAAAAACCTATATCCATCTTGCTGTGTAGAAGTCACACCATGATGCTAGACTGAGAGATAGAGCTCCAAAGGCTAACATCATACAATTTCACTCTAAATCATCCAACAATTAAAGGACAACTATGACTTAATGTCTGAGGAGTCATTGCTCCAGAAGTCATTAATAAACTGCCTACGTGCTGTTTGAAATTGTCAATTTTAACCTCATGCTGATTTGGAAGTTATTCATCTGAAATGACTTTAAACTTTATACTCCTAAGTGTGTGTGTGTGTGTGTATGTGTGTGTGTGTACACCTTTTTATATATATATAAATATATCTACATCTATATATAAATATATATACATCTATATATAAACATATATATATATATGTATGTATATACATATATACATACACACACACACACACACACACACACATACATACACATTTTTTTTTAGGAGAGGCAACCCTTGGTTGACCTCACAGATTGCAAGGACCTTGCCAGCTTACAATTCTTTATTTTTTTATTTTTTACACCTACAGCACCTGGTCTTCCTAGGTAGTCTACCATCCAAGTATTAACCAGGCCCGACCCTGCTTAGCTTCTGAGATCAGATGGGATAGGGCTTGGTCAGGGTGGCATGGCCCGTAGAACCCTAAGCATATTTTATATTTATTTTGGAAGGAATATAAGTGTGGTGGCTAAAAGTAAGGATTCTGGAATCAGACTTCCTGGGTTCAAATCCCAATTCTACACATATCAGCTGTACAACTGTGGCAAGTTATTAAACTTCTCTAAGCCTTGCTTTCCTCATCTATAAGTGGAAATAATAGAACTTGCCTGACATAATCATAGTGAGGATCATATAAAATAGTGTATAAGGTATGCAGCTCAATGGAGGGCACATAGTCAGCTTACAAAACTGTTTGCTTTCATTGCTATTAACACTATGGAGGCTGAGAGAGCCTGAGTTGGTGTGAGTTGGCCATCAGAAGGGGCCAGGATGCTGCATAACCATGATCTCCCACACAGGAAGAAGTGCCTAACAGTCTGAGGGAGTAACGCATGAGGAAATATCATATCCAATAAGTCTGCTTAAAAATAACTGGTTCATATGCACAAGTAGGGATAAAAGAAATTTGAAATTAGAAGCAAATAAGCACACTTTGTGAAGGTTAAGAATGCGACAAGACAACGGGCAAGAGTGTTCATCAAGGTTAAGAAAATTCCTTGCAGAAAAACGTTCTTCAAGCTCCAGGGAAGTCATGAAGGCCCTTTTGGGTCTGGAGAATACAGCTTTATTTCTGCCTAACACCAGAGAGCTGTTTGTAATAAAAAAATAAAATAAAATAAAAACTTATGGGATCAAAAGGAGCTTAATTATGTCTGTTTTAAGGAGAAGCATTGCAGGTGAAAAAGAAGATGCTCTGATAAAAAAATCTGGGGGTGGACAGGGAGAGAAGATTCAGAAGTCCATTTTACATGCAGTGTTAATCTCACGTTAAAGGCTCAAGTGTAGTTGTTTGCCAAGGGCTTTGGGGTACAAAGTGCCTCAAAAGCTCTGTAGCAAATACCAGAGAATGTGTCTTCCCCAAAGGTCCAGACTGTAGTAAGACAGTCACAGAGGGCAGGCTTCGCTCTGGGTCGGCTTCTTTGTTCTGTGCTCTTAGATCTGTGCTCCTTCTCATTGTACTTACATAGGCATCTTATCACCATTTGTCTCCCTCACCTCTCTTCAAGCTTCATGAGAACAGGGCCAGGCCTGTATCTTAAGTGCTTAGCAAAGAGCTGTGTAAGCATAGCATTAAGCATACAGTAAGCCCACAATAAATGTGTGTGGAATAAATGCACGAGCAGATGAACAAATGTGTGCAAGAGAAGAGGAGCTTGTGGACTGAACACTTGCATTCTACATATTATAGGGACATTTATACTGGGCCTGATTATTAGTATTGCTTTAAATATTTTCTTTCATAGAACTGAGAAAAGCCAGACCCTACAAACACCAGTCAGGGAGGCAACTTTCCCTATAATGCAATTTGCAAATTACAAATGATTGTCTCAGGGTGCAAAGGTTAACCAAGTAAATCTTTTGAATCTTGTACCTTCTAAAAGGAAATCAGCTAGATTAGCCTAAAAAGTATCTTTCAAAACCAATTTAGTTGGTTAAGATGTTTTAAACTACATCATTAGCAAATAATAATAACTATATATGCTTTTCATTATAATGAAGTTCTTTGTTAATGGAAAAACTGTAATAAAGTATGTGTGTATCTATGTGTGTATGTGTACATGTATGCGTACACACACATACACACACATACACCCTCCCATCTCCTGGGGTTAGTCACAGTCGAGAAAGCATTGCCTTTTGGCTCATTCAGCTAATAATCAGGCATTACAATTCACCTGCTAGCAGCTACTATTATTGCTCACACAGTGCTTTTTTTCCACAGGGATGGCAAATACACAGACCCTGTGAACCTATGCCCCGCTGAAAGTCCATGACAAACACTGCTAATCCATGATGGCACTTTCTCTCTGAGTCTGCAACCACCCCCGAATTGTTTTCAATACAGTAGTCTAGCCAACCACTACAAATCAATTAAAGTTGGATACAAGACAAAGTATCGTTGCCTTCTTGGCCTGTAGCCATAAAATCTAAAGTACCTCCAATTCTCTTTCCATGATCCATAGTAAAAAAGGATATTTGCATTGAGTACACACACAAGGTTTCACTAAATAATACTAACTCCCATTTGTGTAATATGTTTTGATTTTCTATTCTATTTTTTATTTCATTAATTATTATTATTTATGCCTACAGCACCTGGTCTTCCTAGGTGGTCTCTCATCCAAGTACTAACCAGGCCTGACCCTGCTTAGCTTCTGAGATCAGACATCAGGCTTGTTCAGGGTGGCATGGCTATAGACCAGGGACTGTGGCTCCACTGGGGCATGAATCCAGGATCTTCTGTGTGTAAAGGAGACATGCTAACCACTACACTATGGAACCATGTCCTCTATTTCGTTTTTTAAAATATTATTTGCGACCTACTGACTTTATAAGCTATATAAAATATGGGTTGTGACCTGCAATTTGAAAAATCATGCTATAAAGGAGTACCTTCACAAACTCCAAATTCTAAGGTCATGGCAAACAGCAGGAGGAACCTGTGTTAGCTTTCTCAGAGCACTGGGCTAATGGAACTACGGTCAGAGGCTCAGTCTCCACCGAGGCCCATTAGCTCTGATGTTCTCAGCCATCAGCGAATGCCTAACTCTGAGCAGCCATCTCACCAGAGCACATCTTTGGCTATGGCTAGAAGGCAAATCTCTTACTCTCACATAAAGAATAATTGAGAATAACTATCCTGCCACAGTGAGTCAGAAAAATCACTCATACCATATAAAAGACAAACTCAAAACTCCAGTGAGGATTCTCATTATTGACTGCTTGGTTCCCACAAGAACCAGCCAAACTATTTTCAGTTTGCTGGGATCACACGTCTGCTCGCTCCTGTGTTTCCATGCTTCCTCTGTTTGGCTAATTCCCACTCGTCATTCATCTCCGTAAGGTCCCCTGACAGCACCACGATCCACACCCCACTTCCTTCGTCCATGCCTAGGCTGTTAGGTGCCCCTCCTCTACTACCTCATTCACTACTATATTTAATTTACTGACCACCTCCCCATACATCTTCCTTGGGGCAAAGATGGTCTTTCAACTCCATGCTCAGTGCCTAGCAAAAGCCTGGCCTCACAAGTACTCAGAAAATGTTTCTTGAATGACCTAATGACTGATCCGAGTGCCAAGGAGGACAGGAGTTAATGTATTTGAGGAAGAGAAAGAAACAAGAATTAGAGGAAGGGAAAGAGAAGGAGAAGACATATGAATAACCCTTTATACCTTAGCATCAGTTTCAGAACTCTTACCTCACCTGAACCTCACAACAGGTGAGGCAGAATTCATATTTCCACTATACAGGCGAGTACACTGAGGCTATGAAGAATCCTTCTTTATAGAGGGGGAAAGGTTAAAACAAAATCATGGAGAGAAAAAAATTTTTTCTATAGATTGGAAAATGTCTTTATTAGAAAAATGTTCTTCTCCCCTTAACCACAGGTTGGAGGAATCCTTGAAAATAGGACTGTGAAAATTCTTAGATCGTGGATTTTAGCAAAAAAATACTGCTTTGTTAGAGATCTGTTCTAAAGCAAAAGAAATCCCCATAATTATGTGGGCAAGAGAATCACTACCACAAGGCCTGAAGTGTTTAACGTTAATTAAATATAATTTTAAACTAAGAGAATTTGTTCACATGTAGAAATTTGTCATTCTATGAAGATTAGAAAAAACAGAAGGCAAAATGCAAGCAACATCTCTCTAAGGCTGACCTCAACTTTAAAATATATATTTAATTGTGCAGAAATCAGGCAGAATCTTGACACTCCAAGACAGTGTCTGTGGGTAACAGCAAGTTGAAGGGTGGGGGAGATGGAAAGAGGTGAGAAGGAGAGAGCCTTTTAAAAGCAGCCAGCTGAAATGTTCTGACCAAGAAAGGCATAATTTTACTTCTGCGCCTAAGTTCAGATGATTTGAAGCCCTGCATAAACCAAAAGCTGTCACTATAATTCAAAAATAATTGGAGCTAATGGCTGCTTAGCACAGAAAAAAAGATAGGGCTGAGGAGATGGAATCTGCCAGCCTTTAAGCTGCTCTGGGAAGCAAGATCTTTACCTTAAATCCCAGCCGAGAAAACTCTGTACCCTCTTTTCGTCTCCTCACCATAACTGGACCTGAAGAAGCCTAGACATTTGTTGCCCTTTGATCTTCCCAACCCTAAGATTCATTAATGTAGAATATTCACCCCATTAGCACTTCTATATTCATATACTTTCCCTCATTCTTGCCCTTACGTACGTTCTCTCTCTCTCTCTCTCTCTCTCTCTCTCACTCACACACACACACACACACACACACACACACACGGAGCTACATCTGTTTTTCTTTTCCTCCTCAAATAAACTTACTTCTGTGTTGAAAATAGATACAAATTGAACCCTACCTACCAAATACTGAATCACATTTTCCCAGATGATGAAAGGAAGCTCATCCTCACTACCATCAAAATGTCTCTTCGACTTATTCCCTGCCCTCTCCCTGCCAAACATAATTAAGAAACCCTATAATAATCAGAACTGCAAAGACTGAACAAGATCCCACGTGATTCACATGCACACTCCAATTTGAGAGATACTGGTCTAGGCAGCGCTTCCCAGCCCTGGCTGTATCATCTAGAGAGCTTTAACAGCTACCCACGCCAGACCTCCCTCTCCCAAGAGCACATAAATCAGGAACCTCTAGATGCTGGCATGGTTAAAGGCTCCCCAGTGACTCTGTTGTGCAGCCAGTGTTGAGCAGCACTATCCTGTCCAACTCTCACGCCTCACAGATGAAGAAATGGAACTGCACGGAGGCCAAGTGACTTGCTCAAGGTCACAGAGTAAGCAGTGGTAAGGCTGAACCTACAGAACGATGCGCCCTAAGGCTCCTGAGGAGGACGGACTCCAGCAGTGGGAGTGTCTGCTTCCTGCGCCCTCAGAATTCTGACTCTTCTTGGGCCAAGTGATGGGTGGAGAAGGCTATGTTCACAGGGGGTCATCCTTCTCACTGTTTTTTGAGCCCTCCTCAACTCTCAAAGAAATCATTTAATTTGGCCTGCAGTATAGCTAGATCATGTAACTCATTTCTGTTTGACCCACCAAATGCGTATCAAATGCATTCGTATTTGCCCATCCCCCTTTCAGCTGTCTTCGTCTCCCCACACCGCCACTCCTGTTTAGAGGAAAAGAAGCCAGCACACACCACCCAGATAGAAATCTCTGAGAAAATTCAACTTAGAAGGATGAAAAGACAAGACAGGGTTCATTCCATTTCCTTGGACCGTTGGAAAATGCTTACATTGGAGACTGACTGGGACCTGCCAAATTGGACAGAAAAAGCAACATTTGGTAGCAGCTTTGGAAGGAAGGCAAAAGCTGGTTTCGAGATTTGCCCGGGCATTGCAAAGATGGTTTATGAAAAGCCCAAACATCACAGTCTCCTTGCTCCTTCAGGTCCTCTCACAGACAATGCGGTTCCTGTCAAGCGCAGACCGGCATGAAAAATGAGACCTGAGAATGGCCGGGGAGGGGGATCTATTCAAAGACTCGAATTGCCAGAGGCCCATGGCTTTTACGTGAAGGGTAACTTATCTTCTAGTTTTGCAGGAGTAAAAAGAGCTAAAATGGAATGAAGGCAAAAGGACATAAATGGGGAAATCAGAATAGGAGAAAGAGAAGGAAGAGGGAAAATAAAAATAAAGAGTTACAAGAGCAGAGAAATGTGTGGTTATTAAAAGTAAATTTAAAAGCTCTGTTTTTTGCTTCCTGAATTTCGGTATCACAGGAAAAGGGCTGAATCTTCTGAGATAGCTCAAATGCAAGGACTAGGAATGAGAAAGGTGAGACTGGAGGTCCTTTCATCAAAATTTTGAGAAACTGCACTGCCTAGTCCCTTGGCTGCCACAAGACAAGTGTGCTGGGTGGTCCATGAAGAGAGAGGGATGCCTCCCAGGCTCCATTCCTGGCTCACTTTTATAGAAAATAGGACTAAACTTCCTCCCCCCACCTTACCAGCAGCCAACACTTTTCACCCCACAACTGGAAGGAAATCTGCTCAGTGCTTCTGTTTACAATTTCCATTCAGGCAATCATCACATTTTGGAATGGAGTCTGCCGAGAGAGATAATTTCAGCTCTTCTTCTATTTTCAGGTTTCCTTTTAGTTGGAGGGTGGCATCAACTAAGCTCCAAAAAGCAATTTGAAAGTGGGGGTTGATGAAAGGGGGGAACCCATGCCAATCTACAAACCTGCAGAGCCTGAGGAAGAAGCTTTTATTTTTAACACTGGGATCCATGAGGCTGACCTATATTTCACTTCTTATATTGACAAAAATGACAAGCCTTGAAGGCCAGGGCACAGAACTGAGGAGATGCCCTTTGAAGGCTTTGCACAGAGTAGCAGTCACAGTCAGGCTCCAAACTTCCACCTTGGACAGAGACAGGGATTAACACAAAGGTGCTGGAGTGTCTGAGTAAATGATGCACTCAGGTAGAGGGGAGGGGAAGAACCTGATCTTAGTTTTACCATCAGATCTCATAAATTAGTCCACAGCCAGACTGAACCATGCAGCCAACAAGAAAAATATGGGTGGAGGGGGGCCAACTACAGGTTTAGGAAAGGAGTAAATGGGTGTTAAATTTCTGGATTTCAGTGGAGAACCCGTCCAACACATCAGAATCCCTTGGTCAAGTTGGCAAAGGAGGAGGTGATGTTAAACAATGTGATCAAACAGGTCTGCTTAACACCTTCGGATACATTTTTTTTTTTTAAATGTGTCATCTCTACTGCTATTTTATTCCATATTTTATTTCTCCTATTTTTCAAAACCTAACCCTCTAAATCATATTTGTTTGGCTAGCCTTATGATGACAACTCTTCAAATGTGTAATACAATGTTAAATTTAATTTTATGCCTGAGACACCAAAAGTTGACAGCTACTTTTTTTTTTTTTGTCAAACCGTCACATTTTAATCTGCCATCCAGCCAGTGGACTGGAAACACAGTAGAATCACTTCAGATTATGAGATATTTTAGACCTTGTACCACCAATCTTTTTTTCTTGTCAATCTGTCATCTAAATGGAAAGCAGTATAATAATTTAATGTAGGTGCAGAAGCCCCACGGCTCAGCGACAGGAGGCTCCAGGAAGAAGGGCACAGGCCTGAGCTGGATTTTCCTCCACTTGGTGTTCCATAAGCAGCTCACTCTAAATACTACAATGCAGAGCCCAATATCTTTCTCTGCTCCCTTCCAGAATCCATGATCAATGGCACCACCATCCACTTGTCACCCCACAGTGGAAGCAGTGATAATGGTGGTAGTCATCAGATGCCTTCTTTTGTCCCCCTAGGCTCACTCAGGAGAGGCACAGCACAGTGATGAAGAGAGGAGGTGATAGAGGCAGAGTCCCAGTTTGTCACTTGCAAGGTACAAGAGTGCTCTTGGGCCAAGTCACTATACCTCTCTGTGCCTCAAATTCCTCACCTGTAAAACCTCTTAAGGTTGCTGTGAAAGTAAATGAGTTATAATATGTCAAACACTTAGAACCATGCCTAGTACATATTAAGGGCTCAGTGTTGGGTATAACTTCCGGTCCCTAACCACATGTCCACACAGTATCAGGACCTGTCAAATTCAAAATCCTCTCCAAACCCATAATCTTTTCTATTTGTTTGTAGCCCTCACCATCTCTCACCTGGACTAACAACATCCTCTTTGGTCTCCTCATCTGTACTTGTCTGTATCCTCATCGCACCTTCCCACTCTGACAGCCCCAAACCGTCCTCCACAGAAACACCGCACTGATCTTTCTAAAACATGAACCCCAACATCTCATTCTCATTCTCAAGTCCTGCAATGGCACCTCACCCTCCACAGGGGGAACACCCAAACTGCATGTGTCACATGTGTCCTGCTCCTCCCCCGCCTTCTCTCCATCTCCGTTTTCAGCCACTCCTCGCCTATCTCCTTTCCCTTCACCCCAGTTATACTGCGTTACTGTTCACCCCCCAGCTTGCTGTCTGAAGCCTCCATGCCTGTGTGATTCCCCTGTGGAAAAGTCCTGTAGATCTCAATTTAGTCACCATGTCCTTCAGACAGCCCTCCCAGAACCCAACTGTGGGTGAACTCCTCATTCTGGGCTCCCAAAGCCCTGAGCATTTCTCCTGCCCAACCTTCCCAGGTTACACTGAAGTTCTCTGGAATTTGAGGGTGGGACTCATCCCAAGCACCTTTATAGCCCCGGCACAGGTGTTCAAGCCCAACTCGATGACTGCATGGGGCAATGGTTAAGACCATGGACTCTGAAGTCAGTGCTGGGCATGTATCCTGATTCCAGCATTTATCAGCTATGTGACCTTCATCAAGTCATGACCCTGTAGAGCCTCATCTGTAAAGTGGGGATGACTGCAGTACCTCCATCACAGAAGTATTGTGAAGAATGAACTAAATTAACATGTCATCTTTAGCTTGGTGTCTGGCACATAGTAAGCACATTATATATACTTCAGGGGAGGGAAGTGCTGATAAATGAAAAGCACCAACAAGATGAAAATTAAAACAAAAGAATATGCATGAGCTTCGAACCCTTTTGTAGGCAGAACTCATTAATGGATATGCCAAGATAATCATGGATATGGTGGTCATTTGGCTGCTTCTGAGACTTCAGAAAAGTAAATCAGAAAATAGTTGAACCAACTGGTAATTGTGCCCCATTCCTGAGAGACTGGGTTAGTGAGAGCCACCCTGTCAGAAGCAAGGGGATACGTTTTGGAAGATTCTGGAGGATGACGCTGAATCCTGAGCAAGCTGTTCACCACCTGCAGAAGCCAAGGAGTGGAGGAAGAAGGGGGCCAACAGAACCCCGGATCGCCCTGCCAGTCTCTACAGGAGATCAATGCCTCACAGCTAAGCTTTGCCAAAATTCTTTCTAACAACAGGTTATTGATCCACACTTTGCCCAGAAGATGTGCTTAACTAATCTCTGTTTCCACGACTTCCTTGCTCCTCAGCACCAGCAGAATCAGCTGCTGTTGATGGTAATCAAAAATGATTCTCTGCCCTTCTTGCCAGGAATTTGAGTGAAAACCCTCTTGGCTCATTAAAATGCTGTATAGCCTTGTAAATCCTACCAAACGCCACCACAAACACAGGCTGAATTCTTCTTCTTTAACTGACCTCACAAATCTAACACTTGTCCAGTAGGGCATATCCAGAGGCTCGACTTCTTTTAGTAATGAGAATCCTCAGAAAAATAAACGAGTTGAAAAAGATGGACACACACATAGGTTGACTGCTTCTCCAAAGGAGCTGAGAGCCAGTCAGTCACAGTTTAACTTCTGACTGAGACGCTCAAGAGCAAGTACCCAAAACACTGATTTCGACAGTACCCGGAAGGGACCTGCCTGTGACAGTGTGGCCTAGGGCACCATTGGAACAACCCCAAAGGCTTCTGATTTGAATGACTTCAGAGTTACTGACTCATAGCATTAGTTTGCTAGGGCTGCCGTAACGAAGACCACAGACTAGGTGTCTTAAACAAGAGAAATTTATTGTCTCAGTTCTGGAGGCTAGAAGCCCAAAATCAAGGTGTTGGCAGTGTTGATTCCTGTCAAAGATTCTACAGGAGACTCTGTTCCGGGCCTCTCTCCTCAGCTTCTGGTTTGCTGGCGATCTCTTCCGTTCTTTAGCTTGGAAAAGCATCATCTCGATCTTTGCCTTCTCTTCACATGGCATTCTCCACATGTGTGCGTCTACATCCAAATTTCTTCTTTTGATAAGGACACCTGTTAGGTTTGATTAGGGTCCACCCTAATAACTTCATTTTAATTTGGTTACCTTGTAAAGATCCTGTTTCAAATACAGCCATGTTCTGAGGTATAAATTTGTGGAGGACATATAAACATGTCATATAAATTTGTGGAGGACACGATTTAACCCATAACACCCACTCTCTCTCCAAAGATCACTCTGTAACACCAGTAATTAAGCCTTGGATCAGTGTGACTGGATTTGAGTATTGATGGCAGGGACATAGGCTCTGCAAATATGAGCCTGGGGCAGGAGAACGCGCTGCTCATTGGGTTGTGGTGACTCCATCAGCATTTGAGGAACACACAGTGAGAAAAAACAGCACTTGCAAGAGCCCAGAAAAGAAGACTAACAGACTGGCTCCACTGAAAGGAAGTCCTAGCAAGCATAAAACACACAGGTCACACATGCCTGGCTTTAGCTGTCACGGCTACAAAAATGCCTCCCCAGTGATCACAAGCATGTCACTTCACAATCATGAGGCGCACACGGATGTCTGAACTCATCCCACAGTCTGACTTGACCCTTCGCTGCAGCTCCTGGCTAACATCTCCAACTGCTGTTTACTGAGGCTGCCAGCCAGTCAGTCCCCTCACACTTCCTGAGAGCACAGACCTCCCCAGTACCGTCCAAGCAGAACCCACCGTTCCTTTTCTCTACACCTTTGGCGCTTTCCCTGAACCTGTTTTTATTCCCCCACTTAGCCTAATTCTGCCTATTTAAGTTCTTAACTAGAATGTGACCTCCATGAGACTAGAGAATTTAGTCCATTATGCTCACTCCTTCATTCCCAGCACCCAAGGTAGCACCCGGTAAGCAGGAAGCTAAACGTATATCTTTGGATGCTTGGATGAACGCTGTCTTTCCCCTCACTGAAAGGGAACCTCCTCAAAAGCAGGGAGTGAGGCCTGTTCACCTCTTTAGAGTTCCTGCCCAGGGCATATAGAGGTCCTTACATAAGAATGAATCGAATGAATGGATGCTTCCCACTTAGATGTTTTGCTTCACCTCAAACTAAACTCTGAAGTCAAATATAACCCTTAACTTACCACATCTCTTCTCAAACAAGCTCCCTCTCAACATTCAAGATGCTTTCTTACAAAGACAACCCCCCTTCTTCCTCCTCCCAGAAGTGACCACTCCTTCCTTTGAGCCCCTCACATACTCTGTACATGCCTCTATCCTCCTATCTATAATCTCACTTGTTTTCTCCTACTAGGCTATGAGCTAACCAAGGCGAAGGATTTTCCTCTTATCTTTTTAACACAGGGCTTTGTAAGCCTCGTTTCTTGTAAAGGAATAAATTACTTTCCTGTGGACACAAACCCAAGCCTGAAACTCTTCTTTGCTTCCTCTGCTAGACAAAATCCATTACCGTCTATTCCTTCTCAGTATCTCTGGGGTCTGTCCACTCCATCTATCCATCCATTCCATCATGCATCCACTCACCCCTTTCTTTCCATTCCTCCAACTCCCATCCATCCCAACCCCATTCACTCTTTCTGGCTCTTTCTTCCCTCTTTCAAACTAGCCTATACAGGGCTTCCAAATTAAGAATTCTACAGCATTATTTTGAAAAAAAAAAAAAAAAAAAATCCCAGCCCCTTAGCTCTAAAACCTTTGATAATCCTTCACTGCTACACTATAAAGTCTAAACTTCCTGCCATGCCCTTCGGAATCCTGATAACCTGAGTCTCCAACTCTCTCTTGCCAATTTTATTTTCCACTCTCCATGTCATGAACCCCTCTTCTCAAGTAAGTCTGTTCCTTTCCCCTGAACAACAGCCCACACTCACTCCTGTCTCAATACTTCTGCTGCTCTCCTTGCTTATTTAGTTTCAAAATCCTTCCTGTTACCCAAGTCCTGCATTTATTCAAGCCCAGTTCAAGTCTCATCTCCTCCATGACCCTGTCCTTGATCATCCCAGCCCTAGGAGACTTGCTGTCCTTTGAATTCCTGTGGAGCTTATTGTCTACACCATTAATTTACAGCATATGCCACCTTACATTATCATTTATTCTTGCCATGCCAATGCATATCCCACCTATCCTATAAACCTCTTGAGGGTAGAACCTGTGCCTGGCTTTTCATAACCTCAGTACCTAACATAGTGCTAAGCACAGCATACACACAACAAGAGTGTGGGTCAAAAGCAACTGGCCATTTGGAGGCTTTGGAATATTAGCCTCTACTGCTGCATATCCATCATAGGCGATGTAAGCAACTGACATTCATTGTGATGGGCATGCATTTCACCAGTATGATGGATTCTTTTGGCAGAATTCAATGCTAGGTATTCTATATTTTATCAAGTGAATGAATTACAAGATGACAAATGTCCTCTGCTATCAAACCCTAGAGGCAGGAAGGAAGGTGACACAGCCATTCCAACCAAAAAACTGCTGCCACCATTCCCATAAAAATCATTAGACAGGCAACTTCTGACACCTGCCCTGGTGACATGAGGCCTGACTCTTAGGAGACTCTTCTTAAGGTCCTAATCGCTATCCCAAATTGTATCTTCTCCCTTCTGGGTTAGTCTGATTTATTCTGTCTTGGGTCCTCTCCCTCTAGTTGACACCAAGATTCATTCTGTCCACATAGAGAGGAGAACACTTTATAGCAACTGATAGTTGAGGCGTTGCCATGGAAACACAGTGGTGATTTCAGGAAATCCATCTGTTTTTAAATTGCTCCATAGACTTCTTTCACAGACCGTGTAGCTCAGGGGCTCTGAAACCTTCACTCCCACAGGACCTTTCTGCAACTTCCTTGTCTTTTCTCTCTTCCAAATTTCAACCCTCACCTAGAAATCTTGCAACTTAGGGGCTAAATTGATGAACTAGTTCTTACCATTCAACAAAGTGAAGCTAGAACTAGTACCTCCACTTTAGCTGAAAATCAATGTTGCCATGGCAACAAAGGCAGCTTGTGGTGGGTGGGGAGAGTTGGCGGGCTTCTGGAAGGATCAGTATTTCAACTGGTTATTCTGGAAAAGCAACACTGTTTACTTGAAGGTTTCCTTTCATTAATTCCAAAGGAAAAAATATACAGTGATACTTCAATTAACAAAAAAGATATATCAAGAGGCATAACTTGTTGTCAGAAGGTTCAACAGAAACATAGCAGCAACACAAGATTCTGGTTAGTCAGCACTGCCCTCCTCCCCATTTGATTTTCCTCCACTCTCTCCAGAGGTGGATGACAGCCCAACAATCTAGGCCCTGCCTCTCCTGGGTTGGTCCGCAGTCATCACAGGGCCCCGGGAGGGAGGGAAGGCACTGTCTGCTCCAGACAATTCTATTGAACCATGGAAGCCCAGGGACACTGTCCTTGAGAGGAGAGTTGTAGTAAATAATGTCCTTGATGGCTGAATTGTGTTCCCTCTCCCAAATTCATATGTTGAAATTCTTAACCCCCAGTACCTCAAAATATGGCTATATTTGGAGACAGGGCCTTTGAAGTGGTGACTAAGTTAAATGAGGCTGTTACGGTATCTTTAAAAGAAGAGGAAATTTGGACACACCGAAAGACATCAGGGGTGCACGTGCATAGAGTGATGACCGTGTGAAGAGGCAGCAAGAGAGTGGCCGCCTGCAAGCCAAGGAGAGAGGCCTCAGGACGAACCAAGTCTGCTGGCACCTTAATCTTGCACATGAAGGTTCCAGAACTGTGAAGTTCTAGTGTAGAGTATTTTGCTATGGCAGCCTTGGCGGACTAACGTACTGCCCTTTCTTTCCAGCTGCCCCACCATTAGCAAGTTAATACCACGGACAACCAAACAAAAATGTCTGTCTTCAGGGGAGTTACCTCCTCTTGATATCTACTTTGATATTAATGTATCGGTCTTCGTTGATTAATGTTTGTATGATATATCTTTTTCCATCTTACTTTTAATCTACTTGTCTTTATATTTAAAGAGAGTTTCTGCTGCCAGCATATAGTTAGGCCTTGTTTTTTAGCCAGTCTGACAATTTCTGCCTTCTAATTTGAGGTATTCGGAATCATGCTGTCCAATAGATCACTAATCACATGTGGCTATTTTAATTCAAATTAACCAAAATTTAATAAAATTTAAAATTCAGTTCATGAGCTACATTTTGAATGTGCTATGGCCATGTGTAACTAGGTATTAGCACAGATAAAGAACAGTGCCATCATCACAGAATGTTCTACTGGACTGTTTACATTTGGTGCTATTATTAAAATGGCTGGTTAAATCTACAACTTTGCTATTTATTTTCTATTTCTCCAACTGTTCTTTGTTTTCTTAATCTTTTTCTGCCTGCTTTGAATTAATTGAATATTTTCCCTCATTCTACTTTATCTCCTTTGTTAGTTTATTAATGATAACTGTTTTGCTTTGTTTAGTGGTTGTTTTAGTGTTGTTCATAGTACACATCTTTACTTGCCGTTGTCTACCTTCAAGTAATATTATACCACCTTACATATAAGAATTTGGAATGATCTATTTCATTTCCTCTTTCTAGCCTTTGTGCAATGATTTTCATATATTTTACTTCTACGTATGTTTTAAATCCCAAAATACAGTTATTTTTGCTTTAAACCACCTTTACCTTTTAAAAATATTTTTAAAGTAAGAAAGAACCTATTATACTTATGTATATTTTTCCCATTTCTGATGCTATTTATTTTTATGTTGATCAAGACTTCCAGCTGGTAGATTTTCCATCTAACTAAAGAACTTCCTTTAACATTTATTGTAGTGCAGGTCTGCTGGCAATGAATTCTCTTGGTTTTTGTATGTTGGAAAAAAGTATTTTATCCTCATTCTGAAAGATATTTTTGTTGGATATTGAATTCCCAAATGATATATATTTTTTTCTTTAAGTGCTTTAAAGATGTTGCCCCCACTGTCCTCGGTCTTGCTTTGTTTCCAATAAGAAGTCTGCCATCATCTTTGTCTGTTCCTCTGTAGGTGATATTTGCTTTTCTTCCTCTGAATGTTTTTTAAGATTTTTACTTTTTAAGATTATTATTGGCTTTAAGAAATTTTATTTTTCTGTTTGTAGGTTTTTGTTGTTTTTTTTTTTTTTTTCATATTTCTTGAACTTGGGCTATGTTCAGCTTCTTGAATCAGTGGATTTTCATTTTGATCAAATTTGAAAAATTTTGGCCAGTATTTCCTTAAATATTTTTTTCCTATCCCTACTTTTTGGACTCCAATTACATTTATATTATGCCACTTGAAGTTGTCCCACAGCTCAAATATGCTGTTCTTTTTTTCTTCAGTTTTTCCCTTTGTGTGCTTTATTTTGAATAATTTCTATTGCTACATCTTCAAATTCACTAACCTTTTCTTCTATAGTGTCTAGTCTGCCATAAATACCACCTAGTGTATTTTTCATCTCAGATATTGTATTTTTCCATCTCTAAAAGTCTGATTTAGGTCTTTTTTTTTTTATATCTCCCATGTCTCTACTTTTCATGGTCAACCTTTCCTTTCCTTCTGGAACATACGGGATATAGTTTCAGCATTCTTATTAAATTCCACCATAGGTGTTATTTTGAGGTCTGTTTCCTCTGATTGACTTTTTTCCTCATTATGGCTTGTGTCTTCCTTCTTCTTGCTTATCTTGTAATATTCAATTAGATGTCAAGCATTGTGAATATTGCTTTGTTGGGTGCTGGATATTTTTGTGTTCCTACAAATATTCTTGAGTTATAGTTTGGAAACAGTTTGTTTTTTTCAGACTTCCTTATTTTTGTAGGCTATTTTATATTTCATTATAGTGAAATACACATAACATAAAACCTACCATCTTCAGAAGAATGCACTGGTGTTAAAAACATTCACGTGGTTGTGCAACCAATCTCCAGAACTCTTTTCATTGTGTGGAACTGAAATTCTGTACATCAAGCCTTCCTTTCTTTTTTAATAATTTTCTAGGCTAGGACTAATTTTATCCTACTAATGAGGCAATATCCCTTTAAGTATTCTACCCAACATCCCATGAATTGTATGGTTTCCCATTATGGCTCATGAGAACACGAACTATTCTCAGCCCTGTGTAAGCTCTCTGGATTGTTTCTTCTGCTCCTTTTAAGTCTTCCTCTGACCTTGGGTAATTTCCTCAAATATATGCACTGATCAGTAATTAGCTAGGACACTTCGGGAGGATTCTCTGCACTTTCCCAGAGCTCCTTCTCCCTCTGTGCAACTCTCTTCTCTCTGGTACTCTTTGCGACAAACTCTAGCTACATTGACCTTCCTGAACTCCCAGCTCCATATCCTCAACTCAGAGAGATAGCTACGCTTCACCTGGATTCCCACTCCCTGCTCTGCAGCCTGAAAATTCTCTTTAAGCAGTAAGCAATTGTAGGGCTCACCTCATTTGTGTATCCTTTCTCAGGGATCTCTGTCCTGTACTGCCTGATGTCCATTCTCTGAAAACTGCTCTTTCATATATTTTGTCTGTTTTTTCAGTTGTTTCCGTCAAACAGGTAAATCCAGTTCCATCTTGACTGGAAGCAGAAGTCTTACTATTTTCTCTCCAGAGGATTTGCTAGGGAGAGTGTTTCTACATTTTTGTTGTTGTTGTTGTTGTTGTTGTTGTTGTTGTTGTTGTTGTCAAGAGTCTGGCTTTCTCTCTTTTTTCCTTACCTCTCCCTGTTTTTGTAAAAATAGTCTTTGGTACATTATCTTTTCCTCTTTTGTTCTAAAGATACATGGAAGAAAGCATCAATTTAAAAACCCACATCACTAGATAATGATGGAATTTACCAGAAAAAGTGTTAGCAGCAATGATCGGTCTGCCAAGTCCACATGCACGGTTACAGAAGATCTTCTTGTTCCATCAGGTTACTCACAGCAGCTGCATAAACATTCTCCCATATGTCTACTTTTCGAAAAGAAAAATAATTCTAAGTATATTATATGATTCAAATATCAAACTTACAAGAAAAAAAAAAGCCCTGGATTTTAAAGATTAGATCTTTCTCATTTATTTGACAGAAATTAACCCAAATTTTCTATTATAAAAAATAAGAAATATTCATTACATACAAGATACTCTTCAAGTACTTTAAATAAATTGTAATATAGCAAAAACTATATAGTATAATTATCATTCCATTTATAGATGAGAAAACTAAAATTTAAGATTTGCCAGGGACATGTGCTAGTTTATGGCAGAACTGGAAACCTAAGTCTATTTGACACTAAAACCCATATTATATGAGAGTGGTTTGGCAAGTTGGAGACACTATTACCTGCCTGAGGAAAAATAACACTGGCTAAAATAATGATTAGGATAACAATTCAAATAAAGGATAATATTCTCTATTAAGTAAAAACAAAAAGTCTAACCAATAAATAGGAAAAGTAAGGTACTGAAAAATAAGATGTCATCTTTCATAAAGGTAGTTGGTGAAAGGTGAAGGTAAGCCTCCCAAAGATTGATTGTTTGGCATTATGAATCAGAGAAGTAGTTATGTGAATTATCTGTAATGAAATGTCTTAGTATAAAAACACTGTGATAGAGAAAAAAAATGGGGTAGATGATAGAGGCTCTGTTCATCCCTCTGTGATGGTAACAAGGAACAGCAGCAAGGAAAAATCACCTGGGATCTAGAGGAATAAGCCATACAACTAAGGAGAAATCCAAGAAATCATCCTGCAATGGCAGAAGGTAGGATGGGGCAAGGACACAAGGCTGCTTGGTCTTGAGAGGCTGAGTGAGACAGAGGCTGCGGCAGCAGCAGCGGCAAAAGCCTCTTAAAGGGGCTGCATCCGCGAGAGGATTTTTGTGGTAAATGACCTGCTTGCTCTGAGCACCAGTGCTGATTCGGCTGCACGCAGGGGGCACAGGGACTTACAGGGAGACATTGTCGGAGTGCGGGCTGAGGTGAAACTTGCTATGTACAGAAGTGCTGACAGTATCCATCGTTCCCTGTTGAGCCCTCCCCCCTCCCATTGCACCCTGACATCATCAAACTGGATAACAAAGGTCACTCCACCAGAGGATTCCCTGAAACCCTGCCTCTCCCAATTCGCAGCTCCACCCAAGCCACATCCAGGTATATCCTCAGCGAGTCAGGTGCTCCTTGCTGAGCAGCACCTAGACTCACACTGGAGGAGGCAGCTGGCCTCAGTTTCTAGTGTGGCCTTTTGAGGCAACTATAAGCACAGCATCTGTGGTTTGCTTGCTGAATCTTGACAAGTAGTCCAAGAGGGGTAGAGGCTTGGGCTAAGTTTGGCCTGCAGCTGAACCCCTCTCAAGGCTGTGCCACTGGACACCTACTTCACAAATCCACACTAATAAGACCGGGAAACTTAGGAGCTTTGCTTAGCACATAGAAACAGACATGGAAAGACAGCCAAAATGGGAAGACAAAGAGCAGAAACCAGATGAGAGAACAGAACAAAGATCCAGATATAATGGAGTCAAGTAATCTTACAGATGCAGAGTTCAAAACACAGGTTATAAAGATGCTCAATGAACTTTTGGGAAGTGTAGATAAACTCAGTGAGAACTTCACCAAAGAGATAAAAAACATAAAAATGGAAATGGAAATCATAAAAGGGAACCAGTCTGAAATGAAGAACACATCATCTGAGATGAGAAGTATATTAAATGGAATAAACAAAGTGAATAAAGAAGATCAAATGTCCTATTTAGAGGACAGGAAAGCCAATCAGGACACGAAATCAGAATGGCAAGAGATAAGATGCCAAGACTGTAAAAACAATTTATGGAGAATATGGGACACTTTTAAGGGTCCAAATTTCCATCTGATTGACGTAACTAAAGAAAATCAAGATGCTGAACAGCTGTTTGAAGAAATAATGATGGAAAACTTCCCTAACCTGGTCAAGGAAATGGACATAAAACCCCAGGAAGCTCAGAGAATTCCAAAAATCAGGGATCCAAAAAGGCCCACACCAAGACTCATCATAATTAAAATGCCAAAGGTTAAATACAAAGAAAGAATATTAAAAGCAGCAAGAGAAAAACAGATAGTTACTTATAAGGGAACACCCATAAGACTGGCAGCTGATTTCTCAAAAGAAATGTGCAGGACAGAAGAGCTTGGCAAAAAATATTTGACAGGATGAAGACTCAGGATCTACAACCAAGAATACTTTATCTAGCAAAGCTATCTTTTAGAGTTGAAGGACAGATAAAGTGTTTCCAAATCAAAAATAAGCTAAAGGAATTTATCACCACCAAGATAGTATTACAGGAAATGTTGGAGGGACTTCTTTAAGAAGAAAAAACATGTATCAAAAACAGGAATAAGGAATGGTGACAACTACATTCCAATCAATAAGTACCTTAAATTACAAAGAATTAAGCACTCCAACCAAAAGATAGAGTGACTGAAAGGATAAGAAAACAAGACCTCTACACAGGAAAAGGAAGGAGATGGAAAAAGATATTTCTTTGATGGACCTAGAAGGTATTTAAGTCAGACAGAGAAAGATAAATATTATACGATTTCACTTATATGCGGAATCTAAGGAATAAAAAGAACAAACTAATCAAAAACAGACTTAAAAATACAGTGGACAATTTGGTGACAAACAGAGGGGAGGGGAGTTTGGGGGGCTTGGGAGAATGGGGTTAAGGGCTAAAGAAGTACAAATCAGTAGCAGATAGATAGTCATGGGGATGGGCAGCATGGCATAGGGAATGCAGTTAGCATTTATATGTTGGCTACATGGAGGGTCAAGGGAGGGAGGGAGCAATTGGGGGATCATTTAATGAAATATATAGATGTCTAACCAATGTACTGTATACTTGAAACTAAATTTAAAAATTTAATTTAATTTAAAAAAAAAACTACTGTGATAATATGGGGGGAGTAAGATTAGTGTCCTGTCTCCAGAAGCATGTCATAGAGTCCCAGTACCTCTAAGAGTAAAGGTACATGTGGAAGAAGAATGAATTGTAGAGAGAAGGCTTTAGGAAAATGAAGTCATCCTTTAATAAGATAAATCCTTTTTTTAAAATGAGTTTTGTTTCTCGCTCCGCAAGGGCAATGATTTTTCCTTTGAAAAGAAGAGGTAAAGCAAGATTAACAACAGGAGTCTTTGTGATGTGGAGGTAAAACTGGACATGTACTAAACAGAGGTGAAAGGCTCAGGTCCTGGCCCCAGCTCTGGTATCAGCTTGCTGGGTAATACTGAGCCCATCTTTAAACCTTTCTAGGCTTAATTTATTTTTAAGTAGCAAGGCCCTTAACATCTAATGCAGAAGCTTAGTACAAAAACAGAGGAGAAAACAGGGCTATCTGATGGGGGCTGGAAGTTGTAGGCTGGGGTCTCAACTCTCTGTACCCTCTCTGGATCCTGGTTGGTCCCAAAGAGCCCCTGGGCTCCCCTCACACATACTGAACTGATTATCTCTGAAGGGCCTTCCAATGCTAGAGTCAACATCTTTGTGTTTCAGTCCCAACCACGGCCCTGAAATTGTCAAGGCAATGCCCTTCTAGTCCCCAGTTTGCTTAATTGTAAAGTGGGGCTAGAAGAACTTCTAAGATCCCTTCCAGCTCTAATACTGTCTCTTAATAGAAACATGATGGTTAATAAATTAGTAAAATACCATCGCACTGAAGCAGACTATTAAGGGAAAAGTATATTAGCCAAGTAGGCAGTGTTTCCACAGCCCGTAAATGTTTCACCACTTTACAGAAGATTAGATTTTTGTTTTAGATTTAAATAAAATCAATAGAATTGGGAAGCTCTGTGAGCCTTAACCTGCATTTCAGTATCCCACAAGGTAAAACTTGACAAGTGCACCAATTTTACCCATTTCAGCACTTTCTTTTTTTTTTGGCAAAGGATTTTTTTTTGTGGTAGAAGTTGCTTTAAAATACTGCAAAAACAATTTAAAATGCTCAGATATAATTGACTATGGTTACATAGGAGAAAATCCTTGTTCTTAGGAAATACACATGAAAGTATTTAATGGTAAAGGGGCCCAATGTCTCCAGCTTATTCCTGAATGGTTTTAAAAATGTGTATTTATACCTATATATTATAGAAGGAGAGAAGGGAGGGAAGCACGATGTAAACATATGGTTAATTTGGGTAAAGGGTATACAATAATTCCTTGTACTATTCTCACAACTTTTCTGTAAGTTTGAAATTATATCAAAATAAAAAGTTACAAAAACAAAAATATGATCAGAAAGATACCTAACTGAAATGGATTGGTTTTTCCCTCCTATACACTTACTGTCATTTTCAAATATAAAAGAGAATATATATGAAATTTTCCTCCACATAATTTTCTCTTCCCCTGCTCCCTTTCTCCTTGCTAACTAACCCTGTTTGTTGCAGCAAGGGCGCCTGAAAGCCCTAAGGGTGAAAGAGTTGCAGCTGAGAGTCTGTTTAACCACTGTTCACAGTTCCTAAGCTGTTCTTACTATATTTCCAGGGCATAGTAAGAAAGCTATTGAATTTCTAGAGTTCTCACCCACCTATAGTAATCATAGAATGTGATCCACTTGTATTTTATCCCCAATCCTCCTTATTCAGTAAAATATTTGCTAAGTATAAGCAATTATGAGAATAACTATGGGAATTCAAAATATTCTTTCAGTGAAAAGGCAGTAAAGCCAGCTCCTTCAGTGAACTGCACATGTCCCCTTGGCTCTCACCATTCACATACGTACCAAAGGCTTCTTACTGCAAACTGCTCTGATTCTCTGCCAGAGCTTTTCCATGTGTAGAAAACAGAAGAGAAGTGCTGGGTATTAATGACTGAGAGCTTCCCTCAGCCAATGATGGATAGAGTTTGGTGGATTAATACCCCCTACTTCCTCACCCTCTAAGGCATGTTCTAATCTACACAATCTCCCAGATGTCCCCAGAGAGAATTATCCAAGTCATTGATTTAACAAACACTGGGTTAATTTCTTTCTCACCCCTATCTCACTTCTCTCTTTCCTGAGATCACTTCTCAAATAAACCACTTGCATGCAAATCTTTCTCTTGGAATTAGGTTCTGGAGGAATCTACTCTAAGACAGGAAGCATTTCAAGAATCAAAGAAAAGAAACGAATGTATAACATAGATATAGCTCTGTGTCAGATGCTATACCTATGTTATCATACCTATATGGTCAACTTTTACAACAATCCCACTAGAAAGACAGAACTACCCTATTTTTGCAGGGGACCAGTGACTCAGAGAAGTAAACAATTTGCTCAAGATCACACTGGCTGGGAATGCTGGGGAAGAACTAGCTTTCAACCTACACCCATCAGACTGCAAGGCTCTGTGCCTGCCTCCGCATCATGCTTCCTGAATCTCTTCATTAATCTCGGCCGGCCACTACTGACCAACTTTTTCCCAAGTCCCTCAGAAACAGAAGGTTTTGAGTTCACTCTTTCTGGAGTCCAAGTCGATAAATAAGGAAAAAAACCAGCATCAGAGGAGTTTGGTTCAGTTCCGCACACCAGTGTTGCATGATCACTACCACATCCTGCCACATTCTGTGAGCAGGACGCAGTCCCTGCCCTCAGGGAGTTTCCAGCCCAGACAGAGAAACATGCCCAAAATCAGTCAGAGAAGGAGTTAAGACATAAGGCACCAATGTGCACTCAGGAAGGTTATTTTAGCCCAATTAGAGGTCTCAGGAAAGTTTCCTATGAAGGTAAAGTCTAGGCTGCATCTGGAAGGATGCAAGAATATCTAGGGACATAATCAAAAGACATTTTGGTGGTAAAATCAGCAGAATGTAGTGACTGAATGTGGAAGCTGAGGACAGGAAAGGACTCTAGGGTGATACCCAGACTTTCGGCTCGAGTGCCTGGTTGGCAGGTGGAGACATTAACCACGACTGAGAACACAGGTGAAAGAGCAGGTGGGAAGGGACTACACCATTTCTGTCGAGGCCTCTCTAGAGTGGCCAGCAGCAGGTAACCTTTGGGTCTGCCGGGCAAGTTTGGATCTGCCGATCCAAGCCCAACTAACTGTAGCAGCCCACACCGTTGTCAATAATACTTGTGCAGGTACATCACCTGTAATCATTACCTTTGACTGATTAACAAACCACCCTCCTCAAAACTTGTTTGCCTAAAGCAACAACAATTTATGATTTCTCACAGTTCTGCGGATTGTGTGAGTGGGTCTGGGATGATTCTAGGATGGCTTCGCCTGTCTCTGGGTCCTCAGCTGGGATGACCGGGCGTCTCTCTCCATATGATCTCTCATCTTCCTACAGGCTAGCCTGGGCTTCCTCACGTGGAAGCAGAATGGTTCCCAGCAACAGAAGCATAATTCTAATGCACAAGCATTTTTCAAACTTCTACTTGGGTCACATTACCAGTTGGCCAAAGCAAGTCATCTGGCTGTGCCGAGATAGAGATTATCCCTCAACAGGATGAGTGCCACAGGATGTGGACAACTCTTTCATTCTACCACATGACCCTAAAAGGGCAATCAGAGTCCTTTCCGGGGAATAAAACTAATCCTGGGAGAATGACTTCTCTTTCTGCTTCGGTCGCTAAGCTGAGAAGATGCAAATTGGGGCTAGCTACCAAGGGCCATTCTCCCCACCACACAGAGTACCTGTCTGCAGGATGAAATCAAGCAGAAATAACTGAAGCTGAGAGATGTTAGGGAGCTCTGATGGCCTCAAGGCTGAGTCCCAGGGTCTGAAATCTTGGTTCCTGAAGCACTTCCATCTGTCCTGTGAGACTTTCCCAGCTACTTGAGCTGATACGTATCTTTCTGCTAAAATTGGTTTATTTTGGTTTCCGTTACTCAACATGGAAAGAGATTAATTCAACCACCTTCCCTCCTTTCCTTTTGAGGAAAGGAGGGGGCTTCCCCACCCCTCTCTCTGTAATGCCATTACCCATAGGCAGGTCCTTCGTAACACCATCTCAGGGCTCCTGGTATTCCTCTCAGCACTTGTCAAATGAGGCCCAGCAAAGGTAGACAGGTCTAGATGCAGCCTTGATAAAAACTGCTATACGGACCTTGGCTTCAGACTGTAAAGTTGAATGTCCTCACAGCTCATGGACGGAGCAGGGCCTATGAGAGGCCAGATAGCTAATGTCTCTTCCTCCTTGATGGTAAAACCCAGACCATGCAAGGCAGCCCTGCCTAGGCAATCCACTCGGACTTACTGTAGAAGAGCAGTAACGCTGGACAACAAGTCCAGCTCTGAGGACAGTGCAGCCTCTGTCACACAGCCTGTGGTTAGGGCGCACTGCTGGTTTGGCAGCAGGCAAACCCAAGTGCGAGACAGCAGAAGCTTAAAGGCCGCCGACCCCAAATTCTCTGACCTCAAGGGAATTCGCCGGGCCTCCTCTTAAGGTTGGATCAATTCTGCCAGAGTCAAAACCATCCTCTCATGGCAGGATGTCTCAAAGGCACCTTCCACTTAGGTTGAAGCTCTTATCATCATCACAGGCCAGACCACAGCCTCCAGACCAACGCTCTTCCTTCTTCTGCAGTTTTCTTCTCAGTTCATGGCATGAGTATCCTCCAAATGCCTAAATTAAGAACCTCAGATGCATCCTCTTTTCTTCTATCACTTCTGCACAGGTCGGACAAGTGGAAAAATGAAGAGTGCAGAGCCAATCTGCCATGTTTAATCCTAGGCAACATACTCAACCTCTCTAGGTCTCAGTGACCTCACCTGTAAAATGGCAACTAACATCAAAGCTATTATGTAAGGGTTAGAGTGAATATGTAAAGCACTTAAAACATACTCTGTACACGGTAAATGGTCAAAGAAAGGACGCTGTTGCAAAATCATTTTCAAGACTTTTTCTTCTTCTCCACTCTCATCACAATTGCATCTCATCTGGTCCTATTGATCTCCTTCTTGGACTATTGAATCAGATTTGTTATCAGTCAGGGTCCCAGCAAGAAACAGATGGCACAGTTAAAATAGTGACTCAGAAGACAAAGGTGTGGGCAGGGCCAAGAGAGTCAAGAAAGGGTGCTACAGTATCATGAGAGTCAGCGAGGTGGGCAAGCCATTGCACCCTAGTCACAAGGGGCTACTGTACCCCAGGAGAGGAATTGCCTGATGGGCTGTAGTCTTACATGGGGGACATGGCTTCGGTCATATTGCAGTCCAGCAGAAAGTGAGCCATAGGACTAAATACCCTGACTTCTCTCTCTTCTTTCTAGGGCTTTGTAATCACACCAGAAGCCCAAAGGCAAGGGAACCATTGCTGTAGTACATCCAAGTCAGTCTCCAGGGCTTAAAGCTGGATGGGTAAGGATGGAAAATGGGTCTAGAAAGACAAACAGAAAATATCCAAGATGACTCCAACTACTCTTCCTTCTTCCACTTTTCATCCCCTATAGTCCATCCTCCACGTTACTATCATATCTATCTTTGTAAGTCTGATCATATGGTCCCACTGCTTAAACTTCTTCAATGGTTCTCATTCTTCCTGGCTTCAATGATTCTATCCTGAAGATCAAATCCAAACTCTTTAGCATGATGTGCTCTTCGTGGTCTGGTCCCTGCCTTTTCTTCTGGTTTTGCTTTACCCTATACCCCCTCCTGGAAACCAGAACAAACTACTCACTGCTGCTTAACACACACAAAGCCTTCACATCTCTATGAGTCTGCTCACACCATTCCCCATGCCTGGAATTCCAGTCCTGCCTTCACGAGCACATCCTTCAGGCGCTCGCTGTACCCCTCCCACACTCTTCCCCATCACCCTGGGAATGATTTGTTGAATGTCCTCCTAGAGACCGCTTATGTCTGTGTTGTTCACTGCTTATGCTCAGGACTTAGCACAGGGTCTGGGCCAAAGTAGATACTCAATAAGTATCCGTTAAATGAATTTTTGGGCCATCCATGAATGTATCATTAATTTCCTCAGCACTTAATTTTCTACAGCACTCAGTAGGCCACTCAACTATAGTGCTTACTACCTTTTATTATAGATATTTGTGTGTCAGCCTCTCTTCCCAGAGAGTTATCTTCACAAGGTCAAGGACCTATCTTGACTGCTTCTAAGTTCCCAGGTCCTAGCATCAACAAAGTTGGTTGAATGAAGAAATAAATGGATGACAAAGCTGGGTGCTGGGTATGAGAATTCATTCATTCATCAAATATTTACTGAGTGAGAGACAATAAATAAAATAAGTAAAATATATGTTCATGTTCACTGGTGATAAGTACTAAAGAGAATAATAAAGCAAAGAGAGAGGATAGGGAATACCAGAGTACAGACTAGGGTACAATTTTAAATACAGTGGTTACATTAGTTTCCTATTGCTGCCACAAACATAGTAGCTTAAAACAACACAAACTTATTATCTTATATTGCTGTAGGTTAGAAGAAGTCCAGCATGGTCTCTCTGACCTAAAATCAATGTGCTGGGAGGACTGTGTTCCTCCTGGTGGTTCTAAGGGAAGAATCTGTGTCCTTGCCTTTTCCAGCTCTTGGACACTGCCCATATGTATTCCTTGTCTGTGGTCCCCTTCCTCCACTTTCAATGCCAGCACCAGCGGGTTGAATCCTTCTCACACCAAGTCTTTCTGCCCCTTTTGTCTCCCTCTTTAACTTGTAAAGACCCATGCGATCACACTGGGCCCACCTTCACGATCCAGTATGGTCTCCCCATCTCAGGATCCTCAACTTACTCACATCTGCAAAGTTCCTGTTGCCATATACGGGAACACACTCATAGGTTCTGGAGATTAAAATGCGGACATTTTGGGGAGGACCCTTTGTCTGCTTACCACCATGGTCTTCAAGAAAGACCTCACTAAGAAGGTGACATCTGAGTCAAGACCACAGACTAGGGGTGAAGCAAGTCTAGTGGTCACGTGGGAGGGCAGTGTCGCAGGCAGAAGAACAGCCTCTAATGGGACTGTGCCTGGTGGCTTGTGAAAGTGCAAGGAGGTCAGTGGGATAAAGTAAAAACGAACTCAAAGTGGCCGCAGGGCAGGGAGGGGCATCATGTTACACTAGCACATAGACAGAGATGGGAGCAGTAGGAGGACTTTGAGCAGAGAAGAGAAATGCTCAGAGCTACATTTTAACAGGACCACTCTGGATGTAGTATTAAGAATGGATTAACAGGGACAAGGGCAGCAGCTAGGAGACTAAGAATCATTGGTGTTGGCTATATTATTCCATTTCACCTTTCTATATGATGGAAATATTCATGATAAAAAAAAAAAAAGAATGATGTACAGCTGAAAATTAATGGATTTTGTTAACCAATGTCACCATAAAAATAAATAAATAAATAAATAGATAGATAAATAAATAAATATATACATACATACGTAAGTAAGATGAATGAAAGGACCTTGATTTTTAAAGGCACATTTAGCCCAACTGTGTTCCTTCAGAAAGGACCACATTGAAATGGTCTTGGGGAGACCAGACCTTTTGTATTTTCAAAGACTTACAGAGAAAAGTCTAGGCTTTTCTGCTTCGTATGAACTCCAACTGATCCTTTAGTTCTTTATGTAGACATCCTTCTTATGAGAAGTCTTCCTGACACCAGCCTCTCTCCCCTCCCCATTAGGTGGGATGCTCCCACTTTGTGCTCCACAGTACCCTGTACGTCCCTCTTCATAGCATTTATACTGCTTGATGCATTGTTGGAGATTCTATGCTCCATGTAGGCAGGGACTGTGCCTGTTTTATTTATTGCCTCTCAGGGTGCCTTAGTAGGTATTTAGTAAGTATTTGGGTTATGAATAAATGGCTATACCACATTGAAAGATGAATAAATGAAGTAGGCAGTTTCAATGAGTGTTATTGTTTTTCCTAAGAAGGAGCCTTCATGGATAGAATAACATTTTGGATCTCATAGCATTGTAATATATGGTGCAGAGAACACTGCTATTTTTCATTCTTGATGGTTAGGCCTTGGCCAGAACCCTAGGACACCGGACTTCACACTCCCTATGCCAGCTTCAGGGGAGACAATAGAGGCTTTCTATTCTGCTCCCTCCTGCATTCTGCTACCGCATGCATTCTCCCCGCCTGGGTCCTCAGTGCCCGGAACTGGCCTTCAGGTCCCTAAAGAATACATACAATCCTCTTTTCATTGCAACAAGGATTGCATTGTCCAGCACTGCCCTGCCCCCATTCCTTCTCTCTCTGCCCCTCTCTCTTTTCTGCACCTCCTCCCAGGGCATCCTGCCCTTCTTTCTCTCCTGGATGCAAGGACAGGCTCCAAGCGGCTCACATTAGCCATTTCCCTACTCCAAAACAGCTTGGGCAATCAAGTCCTTCTGCAAGTAGAGGACAAGATGGGATTGGGCTGGTTTTGGTTGAGCGCCAGTTAAACTGAATACCTTGACCTCGTTTTCCTCAGAGGCTTAGAAGCTCCAGTATCACAAATATCGCCAAGAATAAAAATAGCACACGTGTGTGAGTGTGTGTGCACGTGCACATCATGGAATATTATCTAGCCATGAGAAAGAAGGAAATCTTACTGTTCGTGACAACTTGGATGACACTTGAGGACATTATACTAAGTGAAATAAGTCAGACAGAGAAAGTCAAATACTGTATGATATCACCTATATGTGGAATCTAAAAATGTCAGGCAGAGGAACAAAGACTAGAATGGTGGTTACCAGGGACTAGGGGGTTGAGGTGGGGAGGAGGAGCTGGAATGAGGAGACATTGGTCAAAGGTGCAAACTTCCAGTTATAAGATTAACAAGTTCTGGGAAACTAACGTACAGCATGGTGTTTATAATTAATTAATATTGTATTGTGTACTTGAAAGTTGCTAAAAGAGTAGATTTTAACTCTTCTCACCACAAAAAAGAAATGATAACTCCATGAGGGGATGGAGGCGGTAGCTAATGCTGTGGTGGTCATCATTCTGTAACCTAAAAATGTATCAAATCAACACATTGTACTCCTAAACCTTACACAACATGTGTGTTGATTAAATCTCAATAAAGCTGAGGCAGGGGAGAGTCCATAAGCAGAGTTTCTCAGCCTGGGTGCCAATTAACATTTTGGACTTGATAATTCTTTGATAGGGGCGGCTGGGCTGTAACTGTAGAATGTTTAGTAGTACCCCGGTTTTTATCTACTAGATACTCCTCACCAAGACAAATCTCCCCTCCAGCTGTGACACCCAAAAATGCCTCCAAACATTGCCAAGTTTCCCTTGCTGAGAGGTGTCACTCTTCGCTGAGAATCACTGGTCTAAAGCCTTTAAAATGCATATGGAAAGGTATCCTATGAAAATGCGTCTAGAAATTCATTCTGAGGAAACAATTAAGGATGTGCACGAAGATGAAACCAGTAGGATGTAGTACGGTTGAAAAGAGTGACAACTGCAATGAAGAACTACCTAAATTTCCAACAATAAGGAGTTAAGTATATCCAAACTTTGGAATGCTATGCTGCCATTAAAAAAAAAAAAACCTGTGATCCACATTTATGGGCATGAAAAGAAGTCTATGATGTGCCAACAAGTGGGAAAAAGCTGACAACAAAACAGGATTATATTATAATTGCAGAGGGTGAGACTATGGCTATGCATAGAGAAAAAAGTCAAAGAAGATATAGTCCAAAATGTTAACAATAGGTATCTCTAAAATGGGGAGACACAAGTAATTTTTTTCCTTTGCACGGTTATGTTTTCTAGGCTGTCTACAATGAACAAGGATTATTTAATTTATAAAATGTAAAAGAAAATTCTTCAGAAAATTGAGAGCAGCCCCAGGTCTCTGATACTCCATCTCCCTTTACACAGTCTTCGATTCTGTTTCTCTCCCACACTGCCCACTTCTCTACTCGCTCTGTCCTCCCAGGATTCCAACTAAAAATAAGGATATCGGCTTTGAGAACAGAGGAATTTGCTGTTCAACCATCAGCAAGGCTTTAGAGGTCACACCCAGGGTAGGGCTGGAACTCTCCCTAAAGCCTTGGGCTCTAACTACTCCTGGCCAGGCCTGACTGCCCTGGGCTGTCCATGGGCCCCTCTGCAGCAGCTGATATTTCCTCTAGCACATTCCAAATTCTCTAGGCCTAGGAGAACTGGTTCCCTCCCTCCCACAGCCTGCCACTTCACTGCTAATTAGCACCTCAGGCTCAGCCAGGGCAGGGTGGGCAGCAGAGAGGGAACACAAAGCCATTCCTTCTGCCTCTCACCAGCAGTGCCAGTGAACTAACTGCTGGGAAGGCAGTGGCAAACACTGATCAGGACAAGTTTGTGATCGTCCCCAGAGTTCACCAGGCCACAACTGTCTATTTTCCCTCCCACATGGCTTCCTCCCTCCACATACCTCCTTCTCTCCCTTAGTCCTGGCTGGAAGCTGCCTGAAGGGATAGATTCCGGGTAGGTTGGTCTTGTGAAAGCTCAGGTCTCTGGCTCAGTGGCTCTAGGGTCTTGCAGAGGACAGCATCTCCAGAAGTGTGGGTGTGGGTGTGCTGAGGGTGGATAATGCAAAGTAGGAGGACGAGCCATACTGACCTGGGCTGGTCCTCAGCAGCTATGCCCATGCTCCTCTGTAGGCTTCAGGACCATTAGTCCTGGCCAGAGATCTGATGGGTAGTGTGGGGCCAGAGAGTCCTCCTTTTAACCCCTACATGCCAGGTACAGTCTTGGCCCTCTCTGGACCAGTAAGCCTCACGATGCCACTCTGGCATCAGTAGCATGCTCTCTATTGCACAGATGAAGAACTGAGGTGAGCAGAATCTAAGTTGCTTGTCTGAGGTTACAGAGCTGCAAGAAAAGGTAAGGCTCTGAGAAAGCCCTAAGTTTCTCCTCTTTAGCTTCGCCTCCATTCCTGCCCCTAAAATGCAGGTTTCCCCAAAAATGGAGCAAAGGACCTTTCAAGCGGCATCAAATATCCAGCGCAATCAAGACATGTTCTGTGATAAGAAAGTGAGTCCTCAGGACCAAGGCCCACGGTCTTGGCAATTTCCTGGGAAACAGGTCTCAAATATCATTTGTGATATCCAGGAGTGAGTAGGACACACACAGGGTACACTATTCTGGGCAGGGCAGCTTTGGGGGTCTATAACCAGTTCAAGAACACAAGGCTTCATGCTTAGATTAAACACTCTGCTATCACCATCCTGAAATTTTTAATAATTGTTAAACAAGGGCCTGTATTTTCATTTTGCACTGTGCCTTGTAAATTATGTAGCTGGTCCTGCTTCTGGGAAAGTTTCTTGGTCACCTTCTCTCTACCTTCCTCTCCCCAATCTCAGAGCCATGACTCCACACAGTCACATAAAGGGTGACTGAAACCAAAACAAAACCAACAAAGGCTCCAAACCTATGCAATTAGCCAATAAAGTCTACTCACCAAGACAAAGCCCCTCTCCTTCAAAAGCTGATGCTGCCCCTGAGATCCATTTTCCCCCATCAGACTTAACCCTCCCAAGGTCTTGCTGCCATTTTTATGTGACTCACTAGTCACATGACTGGGGCTCTTTTCCCCTGTGTATTTTCTTGCATAAATTTGCACCTGTTTATGTTGCTATCGTCATTGTTAGGTGTTCTGTTTTCCCATCTCTTGTTTTCTCATCTCTGCTCACATGCTGCACACACACATTCATAAGGAATATTCTGGGCAAGCCAAGGATCTCTCCTTACCCCATACTAAATAAAGTGCTTATCTGATTGTTTCAAGACCCTAAGCTGCCTCCAGCCATTTTTTGCTAACGTATGTCTTCCCAGGGACTGGGTGGAGGTGGGCAGTCAAACATTAGCATCAGCAAATATCCTTTTGGAAGGTCCTCAGGAGCATGGCTGTTCCTGGCAAATGAGCCACAACCTGTGAGATGACCAAACCATCCCCCAGGAAGGAGAGGATGAGGTCAGAGAATTTTCTACTTGGATGATCCTTTGATATGCCCATAAGCAGGACAAGTTCTCCTCAAAGGAAGGTTATACATCACTGAACATTTCAGTCCAGCTGGTACCAGAGGAATTAATGCAGATTAGTTTTCTTTGGGGTCTGGGTGTGTTAGGCAGAATGATGGCCTACCAAAGATGTCCATGCCCTGGTCCCTGGTACCTGTGAATATGTTACATTACAAAGCAAAGTGGAAGTAAGGTTGCAGATGGAATTAAGGTTGCTGATCAGATGACTTTAAAGATGATGAGATTATATCAGATTATCCAAGTGGTGCCAATAAAATCACAGTGGAAGAGTAGCAGAAGAGGAGGTCAGGGTGATGTGAGAAGGATTTGACTAGCCGTTGCTGGCTTTGAAGATGGAGGAAGGGGCCATGAGCCAAAGAATGCAGGCAGCTTGCAGAAGCTGGAAAAGGCAAGGAAACAGATTCTCCTCCTGAAGGGAATGTAGCCCTATTAGTGCTTTGATTTTAGCCCAGTGAGAACTATGTCAGATTTCTAACCTACACAACTAATAAATTTGTGTGGCTGTAAGTCACTAGCTTTGTGATAATTTGTTACAACAGCAACAGAAAACTAATACACTGGATCCTTACCAGTGGTTTTAACAACCAGAGCTAAGTGGAGGGAGGAAAAGGCCCTCAAGGTACCATCACCGCTTTCCTCATGATAAAGAGGCCATGAAAAAAGTGTGAGTTAAGTAAAAAAGATGAAAAACACCCTTTGTTTGTTATCCTGGGGTTGTCCTGTAATCCAAGGGGATTCCTCATTTGAGGGGCTCCATGAAGAAAGACCTAATGAATCCAGAAGCTCCCAAGTTTTCCCTTTATCCTATCAAAGCTTAATTATCCTATCTATGAAATAAAGGCTGAAAGTGACCATACTGGCTATAGATACACTAAAGGATAATGGATGGTAATATATAAATGAATATCCACCCTCTGTTTCTTCTTTTAGGAAATGCTGGCCTGTTTAATGTGGCTTCTTCCAGACCAGCAGTGCTTAACCTTTTTAAAGACAGTCTCAACTAAGAATCTGATGCAAGAAACATATCAATATACACAAAATCAATTTCAGGGGGCTCATTAACCCCTGAAGCATCCACCCCAGCCCAGAACCCCTGCTACCAATGCTAGAACAACTGAATAAGGTAATTTGAGGGCTGGTAGAGGCCTGTGTCCTTAAAATCACTTCTCACTGTTGGATTACTTACTTCTTGCCTACACAGAGGCTGACCCTGGCTCCAACCTACAAAACTCCAGAATTATTTATAAGTACATCTTTCCCACTGGTTTAGGAGACCTTAGGGGTTGCAGACCCGCAGTCAGTGATGAGGATAAGATGTGAGAAGAATGAAAAATAGGGAAAAGGAGCAGTGAGAAATGACCCAAGGGGGTGTGTTTTTGACAAGGCAACGGATCTTGTAGGTTGAGAGGAACAAAATCATCATTTCCTATTAAATAGAACCTGACAACCATAACAGTAAGAGTGCTGAACCCAGGCCAAGGAAAGAGATTGACACCGTATCCCTGTCGCTGTCCACCAAGGGAGTGGATCTCGGCACCAGGGGTGCGTCCGGGAGCAGTGCTCTCTCAGTCCGTCCCCCCTACAGAGCTGCTCACACGACTAGTGCCAAAATCACTGCTGTGTAGGGACTCAGCGCCTCTCAAGGTAATATCACCTGAGGGGGCCCATCAGAAGGACGTTTATGAAAGCCCTGACTTATCCTGGGCAAATGCGTCCTCTGCACTCTGCTTCCACAAATGCAAAATGCAGCTGATACCAGGACAAGTCCTCAATCCCCTGTCAAAACCTTATGATCAGATGTGCTCCAAAATTCAGAAATTTTTAGATTTTAGAAAGGTAATAGAATGCCTATGCACTGCACTAATGTCTGCCATCAAACGCATTCATATGAATAGTCAGACTAAATAGGAAAAATAGTTCAGGTCTGATTTGCCACCAAATGAAGTCATTGGGTCATTTCTCACCTAAATTACTTATGAAATAATTCTGTTTTCAAAGTTTTGTTGTTCAGAACTGCAGTTAAGACACATGGCCCTGTAACTACTTCATTGGGTTACTGTTGTACTCATTACAAGAATTACAATGTCCCCTCCTCTAGCCATCCTGCACCTCAGGCCTCCTTCTGTCCAGTCATTCGTCACACTGAATTATAACTGGCCTACACTTATCTTCCCTTCAAGACTATGAGCATCTTATGGGCAGGAATGCTAGCTTGTTTATAAATGTGTAGAAAACGGAATTTAACCAGACATCTCAATCCCTCAGCCAGCCTGTCTCTAAGCAGCTGGGAACAGCACATCCCAGAAGTGCTCTCTCATTGCTCCTGAACTTAAGCAGAGATCAAAACTCCAACTTTTATGTTCAGCATCATCACAGTGGTGCCTGGAGAACTTCTTTTCTACTTTAAAATACCTCTTTTTCATAAACCTGATTACTATCCACTAGCTAATCAGCAAAAATTTATGAGTCCAAAATCTTCCCTCCAGCTTTTAGACTGAAGAAGTTCCTGGAAGCCCCAGGGGGTCCTGGGAGGCCACCTTGAACCTCTGCTTCTCCAGAGGCTACTCCCACACATGGGGCAGTCTGAGCACAGGGCCAAGGGAGACTCTGCTTTTAGTGCTTTGCATCTCTTCCTCCTTGTGAGGGCTCCTGTCTGGCCGGTTTGGAAGGCTCTCTGCCCTGCCCCTTCTGCTTTGTACTCGTCATCACTGAATGAGAGAAACCCAGCAGGACTCCCCTGAGGAAGGCTGGATGAGCCCAGAGATCTAAACACACACCAGCTATGGCTTGACAACCACTGGGGCTAAAAGAAAAAAGGACTTGGAAAGTGAATCTCTCTTCCAAAGAACAGAAGGGGGAGATTCAATAGGGAGGAACTGAAATATCCACTTGGAGTACTATCGTAAGTGAGGGTGGTCACTAATCCCTGTCACCCCTAGGGCCAGTACGGCCCCCTATGTCAGGGGGCCGCGTTGACAGGGTGCAGGCTAGGATTAGCCCTTCTGCTGCCTCTCCAACACACAGTTAATACCTAGAACCTCATGCCTTCCCATGCCTTATCACTGTTGGTGGGTCAGAAACATTTATAAAGGGCCCTTGTGTTTCTGGTGGCAGAGAAGCCTGGTCCAGGATGCCCTCTAAAATGTGTTGTGTCCCCAGAAGAGCTGCACTGTGTCTCCACCAGCCCAAGAAGCTGGGGTCATGACTGATCTGTGAAGGGTCTGCTCTTCAGAAAATGAAGATGATTGTAGAGCCACTGACCCTGAGATAAAAGAGGCCTTAGAGCAAGACCCCCTCAACCTCCATATTTAGAATGAATACATTTACTGGACTCAAACATATCTCCATTCAGCGGATTTAGGGCAGAAAGGTACAGGGGTCTGCTGCTGGAAATTATAATAATGACACTGTGTCAGGCTGGTCCTTCCTAGGAGGGGGTAGGGTTCGCTGGCGCTGGGCCCAGGGCTGCTGCACCTAAGTCAGTCCTCACATCAGTCCTAGGAAAGAAGGTTTCAGGGCCCTCGTCTGGGTGGTGGAGGTTTCTGCCTAGGGCTATTCCAGGCTTTCTCCGGAGGTTTTGTTTCACCTCTTCTGAACAACTTAACTCCAGGCATCTAAGGAGTGATATAATCACCTTTCTGCACCCCCACCTACACCCCCAGAAAACAAGCGTGCTCCATCCCCCCAACCCCTTCCCCCTCACCCTCATCTCCAAAGCATTCCAGGTTGGTTACCCTCCTCCCTCCAGTGAAATCCCCCACTCCCTCAGGTATCAGCCTGTGTTAGAAGGGAATGTGTGCCGAAAGCAATTCACATGGATGTGTGGATTCCTGTTAAGGGCAGCCCCCTGCAGCTATTCACTTGCCAAAAATACTGCCTCTATCAACCCCAAGGAACCTTGGGCTGCTGGAATTTCAGGCAACTTAACAGAGTCAAACAACAAATCTGAGACACGTGAGGGGGTGCGATGTTAAGCTGCTGGGGAGACAGCCTCAGTCTTAGGCCGCCTAACTGCCCCCCCACCCCCATCCCGCGACAGCAACAAGGCGCTTCCAACTCACAGGGTGCAAGAGCCACCTGCGGTGCCTCTTAAACATGGACTCCCAGGTCCAGCTTCTAGAGGTTCTCAGTCTGTGGTCTGGTAAGGATCCCGAATCTGCTGAATCTGAAGACTCCAGGGGCAACTCAGACAACCCTAATGCAGCCAGTGCGTGGACACTGAGGGGTACTGATTCCCTTCACCTCTGCTTCCTCCTCAGTTTTGACCCTTTTCTCTTTTGAAAACAGCCTCTCAGTTATTTCCTCCAAAGAGTTGGAGTCGATAGGTAGGGGAAAGGTGGCCCTCGCGGTTTTCCATGTGGAGGATGTAGCCAGAATTACCCTAGCTGATACTCAATACTTAGCTATTTACAGATGCGACTGTCTGGAATTTGCTTCAACCTAAGATGGAAGCAGGGGAAAAGCTATAAAGGACATTACTAAAATATCTGATGACATTTGACTATCCACTGTGGAGAAGATAATACCAAGATTAAATTCCTGGCTTTGGTAACTCCACAGAGGTTATATTCTTATTCTTAGGAAATACATACTGAAGTATTTAGAGACAAAAGGCCATGGTGTCTCCGACTTATTCTCAAATAGGCTCAGGGAAAAATAATAGACATAGAGAATGTGATAAAGAAAGTGGGATGAGTTAAAAATCGAGTCTGGGTAGAGCATGGGAGTTCTGTATACTAACTACTATTACAACTGTCCTAATGTGTTTGAAATTATGTAGCAAAGTAAAAAGTTACAAAGAAAAAAATCTCAGGTGAGTGGAGGGTATGAGAGTCTATAGACTCCTCTATTCTCTTTACTTTTATATACATTTGAAATTTTCTACCATTGAAACAATTTCATGTACCAAGCTTCAGGTATGGCTTGGGTGGCACTGACCTTGGGCTAGCACAGAGGCTAGACAACGTTTACATTAGGGGCCATGTAGTGTGAGCAAAGAGTCCCACGTGAATCTGTGGTGCCGTCCTCCACATCTTGTCCTCCCAGCTCCCAACACCAAAAGGAAATAACTTTTTACAATCTTATTTTTATGGTGCTGTTTTTTCTTTTTTTCTAATGATAAGATTAATATCAATTCTTCCAGGAGAAAAAAAATCTTATATAAAGGCAATTGTAAACCAGAAAATTAAAATTGCCTTTCAGACATATGTTGCTTCTATCACAAAAGGAGCTTTTAATAGGACAGGTGAGTTACCCACAACCTCAGAATTTAGAATAGGCTCTAATATTTTTCCTTGCGTGGTTTTGGGAGTATAAATTTAAGCCAGAAAGGTAGATTGATTTTTTTAAAGTTCTCATTCAATTTGAACAAAATTATGAAAGAGAAGCCGAAGATTATATCGATCAGATAACAAGAGGATGCATATGCAGAGGTGATATTAAAAATATCTGACAACCCACAGGGCACCAACCAATCAAAACCAATCAGATCGGACAGGGATTTAAGCCCTGCAGCTGATGGACCCTTTAGCTCCTGGATTGTTGGGAATTCCAGAAGTACCTGGGAAGGCACCAGCTATTCAATATTTTAACAATTGATAGTCACAGTAGTATACAATGATTGAATACCAGCTCTGTGCATAAGGGAATATTAGCTCTAATAACTGTGGTTTATTCCAACCCTCAGGGGAGCTATGCCAAATTTAAGTTCATATCCAGTCTATACCCAGAGGGTAGTGACTTAATTCTCCCCAGAGCTCCAGATGGTGTCAAGACCTCAGAGTAATTTGAATATAGTTCAAAAATGTTGATGACTCACCCATTTTTCAAGAACTACTGAGTGAAACACAATGGATTTGGGGAGGGGAGATGGAAGGGAGAATTATTCACACTGGCTAATAAATACCTCCTTTTGCTTATAGAGACTTCAGGGTAAAACATGCATTGGGGACACTTGACTGAGTCGTAGAGATGGGCTTCATTTTAACCATCCGTAAAGGCTTCTTAGGAACATATTTATTAGACAAGTAGTTCGACAAACTTCACCACAAAATAGTTAAATTTTAGAAATTCATTTCTAATGTCATGCATGGAACTTTTAAAGAAGAGTATTTTCCATTATCTACCCGTGCTGAGAGAACACTGTATTGGTTACAGCACTGGGGGTACAACACAGCTGTTCCTTTGAGTTATAAAAGGTAGGAGGATAGAGACTGGGTCTTTGTTATTTTTACATAGTGCCTGACTCAGGACATAAGTAATTAATTGCTTGCTTGATATGTGTTTTTTGATGAGGAGGAGGAGGATGCTATGGTAGATGGGCTTTGTCATGGGTTGCATTTATAAGCCATTGTCTCTTTAAGGAACCAAGCTGAAACTAACAGTCAAAATGCAAGTATATGATGATACTCATACAACAGACAGTGATATAGGAAGAAAATAAATTTAAACCTGAGTTCTAAATTCTATTCTAGTCTTGCTTCATTTCTAAGTCCATTGGTATTTGATTCCTGCCCCCCTACCCACCTCCATTTTCAAGGGCACTCTCAGGAAATTTCTCTAATCCTGAAGACCTTGATTATCACATCAATGCAACCTATGAATATGGAGAGTAATGACCAGCCCTAATACAAGCTGCCCAGTAACCACCCAGAGCAATATCTTTAAGCACTTAAGCAGGCACTTACAAGCAGTATTTGACTCCAAGATTTTACACAAATGGCTATGCTACAATCTTGCTCTACACATTTTCCCCATGTCTAAACTTTAAAATACAGTTTTCCAAAATCTCTAGCCAAAATCTATTGTTTCGTTTCCCTGATCACACAGTTAACAACTTCCTAAGGAAGTTACTTCTTCCTAAGGAAGGCATTTCTTTCTAAGTTGTTTGTGCAAAGAAAAAAATACCTGCTTGAGGTTTAGTGGACTTTTAAATGCCTCACAAAGCAAAATTTGAGGCAAGAGAACAGAAATTTGCCATGACTTCATCACAGAGGTTCCGTGTCACCTGAAAAGATGAAGAAAATGACCAATCAAGAAATCTATCAGTCCGAGGAAAGTATGTCACCACTGAAAACTTAGTGAAGAACGCATTCTAAGTCACTCATTTTCCCATTCCCTGCACCCAGAGCAACCTTCCCCGGCCCCACCTCACCCCATGAACACTCAGAAGAGCAACAGAGAGCCTGCATGCTCCCCAGGCAGGTCAGAGCGATGCACTGGGAGGACACAGGTGCAGAGGGGCATGCCAGTTTCTGGGACATTGGCAAAAATATCTCTCTCCCCAATCCTTAACCCAAAATCACACGGAAAGTTCTCTAATGGGGGGAAAATTAAGTTAAGAGATAAAATGCAAACTTCCGTTACAAAGAAAGGCCACACAATGATTAAACTCATTCATTCATTTGCCCAACATTGTATATGTTGATCAGAGACTGTGTCCCAGGTCCTAGGGACACAAAAGTGCCATCAAAGAGCACAGAGCTTCGTGGAAAAGGCAGGCATTTATAGCTCACTGTAACGACATCAGGATAAGAGACAAGCATGGGAGTAGGGAGTAGAGAAGAGCACACTAAATATGAAACCAATCTTTCTAGGGAATGGAGGGAAGGTCAGGGGAGAGGATGAAGGAAGCCCCCGGAACAGCGGTGTGGGCTGTCTCAGCAGCCATGCCCACCCACTTCTTCCTTAGAGCAGAGGCTGGGTTTTGTTTGGCTCTTCACCCCACTCCCATACACACTCACCTCATGTGGCTCGGCAGCCAACTCTGATTAGGCTGAATTCCTTGCCAATGACTGCTTTAACAGGGGACTTGGGACACAATCCTGCAAGTGAGACTTGAGAAGACATCAGCTTTGGGGCAACCAGGAAAGATTTTGCTCTGATAAAATGAGACTCCAAGGGCAGCCTCTTCCTTCTTCTGTAGGACACTGTTGTCATTCCATGTGCTGCCTGGCACTTGCCACCATCTTGTAACCAGGAGGAAAACTAAATTCAACAAGACCACCATGGTGGAAATGAAACCTGCTCTTTGATAACACAGAGTCATCCCAGAAGTGCCCTACCTCAGAATTTCTTATCAGTGACATTCGAAATTTTACTTATCATTTAAGCCATCGGAACTTGAGTTTTGTGGCCAAAAGCATCCTAACTGATAGAATTTGCTTCACAATTCTGTGGAAGGTGGCTCTCCCCTGAGGCCTCCTCACCTTTACCAGTTTATCTATTAAATAGATAAGCTGAATTCTCCAGGGCCATGCACCGAGCCTCCCTGTTATTTTTCTGCAGCTCTATTTATGATAACAAAATTAATTTTCTAGCCCATGAATTAAATATTGCTGCTCTGGCCGAAATATTTTAGCAACAGCCTTTTGTAGGCAAGAGAAGTGAATCTCAACATGTTCTAAATAAGCAACAAGGAGGCAGAAGGGTAGGAGGGGAGGCAAAGGGGAGGTGGCCATTAAAAGGAAAAAGGGATTATTGTCAAATCTTACGCAAGTCCAGCTTCTCTGTCAGCCTATGGCTGGATGTCAGGCTGAGGAGTGTATCTCTAATTTTAGCATGCAGATACATCATCTGGAGATCTTATTAAACTTGAGTACTGATTCAATAGGTCCAGAATGGGCTCTGAGAGTCTTTATTTCTAACGAGTTCCCAAGTGATGCTGATGCTATTGGTCCATGGGCCACAGCCTGCTGGACCCACAGAGCCCTCCAACCTTTCCTAGTAAGCACCAGACCTGCAGTGACCTCAACAGCTACAGAAATGGGGAGAGGTAACCATCACTGAAATGTGGGCTAGTGAGAATTAGCTGTTTAAACTCAGGCTCATGCGAGGAAATGAGGTGAGAATAACCCCCCTATACACATACCTTTTAGAAACACAGAAAAGAACAGAGAACAGAAGAACTGTGGAAGAGCAGTCTGGGTCAGGTACGCGTACTGTTACCCTTGAGGGGTTTTAGTAATTTAGTCCCGGGACAGTAGGTCTGAGTCTGTGACATCAAGTGCCCTCCTGTGACATTATTCCTAGCCTCCCCTCAGCTCCCACCAGCCTGAGGGGCTCAGCTCCAACATGTTTGCTCCACGGCCTCTCCTGAAATCTTTAGACTCACTCATCCCTCCAGCAAGTGTCTGCTCTAGAAACTGGGCTCCAGACCTTTCTACCATTGTAGAAATCGTTGGTGTGTGCAATGGGCTGAGAGGAAGAGGTGAGTCAGGCAGAGGCTGAAGGGCAGCCTCTCCATAAGCCTGGTCTCCTCCCTGTCCTGCTGGTCCTGCTGAATTCCTGGCCCAGGATCTGGGCCCTGGTCACCTCCAGCCTTGCTGAACCATCAGGTCCTTGAACTGCCCTGCTCTCTGCGCTGTCTCTCTCTCAGGAGCTTTGCTCATGCTGTTGCCTGAGGCTACAATGCTGTCTCTCCCAAACCCCTGGGCTGGCTGGCTGGCCGTGGGCCTCCTGCCAGGCTCAGTTTGGCTACAGCCACCTCTGGGGAGCTGCCCCAATTCCCCAAGCTGGCACTCTGTAACTAATGCTGCTTTGGCAGTTATCACCTGTGCACCTGTCTATCTAACTGGCATCTAAGTGCCATGAAGTCAGGAATGGTGCCAGTACCAGGCAGGTAATAGGTTGAGTAATAAGTATTATTGAATAAGAAAATTAAATCATGGTTCTTACCTAGCTGTGCATCAGAAACACCTGAATGGCTGGGAAAAAAAAAAAAAAAGCCAGGATATCACTCATGGATTCCAATTCAGTACATCTGAATGGGGGCCCAGTCTTCTGAAAATGTTAAAGGCTCCCCAAGTAATTCCAATGTGCAGCCACTTTTGACAATCATTGGAATGAAAGAAATGAAAGAATTAGTGGGTGAACGAACATGTGACTACACAAATCCTCACAGTTGTGAGGATCTCTCTTGTGGCCACTCACGCACATAATGAACAAACGACAGGCATTTATAAGGGAGGACAGCTGGTACCTGTTGTGATGGCCAATCCATTCCCAGGAGAAATGAAATCGGAGACAAACTGCCTCGACCCCTGGCCAGGGCTTTCTGACAACCAGGGATCAGGCTGGAACGAATCTCAGCCTCCAAGGGATGAGCTAAACGGAGGGAAGGCATAAAGGGAAGCATCCAGGGGACATGTACTGAAGCAAGAAAGCTAACAAGACTGTGCCAGCTTCCAGGCCAAGTTCTTTACTGTATTGTTTAGTTTCCCTCCAGTTGCTGATTGTACTGTTGTCCTCATAGTACAGCTGGAGACACTGATGTTAGGAAGGGAGAGTGATCTGCAGAAGGCTGACCCTGGGCTTTGGAACCCAGACCCTCTGACTCCAAAGCCCATACTCCTAATCCCAGAGTTTGTGGCACTTCCACAGAAACATGACATGTCGCAGCATATGGGCGGACAGACTGCATGCCAGAGACAAAAGAATGTCTAAATAAAAGCTGAACAAGAATGTCACCCAAAGATGATGTTGCCTTTTGTAAAACCTTAAAGAAATCACCATGGCTTTGCCATTCTTTCATAAACATAGCAATGGTTTTTCCAAACAATTAGTATAATTTTATACAATACACAAAACTAGATAAAGTGAGGACTAAAACGTTAAAACAAAGTCATGATCAAATATTTGGGATTAAAGGCTGTGCCTTCTACTTGAACCCAAAACGCTTACAAGTCTCAGCCGATAAAGCCCATGCAGGTTTCCTGATGCACACTTCCATCACGGGAGGTAGTAATAGCAGATAGCATTGAGTGTCTACTCTCTGGCAGGCCCTTTGTTATATGCCTCAGTTCTTAACACAACTTTCAGTTCAGTGTTACTGTCCCCATTTCACAGAAGAGGAAACTGAGACTGACAAACTGGAAAGGGACATGAAGTTGAACTAAGGGGCAATGCCGGCCCTGGTTTCTACTCTGCAGCACTATTTCTCATTTCACAATCACAGTGCAGTCTGCAGTGACATTGACCAGTTTTAGAAAAAAACTGAATTAATAATGTTAACCTCAGCCTACATTTATACATGTTGAAACTATAAAGCCAGTAGAAGCACACCGTTCTCTTGGTTTTGCTGCACTCCAGCCTTGGGTAAAGCTCTTAGTGCTTGTCCATTTATTAAAAATGCAAAAGTTGCAATGACAATAGGCTAGGAATACAGGGTTTAAAAGGAAGATTCATTTACACTTTTCAGTTCTTTAGTAGTTTAATTGAGCATTAAAGATTAATATATATATATATATATATATATATATATATATATATATATATATATATATGATTCAAGGAGACAGAGAGGGGAGAAAAATCAAAACTGAGACCCTAAGAGATTTAGAGAAATTATTTGGCCCTGCTAAAGACCAGGTGAGTTGTCAGATGAACAAAAAGATTATCTACAAAATAGTGGCCTTTTGGAGGAAAATAGAATGAAAGAAGGGACTGGGAGAAGGAGAGAGGATTGTGTTCATTTCTCTTTGGGGACTTTGAGGGGGAACCCTTGTTTCCGAAGTCAAAGCAATATTCTCCATGCAAGAGAGGCAAGGCAGTCAAGTACTGTGCCAGCACTGTACTGCAAGACGGCTGTTCTTCCTTCTACTTAAGAAAAACAGCCAGCATCAGAACCAGTGATAATGATGGCAGTTAACAATTACTGAACACGCACTGAGGGCCAGGCACTGTGCTAAGTGACTTACATATATTATCTCATTTAATTCTCATAACTTCACGAGTAAGTAGCATTAAATATCCATTTTACAGTTTAGAAAGCTGAGGTTTATAGACATTCATTTGTCCAAGGCCATTCAGCTGATAAGTAGGAGAGCAAGGGTTCACATTCAGATCTGTCTCTCTCTCGAGCCTAGCTCACCCCAGAAAACCTGAAGGCAAGACAGAAGTCCATAGCCACACATTCTTAGAGCTCCTCAACAACTTTAGGGGACTTGATGGAAAAGGCAGAAGAACCCAACAAAGACATCAGGGTCATCCAGAGTGGAGGATGCAAGTTATCCAATGCCTGGCAGAAGATAGTATATCTTAGGGCAACTCTTAGAATTAGACAGAATTTGATGGACCAGCACTTTCCAAACCCCAGCCTCTCCAGATTCCCTCTGTCCCCAGACTCTCTTGTTAATCCTTGCCACCGCTTACCTTATCTCCCATAGGCTGAATCCTACTCATAACGGTGCAGATGCTCCAGCAACCAGAAGGACACCAGAGAATCCTGTATCAGCTTAACAATGGGTCATGTTTTCCCTGGGATAGGATGGACGAAGGGAGCAGGGCAAATTACTGCTTTTCATGCCTGCTACTATCACTGAAATTGTCCCAGGAGGGAAATAAAAACCCACATTGTCACCATGGGAGACATTTAAGGGACTCAGATGACATTTCAAGAGAAACCAGAAAGGTCCCTGACATTTCTGAAAACCAACAGCCAGAATGCATGGAGACGGTCAGGGCAAAGCTTTCTGGAAAGGAGCCCCAGAAATTCTACTTTGACCTCATGACTACTTATTCCCTTGTTCTACTCATCTTGGGATCCAGGGTATGGGCTAACTTTCCCTTAGGCCAAAACCCCTCAAAGTAGACACTTGTGTAAGCTCAAGCCTTCAAGTGAAGATTTTTCTTCCAGCTGGGGTTTGTATTCTGTCCTTGAAACTCATAAACTCATCACTTAAGACCTGTGGGCACCAAGAGCATTCCGTTCTAAGCCTGCCCACTCAGAACACTGCAAGGATTAGAAGGGAAAACAAACTGCTCTGGCCCCAAGGGCAGTCATGAAATGGCTAGGGCTTAGGCAGTGGAGGAGGCTGGACTGAAGGACTCAATGGATCTTTCATGGATGACATTTTACCACCATGCAAATTACTGTGCACACTGCACACCTAACACATCCTCTGCTGGGCACACAGCATGGATGCCTTTTGTTTCCAGGGCAACCTCGCCTGGGGTGGAGGGTGGCAAGCAATGGATGGGTGAAGCCTAATATCTCTAAGAACTCAGGTCCCAGAAGTGAATGAACAGTCCACTGGTACATGAACTCAGCCCTACAGCTAGATCAAGCCAGTGAGGGTGAAGTATCCAGTGGGGGGAAATTTGTGGGTTAAGGCACCACAGCTTTCACTGAGTTATGGTGCCCTCGCCTTCCAGTTGCCCTAAATATCCTACTCACAGCACAACGAATCTTAGCTGGTCTCTGTCCCTCATTTCTTCTCTCACAAGATATCTATTAGATCAAATTCATTTGTTTTAAATGTTTCTAAGTCACAATTTTGGATCTTGAAACTACAACATCCATCATTACCTGCTTTCTCTCTTTCTCTCTCTCTCTTTTTACAGAGGCAGTGAAGCACCCATAGGGAGAGCATCAAGATTCAGAGAATAGAGCTGATGAAAAGTCGCTAAAGCAGAAGACTAATGTAGTGGGGTACAAGAATAAGGTTTGGGAATATCACTCATAAAGAGGAAACCAGATTCCTTCAATGTGTTCACTTTTCCTGGGAAGCTGGAAGAGTTTGGGGCTGAGGGAGGTATCCTCTGACCAAGATCTTTCAGAACAAAGATTTTGTCTTCACTACAGAGAGCAGCCTGGATAGGACAGAGGTGACTTGTCAAACCTGAAGAGGAGGCCTTGTCCTTGTGGCTCCTGGTGGGGTGCCAGGGTCAGTAGGGTTCGGTGGCTGTAAGAAGTAGAGCCTGTGGGCCCTGTGAAGCTCCAGACATGTAAAATAATATTTTAAGTGCTTACTTCTTCCTGAGCTCTCTCTCTGACACTGCAGCTATTAAGGCTAAGCCCCAATCCTCCAGAGGCAGGTGGGCTCTGAAGTCCAATGGCATAGTCCTATCGCTAGAGTGGGAGGGAGGAGCTCTGTGGAGACTCTGGGGCAATAACTTTGGCTGCCAGGGTAAAAGTGTATTCATGAATTAATGGCTGGACATCTTCGATTTATTCATTTGGAGATAAGAAGGAAGGCAGACCAAAGTTAAACTAACACATAATGAAGACCATGGTGAAAAGGATATAGAATTGAGGAGGGAAGGGTTACTAAGCAGGGAGGTTAATCAAAGCTTTTAGGGGAATTTAAAAGGCTTCATGATTCCCAAAGACCTCGTCCTCATCATTTTTCAACTCTGTATTCCCTCCCTCAGTCAAACCCCACTAAAAGGTACCCAACATCTGCATGGGTTTACATCAAAGAGCAAGGACTTCAGGATTTCAAGGAAAGGCTAGGAACCCAAGTGACCCCACTAACAACCTAGGCATTTGAAGCTGGCACTATGTCAAATAAGAAGCTTTGTAGAAAGATGTCTTACTTTCTTCCTTCCTCTTCCCCTCTGGAAATAAAAGTAGGTTGTATTTCTCCTGCCCCCATTCCTTGGTGATCTCAAAAAAGGAACTGAAAGAGCTTCTTGGATCACCTTGTCAAATTCTCAGCCCAGGATATCAATGCCTGTGCCTTTTGTCCTGGCTACTGCTGCAATGGTGACTGAGGCCAAAACCAGTTACTGGGGCCAGGAAGTCAGTGACTGGAGTCCTGCAGGGCAGACACTGAGCCACTGGGGCCAAGGGAGTGAGAGGAATTGGGGTGGTCGACTCCTGGGCCCCAGCAGGGGTGGGGGTGCTAGGAAGGAGAGTGGTGGGAACGCCACAGGTGTAGCAACAGACCCGCACAGGCCAGAAGAGGAGAAGGCCTGGAGCGGGCTCCGCATGGCCACAATCGGAGCTTTGTGCTGCGGGCAGAGCACCCTCAACGTGAGCTCGGTGTGCTCGCCAAGAAACTTCTGGGATCATAAAAGTGCCACTTGGCACAGAAGATCACAGAGGGTTCAGGGACAGGGGCCTTGCAGGGCCGAGGACCAGTACTGGTGTCTTCCACCTCGTGCGTGAAAATCAAGACTGTTCCTGGGCCAAGTGTCTCGACCCCTTTCCATTTCCTTTCTTGTTCTTTAGCTGGCCCCAGCGTCCGAGGCCCGCGAAAGGACACCGAGAAGCTCAAAGGCGGCAGGCAGACAGAATCCCCGGGACCCGCACGGGCAACACAACAGCCCACCTGTCTTCCATTCCTCCAAGCCCGATTTGGCCAGTACCCAGCGTCTCCCCTCGCGCGCCTCTGCGCACAGCGGTGGCGCCGCAGGACTCAGGGTCCCTCCAGCTCTCCATCGGGGAACTGGCAAATGCGCCCACGCAGGCAGACAGAGGGAAGGCAGAAGTTGAAAATACGTGGACAGAAATACCTGCTCGTCCCAAAGGGCGGGGAACTACAGGCCGAGGGGGCCGGGGAGAACTGGGGGAGGCAAGGGGAGAACAGAGGCGGCTCCGCACACCCGGCAGCGGACCCGCAACCCCGCTCGCCCAAGCGCGGACTCACCGCGGTGGCCCGTGCGCAGGCGGCGCCGGCGGGACTTACCCCAGAGCAGAGTGAGCGGCTTGGCTTTGGGGATGAGCACCAGGGAGTACACGGCCGCCAAGTGGAGCAGGCTCATCAGGACGACGTTCCTCCAGACGATGTCCTGCCGCTGCCCGCGTGCGCCCGGCCTCTCCAGGCCGCCGCCGCCCGGCGAGCCCTCGACCCCCGCACGGATTCCCTCTGTGGCGTGGCGGAAGGGGACTTCGCCCGCGTCCGCGGCCCGGCCTGGCATGGCTGGGGAGAGGTGGGCGCGGGCGGCAGCGACAGCAGGCAAGCGGAGCTCTGCTGGCGCGGAGCTCTCCGGTGGGGGCGGGGGCTTCTGCCTTTTAGGGGGGATCTCAGCACCTCCCGTCCCGCCTTCCTGGCGCTCTTCTGGTTCCTTCTCTATTCCACAGGCGTTCAGCGTGGCCTAAGGATGCACATCTGGGAGCCCGGAATCTGTTGCTGGCGTGTCGCCCATGCCGCTGCCGCGCTGAACGCGGCTGCAGGGAAGAGGGGGCGAGCGCGAGAGGAGGGAGGGGCGCGGAGGAGCTGAGGGAGAGGGTGTGGAAGCGGAGCCAGTGGAGCGGCGGGGGAGGCAGCCCTCGGAGGGAGCCCGGAAGAAAGACCTGCATAGCTACAGCCAATCACGATCGCCTGTGGCGCTCTTAAAGAGAAAGGCGCCCCCTTGGCCTCTGCTACCCGGGCTCCCCAGGGCCGTACGTCGGAGCCGACTGGGCAAGCGGTTGGCAGCTGGGCCCGGGGATGAGTGGGATGAGGCTTCCCACACAGGGAGCCCGCTGAGCGGCTCACAGCACTTCTGCTGTTGTTTTGTGTTTCCGTTTCAAAAAAAATACCTTTCCTTTTGAAAAGCTTTTTTTTTTTTTTTTTAACCTTTGAAGTCACAGGCCACCCATGTTGAAGAATTTAAAACTCTTGTCTGGAGTCGCAACACAAGTTAAGGCCAGATCCAAGATGAAAATCAGGAGTCCCTGTGTCTGCCGGTTCGAATGGCTCCTTGGGCCTGTGGAGGGATGGAGAGCAGCTGCACAACTTTTAGGCAGCTGTAGCAAGACACACAGTAGGTGCTCAGTTAGTGTCTATTAGGTGGTACATAAATGATTTGGGTGGCTGGTTAGTAGCCAACAACTGCCCTTCCCACCGCTCAACCTATGAGCCCGTCTGCTCTGTTCACAGCAAATTCTCAGCTAACCCGCACGCTTGTGGACTGTCTCTTTAGCAAGCATCATTGAGAATTGGGCTTTAGAGAAAATCACCCAGAATGTCCCAAGGAAAATTAACCTGTGAAAAAATCTTGTCTGCTTATTCTTCTCTTAACGCTGATAATTTAGGGCTATATAGAGGGAACCCTAATTGCATAGAATGCAGAGAAGGGTGCCCTAGATGTGTCACAAGCAGGAGTGGCTGCACCTGCAGGCAGGTAACAGAAGAAAAAGGGCTCAGGACCGGAAGCCAGAGGCTCTGAATGCTAGTTTTAACTCACTGTGATCCAGCTCAGCTATCCAGGCACAAATTTCCTTACCAGGGAAACAGAATTAATATTTATCTTTCCTTCCAGCTTGTAAATTCTACAAATGTGAGCTTTAAGGGGTACCATTATGTTGATAAATAAAGCTAATTTTTTGGATTATCCATTCCAGGATTCCAGGAGAGGGGGGGAAAAATTTACAAAGAACTGTCTGCATGGAAGGGCCATATATAAGCATCTTATTGTTAGCAGACTTTAACCAGTCCAATTAACCAGATAAAATCATGTCTAATTTAAAATTGAAACAAGGTATATGGCTGTGGAATTGTGGCCACTGAGCCAGTGTTATGATAGTGCTTCAGATAGAGCTGAAATTTTATAATGAAAGGAAATTTGCCTGGGGACCAGGCAAACATCCACACAGGATAATGACCAGTGAGACAATAGAACATGAAACTGGAGGGTATAAATTCCACCAGCCTTCTCAGCCTGGGCTTTATAATGAACCAGTTTTTCTTCTCAGGCTCCCACTGTTGCCCGTCCCACCTGACCCACATACTCTCTGTGGCCCTCAAGTTTAGACTGTCCTTTCTCTCTGGAGTAGACTAGTTGCTTGGCCAAGACCTCTCTCTGGGTTATTGTAATGACTCATCCCATCCTCACTCTAACCATTCAATCATTTGTTTGACATTTATGGAGCATCTGCTATGTGCCAGGACTAGTAGACACTGAGGATACAAGGATGAAAGGGTATGGCCCCTGCCCTCAAGGAGGGAAGACAGGTCAAACAAATGTAACCTCTTGGCTATAACATTGGAAGGGCAAGAAGGTCCAGTCCATTACCAGGGGGGAAAAATATTCTCACTAGGCATCGAGAATATATACAGAGTTTAGAGGAGGCAGAAAAATAGTTCTTTACTTGGGCCCTGGGTACTTTATTAGATAAGCTACTGTGTCTTGAATCTATTTTGAATGAACATCTTCCTCTCATCCCTTCCCTGGGTCAGACTGGGTTGGGCCTATCATTTCAGCAGACTGGACAAAGGGTGGAGATTGGGATGTTTGTTTGTGGGTGGGGGAGAGGGGAAGTGCTCTTTAGATCTTTCAGACCCTACACACAAAAAGATGACTGAAGGAAAATGGCCCTTCCAGATGTCCCCTCAGACGGAAACCTCTACAGATATAAGATATACTCTTGCTAATAATGACTGTTCCCTGTAGTGTATTATGCCATCAGGGCTACTGTTTCTTTTCTCATCTAAGGTCTTTGTCAAAGACCTTAGTATATTTTCTTAGTATATTTTCTTAGCTTCTGGTCAAGACCCCAGAAGTGGATGAGTGTTCATCTCTCCCTCTGATGGGGCAAACATAACAATAATCCTTACCGTGTCAACCAAATAACATGGTAACAGCCCTAATAGTGGCATGTGGAAGACAAAGTGGAGGAATAAAGAAGGGAATAGTTAATTTGCACTAAAAGGGGAGGAAGAGAGGTAACATCTGGGTAAGAATTTTTTTTAAACTTGATTAAAATTGTAAATTGTGGTAAAATATACATAATTTTAACCAACTTACCCATTTTTAAGTGTTCAGTTCAATAGTACATTCATATTGTTGTGGAACAAATCTCCAGAATGCCTTTTGCAAAATTGAAACTATACACGTTAAACAATTCCCCATTTCTCCCTCCCCCTAACCTCTGGCAACCACCATTGTACTTTCTGTTTCTCTGGGTTTGACTACTTTAGATACTTCATGTAAATGAAATCATATTATTAGTATTTGCCTTTTTGCATGACTGGCTTATTTCAGTTAGCATGTCTTCAAGGTTCATCCATGTTGTAGCATGTGTTAGAATTTCCTTCCTTTACAAGGCCAAATATTTCATTGTATGTAGAGAAAACATTTTGCTTGTCTGTTCATATCACAATGGACACAAGGTATTTTCTACCTTTTGGCTATTGTGAATAAGGCTGCTGTGAACATAAGTTAACAATTACCTCTTTGAGACTCTGCTTTTAGTTTTTTTGGATATGTATCCAGAAGTGGTATTACTGGAGTTTATAATAATTCTATTTTTTATTTTTTTTAGAACTTTCATACTGTTTCCCATAGCAGCTGCACAATTTACATTCTTACCAACAGTACACAAGGGATCCAACTTCTCCACATCCTAATGCTTGTTATTTTCTGGTGTGTGTGTGTGTGTGTGTGTGTGTGTGTGTGTGTTTTGGTTTGATTTGGCTTATAGCCATTCTAATGGATATGAGATGATATCTCATTGTGGTTTTGATTTGCATTTCCTTAATGGTTATTGATGTTGAGCAACTATTTCATATGCTTCTTGACCTTCTATATGTCATATTTGGAGAAATGTCTATTCTAGTCCATCTTTTAATCAGGTTGTTTTTGTTTTTGAGTTCCAGGAGTTTTTTTATATCCTTTGAATAGTAGTTACTTATTTGATATGTGGTTTGCAAATATTTTCTCCAACTCCATAGGTTGCTTTTTCACTGTTGATTGTCTTAATATAGTTTTAATTTTTATATAGTCCAATTTATCTATTTTTACTTCTGTTACCTGTGCTTTTGGTGTCATGTCCAAGAAATCTTTGCCAAATCCAATGTTATGAAGCTTTTCCCTTATGTTTTCTTCTAAGAGTTTTATAGTTTCAACAATTATGTTTAGGTCTTTGATTCATTTTGAATTAATTTTTGTATGTGGTGTAAGGTAAGAGTCCATCTTCATTTTTTTTGCATGGGGTATCTAGTTTTCCAAACACTATTTGTTAAAACAAAACAAAACAAAACAAAACAAAACTCTCCTTTCCCCATTGAATGGTCTTGGCACCCTTGTTGAAGAGCATTTGATCATATACTTCAGGGTTTATTTTTGGACTCTATCCTATTACATTGGTCTATATGTCTATCTTTATGCTAGTACCACATTTTTTTTTGAGTACTGTAACTTTGTAATAAATTTTGAAATTAAGAACCGTGAGACCTCAAACTTTGTGCTTCTTTTTCAAGATTGTTTTGGCCATGCAGATCCATTAAGATTCCATATGATTTTAAGATGGATTTTTCTATTTCTACAAAAATGTCACTAGGATTTTGCTAGGGATTGCATTAAATCTAGAGATTACTTTGGTTGGTATTGGCATCCTAACAATTTTAAGTCTCCAATCCATGGATATGGGATGTCTTTCCATTTATTTGTGTCTTCTTTAATTTCTCTCAGCAACATTTTGTAGTTTTCACTGTACAAATCTTTTGCCTCCTTGGTTAAGTTTACCAGGTAAGGATTGCTCTGAGATATACTAAGAGAAAACCATCACAGCTAGAATGCCTAGATTCTGGCCAGCAGTATGTGCCTTGGAGAAGAAGTTGCTTCAGATAAAGAGGATAGAATGAAGACAGAAGATAGAAAGTGTTAGATGGTATAACACCTACAAAAACTGTGTGTGAGAGATGCTTGGTGAGGTATGTGGTCTGCCATGGTCAGGAGGCTTCATGGAGGTCACAGCAAAAAAAAAAGCCCTGAAGATGGAATGACCTGGCAGACTCTTGGATAATTGTGTAAGAAAAGATTCAGAGATGGGAGTGAACCATGCAAGCTATCTAGCTAAGGCTGTAGTCCTTCAAAGGATGAATACCAAGATTTTAAAAAATTGTGTCAAAATATTTATGGAGAATATGCTGGTAATAGAGATGAAATAAAGAGAAAGAAAATATCCATTCTCAAAGTCAGAGATTTACAGTGATTCTCACATCTATGCTTTTCTTGAGGAAATTTAGATTTTGGCTACAGGGGATACATGTGAAATGATCCTGGTTTGGCATCCGACAACCGGGGTTTGAGTGTGGCCCCACCATTCTGATTTAGCAAGTCTCTGCGATTTGGAAAAAATGACAGTCTCTTAGATATTTATTTTCATTCTATGTAATCTAAGAATTTAGACAGATCTATGCTGGGAATCCTCTCTATGCAATTTGCCTAATAATCTAACCAGTTTTTTTCATGTATGAAATGGAGATGATACTGCCTACCTCACAGGAATAGAGCTTGGTACAGGATTTGGTACCTAGTAACTACTGAATAATGTGGGTATTTTGTATTGTTTTTTAATCATCCTAGAGAGATGGACTCAATGCAATTATAAAACATGCCTGGCCAGGAAGCCAGGGTGCATTCCAGATTGGGAAAACAACTGGGTGGGCTAGAGAGACTCAGACCTTGAAGAATGGATTCTAGCAGCACCAGGAAACTGGGAAATAATATCACCTGCTCTGCTTTATTAGAGGTAATCATCTAAGACAACTCCTTTGACATAAGCAAGGGATGTGCTCTGTAGCTCTTAGGTGTTTAAGGGAGGAGGGAGGAGAGGTTGCCTCTTGGATGAAGTGCAGGGACAATTATTTCAAATGTAATTTTTTCAAATTATTTCAAATGTAAACAATCTTTGTGCTCCTAGAGTGAGAAAACTACTCACAGGCTTTAGATTTGAATGATTACAGGGGAGCATAAATTTGGGAAGCTAGCCTCCAAGATTATAGGAAAATTGGTTTTGAGATAGAGCAACTCCATGGCTTAACAGAATATTAGTCATCTTGCTTCCTCCAGTCACAGGAGGGTTGGTTTCCTCTTTTCTGTACTAAATGGATTGGAAAATTTTCCAGTTGAGATTTTAAAGCAATGAATGAGGGTGACCTGTTCTTCAGAAATGAATGCTTCTATTGCTTTGGGTGTGAAGAGAGTGAGGGGTTTTCTTTTAACCAAACCCCAACCTTATTGCTTATGACCCTTCCCATATTTCCTAACCATTCTTAATAGAGTGCTGCAGTTTGGCAGCAGGAAACTGGGCACAGGAGATGGCCAGATTTGCAGACCTTTACTTCCTACTTCATAGATAAGAGGGTCCACTTAATGAAAAACCCACTAAAGTACTATAGCCAACCCAAACCTGTCTCTTCTGTCAGTGATATGCTGGCCTTTGCATGTTACTAGGTTACCTTTGGTTTGAATCAATGAACAATCTTTCATTCAACACCTGTGTATTGAGTGTCCTCTAGAAGCCGAGCATGAGCTCAGCTCCATGCACAGAAGTATATGACTGTGTTCATGGGACTCACTGTCTAGGAGGGGAGGCAGAACGTAATCAAATAATCACTATGAGAAGTGTGTACCACAAACTCTAGCAAGTGCTATGAAGGAATCACTAACCATTCCTTTTAAAGACTCAGTCAGGCACGTTAACATTTGTTTGTACCTATACCACATCCTTGACCAACATCTGGCTAGAACAAGGTCCACCAACCACACTCCTCCCCTCTCTCCCTATTCCCAGTTCCCAGCCTCTCTGAAATAAATGAACAATCCCTATTATTGTTGCAGAAGAAAGAAGAGTATTGACATGGCTTTCACCCACATCTCTTTCAGCCCTCTAGTTCCCCTCCCCCCACAACACCCACCCCACTTTCTTTTAGGATGGTTATTTTGGTTTCCAATGGCAGATAAACCAGATAAAAGTAGAGCTTTCTCAGCATTAGCTGCTGTTATTGTTTCTGTTTCAACGACCTCTTTCTCTTCCTGCTGTGTCAATTACCACAGGCTGCTCTTAAAAGGCAAAGGCCCCTATTGCTCTCTAGCTGGGAGCGAGCATTTGTAAATAGAGTTCAGGAATGTCAAAAGGGTGACCTAGATTTGCAGCACCAGAGGAAAAACTAGTTCATTTGAGTACCCATGTAATCAAATGTAGCCTATTCGTGAGATGTAGGGGACAGGTGTGTAGAAAAGTTAATTTCATGGAAATGTGTCATTCCTGAGGGGACGCATTCCTTAAGGACCTCAAGGCCAAGCAGATATTTGTTCCTAAGTCCTCATATCTCAAACTGTTTCTTTAATGCCTGCCTACTCATTTTCAATCAAGGAAAGTGCTGCATTGATTTTTCTCCGGATTAGAAATGAAATTAACTCCACAAAAGGTATCCAAATATAAACAGGCCTCAGTGGTTTCTGTCATATTTTTCCAAAGCTTTGGTGCTTACCCAAACGTTTTCAATTCCTTCTAAAGACTTGTAGGCATATACAAAGATGCTGTGGGAAAGAGAGATGGACTACAGAACTAAAAGTGAAACTCAAACCATCTAGTCTTACCCCCCTCATTCTACAGATGAGAAAATGGGAGGTAGAAAGAGGTGACATGATTCAACTAACAGTAAGTGGCAGAGAAAACACTAAAATCCAGTTCCTTGACTCAGAGAGGTGCTCTTTTGCACTGTCCCCCACGAAGACACAATTTATAGCAATTGGGAGAAAGTGGGCTCCCCAGAGGCATCTTATTGTTACAGTCCAGGAGGCCTGTTCCCTATTGTCATCTACAGGAGGTACTGGGTTGCTCTGGCCCACTCTTTTCTCCCCTCTTCTCTAAACTACACCCTTTTCCTTTAGGGAATCATTCCATGTGGTTCTGGTGGGGCTTAAAAATCACTGTGTTGGCATAAGGTAGGGTAGGCACATGAGCTGGGCCAGTCAGTTCCAGCACCCTACCTCTCTGGGAACAGAACTCTATCAGGTGGTGGGCATGGGACTCAAACAGAAGCAACTGGAGTTGTCTGTGAGCCATATTTGGATATTGTGAAAGGTTTTCTCTTCCCTTTGTATATCGCAAACAGTGGAGACAGAGGCTTTGGGCTGCCAGGGCCTATCTTTCCCACCATGTAAAGAGAACCTGCCTGAAAAGAAGCCAACACACAATGCTCAATAAATTTACCTATTAATAGTAACTGCATTCCTCTTTTGTGGGAAATACCAGGTCTCTGCAAGCTATTAAGAGGTGGGAAGAAAGTCAGAAAGCAAAACACAGATTTTTGTTGTTTCAGCAGTCATCCTTACTTTGGGAAAAATAGAGTTTTGTGGGGAAAAAAATGTGCTCACTAGGCTGATGTGGGTTCGAATCCAGATTCTACTGCTAACCAGCTGCATCAGGCAACTAGAATTAGCTTGGCTCCCTGGGTCGACATGAGGACTGAGGAAACAGGTGCTCGGTACTAGCTCAGTGCCCATCTGGAGTATACGTCAGATCTCCTCAGTGTGTCCAAGCAGTATGTCTCTGTGGACTGAACTTCAGACTGTTAAAACTGACTTGTTCTCTCCCAGACTCCTTCAGGCAAAAAAGGTTGTCAGAAGAGGTCATCTGTTATTTGGAGATACATCCAGAGAGCAAGGAAATTACTTTTAGGTCACTGTTAGCAGATGGTTGCTTTCCTTTTTTACTACTGAAATCTGTGATATTCAATTCCACTGCACTTTGAGTGGGAAGTTCCTTAATTAGACAAGGTACAAGATGAAATAATTTTTCATCATTAACCAAATCATACTCACTGGTCATCCTTAATGGCTCCCTTAAATTATATATTATAATCACCATCCTTTTGCTATCCAGAAAAAAGGTCTGAAACTTCTCTAATCAAATTTGAATCCATTCTCCTATGATAAGATCCCTACTGATCCATTTTACATTGCCCACCATAAGCACATCTGTTTAGACATGAAGTCTACTGAACTGCACAAAGCACTTTATATTTACTGACTTAAACCAAGTTAATAACAACTCTTGGATGCTACTATCTAGAGCTGGGAAATGTTATAGCCTTTAAAGGTATAAAGAGATAATGGTAGACACGTTTTGAGATACAGGTTTTGTAAGGTTTAACTGAACATATAAGAACTAAAGCCAATAAGCTTGTGTATCTTTTTGAAATAGGAAGGTTTCCTCTATTTCACAAGGCTTCTTTGTACCACCCCACTCTATTTGCACAGTGTGAACCCAGTGATAAACAAAAGGTGGTTTTAGAAAGGTCACGACTGGGAAATTTTAAGGCACCAGTAACAAAGCAGAAATGGGCCTACCTGATGAACAATAGGCTTCTAGGCCTATGAAATGATAGCCCAAAATCAAATTCAAATTCAACAGGGAATGCAGCACCATTAAAGAATGCAGGCATTACAGAGTAATGATATTTGTACAAAGTCATTCTAGGTGTTTCATTCATAACATTAACATTGTTTGCTAAATAAATACATTAGCAGATCTCTGGAAACATAAATCCAGAGTGCAAACAACATATGACACAGTTAAATCAAAATCTATTTCCTTTTGTTTGATTTTATTAGCTTTTTCAAGATCTACTCCAACCACTTAAAACCCACACATCCCATACCTCTCAGGAAAAAAGGCAAACAGATGGAAATTAAAGAATGTTACAATTTGATGTCAATCAGGCTTATATGCACACTAAGCAACCTGGGCCCAAAAAACTTGTATGAATGCCAAAGCACTAAGCAGAATAGATCTTACAGAAATGTATGTAAAACAAATAGTATACCAGTAGAAATAGAAATATAAAGCTGATTTGATTGCTTTTTCTTTGTAATCTAGATTTGTCAGGGGTTAAATTTAAGACTGCTGCCACTACAGCAATGGAACAACAAAATAAAGAGGGGAGCACACATATATATGTATGTATGCATACAGAAATGTGGGTATACTGTTTGCTGAATCTTCTTGAGGTCTCCACCATGGCAGAGGGATGGGGTTGCATGCAGTCATTCTTAGGCAAACTCAGATCTGGTTCAGGACACAAGTGGTTATTAGAAAAGTGTCAACTAATCACCAACTCTCTCTTTACCTTCAGGCAAGGTACCTCTGGCTGTTAGGAATCCCCTTGCATCTTTCTGTCCCCTAGGATACATGGAATTTTCTGAATCCAAACGACTAAATAGTAAATAGGCTCACTCAAGTCCCAACAGTTAGGTGCATGGCAGTTATTTTCAACTTTTTTCTGATGCCACACTAGGCAAATGAACTACCTTCATTAGCTATGTATCCCATTACACATAAAGATTCTCAAATGGAGGCTATGGGTACATCCAACCCACCCATCCCACAGGGTGGTATAAAGAATGGAGGAGAGGAGCAGGTGCAATATGAAAAAGTACCATTCCCAGAGATATGATATGTCTCCTGGCCCACACCCAACCCTACCTGCCAGTTTCCCTTACACCTCTTTTTCTTGTTTTAAAATTAAGTAGGTTAAAACAATAAGATGAGTACATGAATCATGGAAAGGGTATAGCTATAACTTTCCAAACCAAACAGCAATCAGTTCTATCATCCCCCAGATCTTTACATAATAGCCTTATACAGGGGTGCCTGAATTGTGCAGGTGTACAATGTAAATGTCTTCCGAGTTGAAAACATTAACAACAGACTCATTTACAAAATCACATTGAATTTTTCTACTTGTAAAAAAACTTCCTGAAAGTTGTTTTACTTTTCTTCAGGAAAACAAACTACTCTCTTTCTATAATCTCCTATCGTCTTCATACTTCAGAGACAAAAAAATATTTTGGGTTCAGCTCTTCTTCCCGCCATCCATTTATATGAAACAACTCCAAGGTTATAAGCCATTTGGAAAAATGTCTCCACAGTGGAAAAAAAAATCACAATGCTGTATTGAAAAGAGATAACAGGTGCCCAGATGTGAGCAACAAATAGTATTTTACACTCATACTTGTAAAATCTTTGGAGCTGGACAGAGCTCTACTGCCACCTACTCTTATTTTTCATCTTTTGAGAACTGGTTTGTTGTTGTTGTTGTTGTTATTGTTGTTAAATGCTGCTAATTATACCACTGTTACATCAGGATATATATGCAGCCATAACACAAATCCTAACTATAAGGGTGATGAATGAAAAAAAATCATTAAAGGCCAGCCTGTTGTTCAGATGGGGGTCTTAAGATGATACCACACTTAAAGTCATGAGGTCAAGTTGCCATTTGAATGAGTCACAGAAGTGACTCAGACTAACAAACTCCTAGGAGGCTGATGGCAGGGTGCTGATACATCACCCATCCCTAAGGTTCCAATGTTCACACATGCCATCATCCTTTTTTTAGTTAAAAATTGAGCTAAAAATTGAGTTTGCTAATTTTTAAAGAGGGGTTTAATTTGGTGAATAAGGAATCTCAGCAAAGGAAACTGAGAGGTTCTTGAAAACTTTTTTCCTCGGGCTGCAAAAAACCTGACAAACTACTCTTAATTCCTTGGAATAGCACTTCTATCTCCACAATTGTCACAGTGTTTATTTTCTAATTTTCCAACCCACTCAGATGAAATTGCGTAGACAAAAAAAAAATTATCAGTATCTGATTCTCAAGAGTCTACGGGGACCATTATCTTTTATTTACCACACTGTAAGACAGACTGTAATAAAATCACTTGACAGACAAACTGGCTGAAAAATATATGGCTGATTCAGGGAACTGACAGAAATTAAAGTATTCTTTCTGAACCTAAACCTCAGAACCATAGATAACTTTTTAAAAATGGATAAATGAATTTCTAAATATAAAATGCAGACAATTCAAACTTAAAATTCAAACAGAATACTGAAAACATTTATTAATAAAGTTCAATGCATTCTACAGAATGAAAATGCTCAGTCTTTTCTTATAGATAAGCAAAGCTAACGATCCCACTTTTCATTAATATTGCTAAAATCTATGCAGCATCTTCTAAATTTAATTATTTGTTCAGGACCAGAGTGAAGCCAAAGACATAAAAAATAATGACTGAACTAAACTGTGAACAGCTGTTTGGGAAAAAAAAAAGACTACATACACTTAAAATAGGATTACACACTTTAATCTGATTGACATAGAAGAAATAGAGAGGACATGAAAGAAATTTAGTTTTAGCTCTGCTTTATGCATAACCAGATGCTCCTTTTCCAAAAAGTATACTACGGTTTTAAAAACCACATTTTATCAGAATACTTGAGGAAAACATACTATGTGTAATCCAGGAAATACATTATTTGCAGAATAGGAAAATCATCATGGGCAATAAAAAGATTAAAACAAAAGAAAGCACCAGGGTTTAGAGCAGTTCTAAGATGAGTATATCTGCAGAAATAGTGTAAATGCTCTTGACTGGCTGCTATGGAAACATGCTAATGAGAATTGGTCCATATCTTATCATTTTTTAAAACATGTTTCTTTTGGAAAATGGCAATATGGCTGGAAATAAACCTGTCCTTTTAGACACCCAGCTTATTGGCCTGGGTGAGAACAACTTTGAGAACTGGCATGAAAGCAGAGGTCTCGCTGAAGTTGCTGGTGCTAACTATGTGGGTATGGGTGGTCAATCCTTCTGAGTAGTTTCGCGTTTCAATGCTCCTTGCAATGTTGTGTAAACCACTGATGATTGCCGGTGAAAGCTGAAATAAAGGTGGAACCAAGAAAAAGAATTAAATTAAGGCAGAATTTCCCATGAGATCCTCTACAAACATTAAACCCCAATATTTAAAAGGAGCGTAAAATAAACATTATAAAAAAGTATAAATTATTTAGCATTTCTACAAATAGTTTTTTAGACTAAGCGAGCAACACTTAAGTTATAAAACAAAACTATGACAAAATGGTATATAAGAAAATTATTTATAAATTAAACATGTATAATAAGCCAGGTATTTTCTTGATTTCCTCCCCCAAGCTGAAATGCTAATGTCTCTCTCCACTTAAGAGCTTTAATTCTTCAATTATTTTAGATACAGCCTCACACCTTTTAGAAATTTTCCCATGCACATGAAGGAGTTTAAAGATCTTAATCATGATATCTTAAAGACTCAATCTATTTAAAAGCTTGTCTACAATAGAGATCCTGAACTTTTGATCTACTTCCAGTAGTAGGGCAACAGCCTTCGTCATGAACTCAATTTATCTAATTCTCAACTGGGTTTTATAATTCTGTCATCTCTTAAAACTATAAAACCTATAGTTTTTCAATATAAACCACTTGGTTTATACTGTCCATACTTTTGAGAGAAAATTTTATTTTGGATCAGTCCCTGAACCACACCACTTCCACTGTTATATCAACTTCCTATGGTTTGCTTCTCATGAGATAAATGGTTATTTTTATCTGATGGGACCGATGTGGGGAATGGGGAAGAGTAATGCTGAAATGCAAAAATATAAAAAGTCTCAGTTTTTTCTCTATCCTAGTGCTTTAATTAATAAAGCAAAAACTCTGCTAAAAAGAAATCTCTCTCCTTCACTCCCTCTCTCTCCCCAACCCCAGAGGCTCGGTTCTATCCCCTCATCCCCTAAAATGAAATTTAAGATTCAGTTAGCACAAAGCCCATTCTATAACTATCATGACAGTTTTGCCTCCAAGCACACTACACTTGAATGCTGATGGAATGTAAATTAGCAATTAGGAACAAGTGTTTATCATAAATCCTTCTTTGTCCCATAAACTTACTGTCTGTTCCCGAAGTTTATCATATAGAAACTCCAAGCGTTTGCTGGCATCATCTAGTTTCCTCTTGGTTTGCTGCAGGAGAGGAAAATAGATACATTGTATTTGAACTTAAACTTTTATCCAAGGAATTTTTTTCTATGTCATTTCACTAAACCTTACACTCACAATGTTGAACAACTTCATTTTATAAAGAAACGGAGGCAACTATGGCCAAGAAATTTGAACAGATTATTAAGACAGAGATCAGTAATCTAATAATAGGGAGAGAGCAAGATAATGAGACTCTTTCCTTCCAGTGTGCAAATGGAGTACTGGTTAGATTTCATGTGGACTGCAATCTCACTGGACAAGGTACGCACATGTACAGGTGTACCATATCCACACGCATCAGGCAGCGCCATCTGGAGGCAGCAACAGGTCAGTATACTACAGAAAAGAAATTCTAAGTACAGTTATAAATTATGGGTGGGTAACAGAGGCAAACATATAGGTGAACTGGAATTTTGTTTTACCCTTTCAAAAATATTACTTACACACTTAATCTATTTGGTTTGTTTAATTCTGCCTCTTTCTGAGCCTTTAAAACAGGAAAAAGGTTATTTTCTGGTGACTTAAGACTAAGAGGGAAGTAGTAAAATGAGTTCTTAAATTAAAGAGATCCCCCCACCCCATCCTAGTTCTATAGGTATAGTGAGAGAAAACTATTCTAAAACCAAAATTAAAGGTTTGAAATTACAATGTGATTAACTAACGATCTACATTATGCAATAGCTTTAGAAGTGACAATGTTCTTTAATATTTATTCAGTGCCTACTATGTGCCATGCTGGGGATACTGTTTGTGTCTCATGGAGCTCATATTGGGTAGGAAAAAGATCTAAATAAACAATATGTTCTATGTCAGATGGTAATGAACGCCATGAAGAAAAGTTAACAGGGTAAGGGGGCTAGAGGTGTTGGGAGTGAGGGTGGTAAAGAAAGGCCCAATGGCTAATGGGACATTTGAGCAGAAGGCTGGAGCAAATGAGGAGTGAGCAACGCAGCTATGCGGGGGAAGAGTACCAGGCAGAAGGAACAGCAAGTACAAGTCCCTGATGCTGATGTGCTCTTGGTATGTTTAGGGAAGAAACGTAAATGTTTCAGAAAAGAGAGGAAGAGAAAAGCTACCAAGGATAACATTACGAACTCAGTTGTGTTGCAAAAGTACTTTGTGTTTTTTGGCCCTAATTAAAGTGAAAATAGAAATTAAAGCCATACTATAAAAATGACTGCATCTACTGATTAAATGGATCATTCGAAGCTAATGTCACATAGCTACCAACAGTAGCTCTACCCCAAGGTGCAACTGAGCAGGAGAAGATATTAGAACTTCTCTCCGAATGAGTTACAGGAATTAGAGGACCAGTTTGTCTTTTGTGGTTCTCTGCCGGCTCCTGTGGACCCAGAAGGTAAATGATATGGTGACCTAGAGGTGTTACACTCAACAAAAATTTATTGAGCTGGGCAATGAATTATGTGTCCTCCCAGCCTCTCTATACTGACTCATGACTGAAGGACTGGAGTTTTCCCACATTTCTATTGGGACTCCTCTATTTCTGAATGATGGTGGCCTATTTAAAGGTGTGCACCAGAAATGGTGTTTACTGGGCTATCAGTTTCATCTGTTCTCTATCCAAGACTGGTCTTTCCATCACCCCCAGAATGTCAGGCGCCAAGGTTTACATTAACCTTTCCCTGGCCCTGCTTTCCCGACACTTTTGGTACAGGGAACTGCTTCCCAGAGACCAGCAGAAGGCTGCACATATTAATACTCAATGTTGATGAAACAACAAATTCCAGAAGTTGTTTTTCAAGCAGACAAGTAGTCAGTGGGTAAATAAGTCTATTCAATGTTTGCTGGCAGAAACTGAAATTTCATCTAAAACAAAACCAGCCTTGTGGAATTTTTCTTGTTGCCAATACACAGGCATCCTCTAAGTAAACTAAGTAAAATAAGTTGCCTTAATTATGAATATGACTCTAATATCTAAAACATTTAACTGTTTTTAAGATCTTTGCATATGATTCCTACTTTTAAAAGCTTCCATGTAAGCTCAGAAAAAAACACAAAGTCTGGATTTCTTGCATACCACTAGTCTGTTCTATTTATGTGCCAAACATGAGGTTGGATGATAAGAAATGCACACAGTGGTTGAGAGCATGAATTCTGGAGCCAGACTGGATTTGAATGTTGACTCTGACCCTAGATGTTACTTAATTGCTTTATGCCTTAATTTCTTCATGTGTAAAATAAAGATGACAACTACTGTGGGGTTATTGTGAGGATTAAATAAATTTACATATAAAAAGTAATTAAATGTTTTTGTATGTACGGCAAATTATGTAAGTGCTAGCTTCATTACTTTTGTACAAATTTTTAAAATATATCTTATAGGGCTTTAAGCAATAATTATAGAACTTCATAAAAATTATTTTAAGCAAAATATGAGAAAAAATACATACAGGATCTGTGGCTGAAGAGAGGCAGCGCTGAATAAGATCCTCAAATGTGGTCTTCAGAATGAGGTGTTCATCTGGAATAGGTTTCTTGGTAATTTTTTCTGTTGGCAAAGACTGCACATGCTGGAAGAAATAGTACCATAAAATGAGCAGAAATGACCTATACACGGAGGCTTAAACTCTGTGATATGGAGAAACCAAACTACCTCGTATGGGCTATTCAAAACCGAATGAAAAATAAACATGAGAAATCACTTGAGATAAGTAAAAATGAAAATCAGATATCCAGTAGAAGGTACAGGTTCTCCTTCCAGAGCTTGTATTTTCAATAACAGGATAAGATATAATGTATTTAATTAATTATGGAACATATGTTGATCCCTCTTGTGTATAACTGATGGGAAGCAGACCTGGGCCAGTAGGAAATGAAAAGAACAAGGCATTTATAAAGCTGGCTGGTTAGAGTGGCTGCTTACTCTGCTTGTCGCCCACTTTTGTTTATCCTGGCACTCTTTCATTCTTTGATTTACTCTTGGAGGTCGTTAACTGGGCTATTACCAAACTGTAACATTAAGCCAAAGGTTAGGGTAGAAGAGACCATGATATTACTGTATGTAATGGTGGAAAAACAAAGAAAGAATGTTTAAATTTTTTAAAGTTTTGATTTATTAGTTCATTCATTTAAAAATATTAGGCGATTATGGACCAGGCACTGGCTATGTACTGCTTAGCCAACACAGGAATGAATACTCTGCCCTCAGGGAGTTTACAGGTTAATGGAAGAGAAGGAAATATTTTAAATGGAATAAATGCACGTAAAATAGCAACTCTGGTAAGGCCCTCTTAAGGAAAGTATTGGAAGGATAAGGAGGAGTTGAGCAGTTAAATGGGGAAGGAAAAGTATTTCAGATGGAAGAGAAACATACAAAGGAAGGATCATGATACAAGGGGACTAAAAGGAAGCCAGTGAGAATGGAGCAGAGAGCAGTAGGAGTGAGCTCAAGCCTTCCAGGTAATGTGAAATATTTTGTTCTTTAATCTGAGAACAATGAGAAGTTATAATGTTTTAAGTAAACAGGAGACAAGACCATATTAGAGATGGATCAAAGTAGATGCTAGCAGACCAATAAGAGACTCTTGTACTGCTGAAGACTGCAGAGGAATGCAGCATGGACCAGAGGAGAAACGTAAAGAAGGGATCTGAGAGAGATTTAAAGTAACAGAAAAAAAATTTGAGGATAGAGATGAAAAACAAGGTTAAAGGAAAGGGAGTATAAAGATGTTCCCAGGTTTTTGGCTGGATTGAATAGAAAGGATTATGATGCCATTTACTGATACAAGAAACACCAAAAGAAGACTAGGTTTGAGTGGAAGATTATGAATTAGGTTTTGAGCATGTTGAGTGTGAGGTGCCTCAGAGACATCCAAGAAGGCTAGTAGCCAAATATTATGGCCTGGTTGAACACATACATCTATGCAGCTCTCTCTTTCGATGATAACTGAGGTTCTGGTTTAGATGAGTATAGCATGTGCAGCCAGGTCTAAATCAAAGCGAGTGGTTGGGTAACTTTCCAAACTAATATAAACTTGTAATCATTAACAACACATCTTTATCATTTATATTCTTGTGGAAAGAAGCAACTCACCCCATCTCCATCGAAACTGTTTTTTATAATGCAACTTAATATTTAGAAGTTCCTTAGGCAGAACTATCTCTTAACAACAAAGCATACTCTTGTGATAGATACAATTGTTATAAATTTGAATTCAATGAGTCAAAAATAAAAACAGAGAACTATTTTTATACTTGGGCAGGAAACTGTTTCATCTTATGGTAAACTTTGGCCCAGCTCTTTACTTTTCATGAATAGATCAAAATGTTTACCTGTGTATGTCTAAGTCAGTTATATGGAAATGTAATAGATTTTTCATCATCTAGAGCCTTTCCAACTAGCAGTTTGCATGTAAAAAGCAAGTACAAATTTATATATCTGAAAGTTATATGTTATTAGCAATTACATGTACACAAGAAAAAATGTAACTCATTACATTTTTTATTTTACATTTTAAAGGGAAAAACCTTTGGAAGCAGCTTCTGCTTAGCAACCCTAAAAGCGAATACTGGATTTAACTGATCTTAAATTGTGACTACTGATTAGGTCGAGAGAAATACTGCGATTGCCAAGTTACTGTAAACACACACTAGCAAATATATGAGCCTCTTCTAGAAAGCTTGTATGTGGCCATGTAATTAAAAAATAATATGTATACTTGACCAATCTTTAAAAAAGAGTTACTATCTTTTATTCAGTTTGTCTAAACTGAAACCAAGTCTAGATATTTGTTAATTAAGGTATAACCAAAAAAGTTAACACATCAAAAAATTTACTGAAATAGAGTCCTCTTCCCATTTCACTTCCACAGATTTACTGTTACCTGGATGGTATTTCCAATAGGAGCCCCTGGGGCGCCTTCGATATTGGGCTTTGAGAAAGATGGTGGCATGCCTGGTTGACCAAGGGGTTGCTGTATGCCATGGAAGGAAGGCTGGCCACCAGGAAGATGTGGCTGTGGGAATGAAGCTTGGCTGGATAGTGGTACTGGAGCTGAAGGCTGTTGCTGCAGCATCTGTGACTGGGGGTCACTCAAGGGGTTCATGATTGGTGATGTGATGGGAACAGGTGGCATATAGTTTTCAGGCACCTTTTAAAAGAAAATAAGAGTAAGAAAAAAACAATAGCAACGTTTCCTCAGCTTTAACTAAAGGAGTTAGGCTATTCAATGGTTAAAAATAAAATTTTTTTTAATACTAATACTTTTCTAATGAAATTTTATGAATGCTAGAGTAAAACATAAAAATAGAGCTAACCTGGCTAAGAGGGATGAAGAAACTCAAACTAGACCTCTCAGTTTCCCCTTTGCCTTACACACTTACTCCCATAATGAGAAGCCAAAACTGTGGTGTTTCTGAAAGATGTCATGGTCTGGAGAATTATATTTAGCAATATTAAACTCAGATATGCCAAACATGTGCTTGTGTGTTTAATATGATCACAATGCAATACCCATTTCCTAGATCACTAAGTAGATTTTACCCATCAACTGAATCACACTAAAAGTAGATTAGGTTTCTCATTATTACTAACCTAAATTTTGGGTTTTCTTGCTCATTTAGTGTCTCGATTTTATGTTATGGCTTCTCATTACTATATTTGGGGGAAGGAGATCACTAGGAGTAGAAAAAAAAAGGAGACAATGGCTTGGGAGAAAGAATTTTATCTTGTGCTCTAAAAGCTCTCTCAACAGTTATTGACATCTAAACAATGCTCTGCTACAAGACTATTTCTTCATTCATATTATATGTGATAGACAAAAATAGTCCAAAATATAATGATCAAATTCATGATTCCCAAAGTAACTCCAAAAAAAAAAAAAAAAAAGAAAAAAAAGAAAAATTCATTTGAGAAGCCTACTCTTTGAGTTTCTTACTCTTTAAAAGAGATCTATACGGAATTTACATCTTGCCTTCTAAAAGGGGTTTAATTCATACCACCATACTGTTTTCTACTTTTTTTTCTTCCTTTCATGGACTAGAAGATATAAGTTGAAATACACTTTAAATATATTAGTCGATAAGCTTTGCCTGTAAAAGGATCAGTGAAGTATGTGCTCCAGGTGGCTACATGATTAACAGAACACTTGTAGGCAATTGGATGGATATCTTTTTCCAGTACCTTCTTCTTCTTGGGTACTCTGTTCAAAGCTGGAGGATCATTCCAACCATTCTGAGGACCTATAACAGATAAGAGACGGCATTTTCCTTTAGAATCATGAAAAGAAGAAAACTAAATTGTATCTATCAGAGAATACCTTCAAATTCTGCCCTAACCTTGAGATAACTGTCACAAAAGTTCTACCAGCTGAGATGTGGGGATCACTCTGTCGGTTGCCCTGGATTCTCAAACTCATTACCTTTAATAAACAGAAGGCCTTGGCTTAGCAGGTAAGATACCTTGATATTAAGGTAAAAGAGCTGTGCTAAATTTAAGGATAGTGCGGTTTTTATGTCTGTATTGGTATATAGCCTTCCTAATAAAATAATAAATAGCTTGAGTCTGCTTTTAAAAAGGCTTCTGATAGTCAACACACAAAAAAAGAATAAAAGCAGTAATCTATTTCCCAAGAGAAAAATTTAACATAAGCAATTCAACATAAGTAAACATGGCAGAAACACTGTTAAAAAAAAAAAAGAGCCCAACTACATGACGCACTTTTTATCATCTTTGCCTTAGAAATTACTTATAAAACATAAAAGAGCATTCAAATATTAGTGATAAGATTTTTTTTATGCCACACAACAAATTTCAGGCTGGCAGCAAATATAAAATTAAACTACTATCAACTTTTGTAAATTTTCTTTAAAAAAAACAAAAACAAAAAACCTGTCATCCCAAAGTGAGAAATAAACATAAGAAGCAGAACTCATTAAGGACCCTAATGCCAGTATCTTTAAAGAAAAAAAGGAATAAAACATGCCAGAAAGATAGGATGATTTTTAAATCACAATATAATCATATTACATTTCACTGAGTTTTGTATATATGTATATGAAAAGACAAAAACTTACTCCTCTTTCAATAAATTAAATATTCTTTTAGTATTTTACCTTTTACTTGTTTTGATCTCCATGATATTAAATCACAAAATTGCTTAGCAAACCAAAGTACCTGTGACTCATACGTAATGTCACAGAAATTTTTTTAAAACAAGATCTTCTAACCAGCATGGAGTAATTTTCCTAATTTTAAAAATAAAACTAATTTTCTGCAAGTTTACTAGAAGATGGAATGCCAAATGACCTTCAAGACACTCAAGAGCTAATCACAAAATATTAAACCACATGCTATTTGCTTAACAAATTCTTTAAGTTCTGGTCATACACGGATTAAGCATTCAAATCTCTCTCACCAAAAAAAAAAAAAAAAATCTCTCCCATCACCTTCCAATCTTATTCATAAGAGAATCTTGGTATAGTCATCTTTATGTCTATATAACATAGATGACTTTTATGATTTACAGCTATTTGTGTCACCATGTTAATTCAATCAGTTCTAAGAGCAGATTCATTAAGCCAAATAAAAAAAATGATACTGATCAGATTTAGGATATCATCAGCTTTGAAGTTCACATGCATTATTGTGAATGTCCAATCATTAATTGCATTCAATGATTCAGCGATTTCCAGAAATATATTTTGTAACTAATTCACCTTCCAACATAGGTGCTTGGTCTTGCATAGACTGATTTTCTGTAGACAAAATGTAAAAGTCACTTATACAGTATTACTATCAAAGACATTCTAAACTCTACTTTTCATTTTATAATTGTTTCTTCTCCCTCTGTCAACTCCCAGAAAGAACGAACTAATTATATAAGGGAATAAAACTTACTTTTTAATCAAATCATGTGAAATGTCTTTTATCTAATTAAGAATCAGTTGAGAGGTAAAGCAAATTCATTTGTCAGTTCAATTAACTCAAACATTTTTTTTCTCTTACTGTGCGCTGTCCCTTTTAAAATTTTGTTCCTTCCTATTTAAAATAATTTTTCCCTGTTTGCATGAATTGTTCTTCTACTATCTGATCAATGAAGCTCGGAAATATCACTGGAAGGAGAGCACTTTCTAACGTTATAACCAATGTGACCATTTTAGTGTTATCTAAAGCTGTGAATCTAAATCAACTGAAGATTTATTTAAAATGCAGACTCTAATTCACAGGTATACTATAGGGCCCAAGATTCTATCATTCCAGCCAGCTCAGGTAATGCCAATGCTGCTGGTCAAAATCCTTTTTTAGTAGTAGCAATTTAAAATAAAAATGGGACGATTTCTACACTGGCCCACAGACTTCAGCACTGCACTTGCTAAAGATAAACATGTCAGACAATCTTAAAAGGGTGGTGCTACCTCACTGCTGGATTTTGGAGGCCTCAAGTGTCTGGATTCTGGAAAAATTGTAATTTCTGAGGTCATACTATGAATATGAGCATACATGAGAAAAGGCCCAGAAAATATGTAACCACCTCATATGGTCTTTTCTGTAAGAATATACAGATTTGCAGACTGTTTAGCACAAGTCTTCTGATAATTACTACTTCTCTTAAGAGAACTTGTTTCTAGCTGTAGACAAGAGGAAAGAAGGCTGAAAACTAATATAGCAATTCAAAAACTGTCAGATATTCAGGGCCAGGCTAGGCCAGGCCCAACCTCAAATTAAAAGCATGCGGTGGAGGTATATCACATGCTCACAGAACTTACGGGAATTCCACTATCTTCACTTGGGAAGAGAAGAACCAAGAGAACAGAGCAATTAATTAGTGAGTTCAATCTGTTTGAGCTCTACTCAAGCACATTCCTTAGAGAAATTGTAAGGTGGGAGAGGTAATCCCATAACTTGAAATCTCATTGTATGGAGTTTATGAATAGACGCTTTTCTATCTAATATGGTTCTTAAACTCAAACCCACTTCTTCAACAAGGCTATAACTGAAGAGAAGAGTGATCAATAATAAGTGACTGTAAGTGATTTCTCGTTTTTGCTTTAAATGATGACTTTACAACCTAACTCCCCCTGCAAAACATGACCTCACAGCACTGTAGTTAATAAACCCCCGGGAGTCGTGTGTGTATTACGACAGAGGACTGACCTGATTTCCAACTACTGATGTACTCTCTAGCACCAGATTTCTGCTTCTGGACAGAAGGGTCGCTATATTACAAACTTAAAGTAATGAAAATACCTTGGCCTTGACTCTTTTTTTTTTTCCAGGTAGTAGTCCCAAGAGCATGCTCACTTTCCTTGCACCATGAGAGGCAAGATCAGAAGAGAGCTATTTTTCCTCTCACCTCTCAAGGCAGTGACTTAAACCTGAGATGGTACCCTGATTTCACAAACTATCGGCAGCATAAAAAAGTGTGTGGAGCAATTTCTAATGTCCCTTTGGTAAAATGACACTGAAGTTATAATTTGAATCACATCAAATTCAAAGCTATGACTGAAACTAAATCAAATCAGAAACAAAAAGAGTCTCGACAAGAACACAGAGCCAGTGGCTAGCCTGCATAACTTGAGGGTGGGAATGTCTGTTGAATAGAAAGTAACAGTTGTACAATAATCAAAGTTCCCCCCAAAATAAATGCCTGACTCCTTCTAACCTCAAACCATGCAAAATATTTAGCCACATGTTTTATTTCAGCCAAATAACCTTTGTTCAAATCTCTTACCAATTCAATGCAGTTTTGTCTCTGCTATAATTCTAACCCCTTTCAATCTTTTTGCTTTTCTGTCTTTAAATTGTTTAAATGTGACTTTTTAAAAACACAAATTGACCTCTAATTTATAGGGATACACTTCAATAGCAACATCAGGTAAAGCAAGCTCCATGAAAAACACAAATATCTACAGAAGAAAGTCTCATGGACGTTCACTAGAGAAGTGCACAATGATACTCCTGGTCAACACTTAAAAAATCAACACAACACAGTCTAATCTGGTGCATTAATTCTCTCATAAAATCATAAAGAGGAAATAATCTCTTTACTCTTTCAAAAAAACTATAAAATAGGCATGACTAACTGGCAAAAGAATGTTTCATGGTGTAACATTAAGAAAAAAAATGTAAAATGACGTGTGTGTTATGATCTCAATCCTTTAAAAACACATGCACATTTCACAGCTATTAGAATACTATTTCTAATACTATTTGACAGCTATTAGAATGGCCAGAATCAAAAAAGAAAAAAAGAAAAAAGAAAAAAAAAAGAAAATGTGGCATAATTGAGTCTCTTGTGCATTGCTAGTGGAAATGTAAACTGGTGTAGACGTTGTGGAAAACAGTCTGGTGGTTCCTCAAAAAATGAAACATTTAATTACTATTTGATCTAGCAATTCCACTTCTGGGTATGTGTCCAAAAGAACTGAAAGCAGGAACTTGAACAGATATTTGTATATCCATGTTCACAGCAGCTTTATTCACAATAGCCAAAATGCCCAGGTGCAGATGAATGGATAAACAAAATGTGGTATAAAAATACAGTGAAATATTACTCAGCCTTAAAAAGGAAAGAATTCTGATATATGCCACAACATTGATGAATCTTGAAGACAGTGAAAACAGCCAGTTACAAAAGGAGAAATATTGTATGATCCTTATATGATGTAGTCAAATACATAGAGATAGATAGAAAGTAGAACAGTGATTACCAGGGACTCGGGGAGGGGGCAGTTATAGTTTCACTAGGGAATAACGAAAAAGTTTTGTAGATAAATAGTGGTGATGGCTGTATAATAACGTAAATGTACTTAATGCTACCTAACTATATTCTTAAAAAAGATTAAAATGGTAAATTGCATGTTATGTATAACATTAAAATTTTTTATTAGATGCATATACACATACATATATGTATGTATGTATGTGCATGTGTGTGTGTGTATAAATATATATATATATATATATATATATATATATATGAAGAGAATAAATAAACCTGAATTATTAGTGGTTATATTTGGGTGGTAGAATTACAGAAGGATTCTAATTTTATTGTCTAGAATCTCTCGAAATCCTACAGTGAAAAATTGATAAAAATCAAGAGAAAGTTAATTTAAAATCTGAATATGGCACATCACAAAGCTATGTGCTGTTCGCTAGAAATGTAGTCTTTTTTAGCTTCCCTACCTCTACTTAAAATTGTGATTATAGACTGAATACTCATTAAAGAATTTATCTAATTTTAAAAATTACTGAATGAATATCTTGATGATTATAACATTAGTTTCTCTGAGTTTGGGCACATAATTTTGCGGTCTCCTAATAGAGGGCTTGAAAATCCTAGTGTCCGTCAAGAATCATCCACTGCACAAGCAGAATTTCCAAGTCCTACAGAAAACCATGATATGATCTAAGACACATCAGAACAAAGATGAAATTTTCAGTCACAATTATTTGTATAACCTAAGCAAAATTTATAGGAAATTTAAAAATAAAATATGATAAAGCTATAACTGTTAATTAAAATATAAGGAACTATTAACATGCAAGAAGTAACAAAGCAGCTAGCTTAGTGCATGCTGAATACCGAAAATGTTTGGCTGCTTCTTTCTATTAGTCACTCTGTTTCTCAGCCAGGTTAGAACACTGTTACTTTGTATAAAAGCAAAGATGTTATCTCATGGCCAAACGCAGTTTTGCTTATGAAGAAAAAGATACCATGCAAATATTTAACTTAGATGATGTAACAAATGCCTAAAACAATGTTGCTAAATGATTTTTCTAATTCCAACACTGACAGCTACTTCTATCACATCAAATTAAACTACGTAGTAAAGAAGAATGAACATGGGCTTTGAGGAATGAGGTATCTGGGTTTGTATCTCAACTTGGAGATTGTCACAATGTAACTGTAAAAATCATGAGAACATAATACAACTAGGAAACTCAGGTTTCCTCACGTCAATTTTTAAAGAAATAATTATTCCTATTTCTTATGGTTTAAGATTTAAATAAGAAAATACTTGTCAAATGCTAGCACATGACCAATATATGTTCAATAAATGACAATTCATTTTCCAACTTCCCTGTTATTCCTTTCAAGTGGGGAGTTACTCAAATCCATCTTTCACTCAGGAATCTAGTACCCAACAATTCACTGAAACAATGTTGATACTATCCTCACCCAGATTTTAAATTCTACAACTTAATTAGCACTCTTCTCTAAAATATCAATCTACTGAAGTATTTGTATTGAAAATTCAAGAAATTGTATTTGTGCATCAAATGATGATACATAATGTGTGTGCATGTGTGTGTGATTTTTGGTACTCTGGGCTTTAATACTGTATATCAAAGAGGAGAGGAGGAAATATGTGTATAATTCTGGATCCATAAGACTTTATTAGAAAAGACTATTTCCTTAATAGATTCAATTTTTTGATGTTTTTCGCAATTAAAGCTTCTGCTGAGGACAAAAAAGGATAAAAATATATACTGGACTCCCCAGGAGCAACTTCAGTATTAGGAGGAAAGCAAAACTCACTCATCTTTGTGCCCCTATATTTCAAAATCTTCAGTTATAATCTGAAAGAGAAATTATTTTCAAATAGCAAAATGCACAGAACTCTGAGTGAGGTTTTGTATAATCAGAGATAATTTTGCAGTCATTATCCCTAAATGCTTTTAATGTGCTGATGCATTCAATCCTTTTTGTAAGTTTATGAGTAGGTACTATTCTTATCTTGAGGAAACTGAGGCTTATGGAAGTAACTTACTCAAGGGTCACATAATTAGATAGCAGTGAAGCAGGGATAAAAACCCAGGAAATGTAATTTCAAAGCCTGCATTCTTAACCACTACATTAGTGGTTTTTAACCCTGATTCATTGATCCCTTTTTATAGTACATGCTTTTAAGGCCCCTTTTACTATCCTAAAATGAAAATCAGATAATATAACCTATCCATAAAAAATTAATATAATGCTCTAATTGTAACATGAGAAATAAAAAATTTATAAAACATGTATTTCACTATAAATATAATTTTTAAATGATGATTTTAATTAAAAAATTTCAGGCACAACTACACTACTAGACAGAAAAAAAAAAAAACCCCACCACACATCTAGAAATTTCCAAAATGTTTGAGAGGGTAGTAGAGCCCTAAAGGAGAACCAATACACTACTACATACTGATTTCTGCTGTTAGAGATTGTTTGTTGTGTTCTCTCACTTTTTTCCTTTAGATAAGCATTTCGAGATCCCTCCTCACCTTTACAAGTAAACATAATTACAAAATTTGTACAGCCTCACTAAGATCCCGTACTGTTTAATCTTCATGAATGAGTTTAAGGCATAAATAATTTTAAAAATTGAAAATTTCTCAGTAAGAACAAAGAGTATAGTTTTGCTCTAGTAAAGAAATTTATGTCAATTAAATCTGGTTCCAATCAACACTTATCTTGCTGATTAATTTCTAATCACTTTAAGTTCAATGTAGACCACACACTCTTATTCTTTTGAAGCTCTAAAGCTTTCCTAATTTAGCAACTAAAGTTCATTATGGGAGCAGCAAACTTTTAGAAATAGTTTTAGAATTTACTGTAAAAATGCAACACCTCACATTACCCAGTATACAAAGTTAGAAATATCCACCCACGTGTTCATGAAAAAATAAAGAAGGGAGCCAAACCAAATCCCTTTCAAGCTCAGACCTGTTCTTTGGGACGCAGGCAGCTCACTGGCAGCAGGCAGTATACCTGTTGTTCCAGGAGGCAGTGCATAAGCTGAAGATGGTGGAGCTCCTGGTCCGCCATGCTGGAAGGATGCTCCAGAGGAAGGGGGAGGGGGAAAAGAAGCAGTAGGACTGGAGGTAGGTGGAGAAACCTGGTGCTGTGCTGCGTACAGTTGAGACTGCCCAGTATAGGAAGAAGCAGAAGATATGTAAGGGGTGTTAGGGTAAGCATTTGAAGTAGAAGGAGCAACGGGCTGCTGAGATCGGTATGTTGCTGACCCCCCTGTTCCGAAGGAATACTGCTGGGCTGGTTGATAAGCTACACCAAGGAGAAGAAACAAAAATTTTAATTAGTTACAAGTTTATTCAGATAGCAACAGAAACCCAAAGTTACCTCATCCCATAGCAACTGTTTTCATCATTCTTCTTTTAACAATAAGTTATGACCAAACATGGTATGCTTTTGATAGCTTAGATGCCCTAAATATACTAAAAGTCATTGGATATCATATCTGAAACCTGCCATCTCCAGAAACTGTGGACTATGAAAACCTTTGAATCATCAGACCCCAAAACTGCCAAGACTGACTCTTTTCTGTACTAGACTTTCCAGAGATCACTTCATTAGGTATATAAACGTCTAATCACTACATTGTATTCTTGAAACTAATACAAAATTGTATGTCTACTATAACTGAAAAGTAAATTAAAAAAAAAAAGACTGACCCTTTTCTGAGACTTCCTATTTCTGTGAAAATACTGCAGTGACATCCACTAGCCACCAGATGGAACAAAGGAGGAATTACACATACAAAGAGGAATCACACATCCTTTACAATAACAGTCATAGGGAGTTTGGTGGCAGCTCAAGATCTTCCCTTACCATAAGGATTACAGAGTGAGTACTACTGTTATGAATCAAATATCTTCTCTCACATCTAGGAAAATCATCAGCTACTCAAATTCTGAGTATGAGTATAGTTCCAAATTAATAGTCAACTCTCTGATTCCTGACAAAACAATTACAATATTTAGTATGCTGTACATAGTTGGTTAGTAAGCAATCAGGCAGCCACCTAATATTTTAATGCAAAGATCTGAACTCATATCAGAGATCTTAATACCATCACATTCTAAGTGACCAGGGGTAGGTATGAACCTCTACAGAGTGAATCGAGTAGAATGGTACTTCTGAAGACAGTACTTTTACATTGAGCATTTGAGAGAAAAGTTGTATCAAATTTGTATTTATGTTAAGAATATCCATTTTGGCATAGAGCGTGCTCATAAAAACTAGTTCCTACTAGGTAATGGCCTCTTGTGTTTGTAATAGTTGTTTAGTCATATAATTTTACCCTTTGAGATTTTTATTTTTTGTTTTCCATTTAATTTTAAAATAGTGGTGATATTTTGCTTTCCAAGTACAAATATTTTCTGGAAAAAAACAAAAGCCAATGGTGGATATATGTCATTATTATACATTTGTCAAAATTCACAGAAGGTACAACACGGAGAGAGAATCCAAGTAAGGCCTTTGGATGATAATGAAGTAGGGGTGTAGGCTCACTGACAGTAACAGGTGTACCACTGAGGTATAGGGTGTCAACAGCTGGGAAGGTTTGCGTGGAGGGCAGGAGGTATATTAGAACTTCCTGTACTTTCAATTTTGCTATAAACCTAAAACTACTCTTAAAAAAAAAAAAAGTCTATCTTAAAGAAATAAAATAAATGGAAAACAATGATAAATGTCCCTTGGAACCATTTTTTCAAAAATGGTTTGTGTCATCTTGTCTGAAGGAAAAGAATATGTACCAAATAATTTCTAAAATTCTATTGTTTTATAACCAAATCATGGGACAACTTACTCTCTTTAATAGGTCTTAGTAAAGGCACAGGAACAGGAGCCAAGTGTTCTGAATGGACCAACATAGGAGCTGTTTGTTAGCATGATGACTCAGGATGCTTCCCAAGGAAACCGTGTTTCTCTATAGAAAGGACTTGGGCTCTACACACCTTGGTTCTTTCTTATTAAAACTGATTTAATCATGGCTTTGGAGCTTCAAAGTAAATAGTTACTACACTAGATAAGACATGCTGCTGTGAAAAGACTTCACGGTCATACTACTTACGCTGTGGCTGTGGATAAGGTGGTACCTGGGTGTGCATATGACCTGGAGATGTGGGAAGCTGAGCTGCAGCAACGTTTGGATTAACATTTCCATGCACTAAGAAACCTGGAGGTGGAGGATTTTCTACCTAGGAAATAAGAATATGGTAAAAGGAGGATTATTTTGAATCAACAATCTTACCCAATGGATTTATAATATTCGAAGTGGAATTCTATTAAAAAAAATTTATTATGTAAGAAACATTGCATTTTACATATTCTATCTTCTTCAGAGTGCGTTTTCTGAGCAACTATTCTTAGTGATTTAAAGATCAGACAGGTTCAAGGTAATAACTGCAATGAATGACAACAGATGCTAATAGCCTCATGAAACAGTGTCAATGGTATTTATAGTAAATCGCCAGGATTTTCCATCTTTACTAAATTCCATCCACACTTTGGAAATGTAGGTATAAATGCTACAAGGGAAGTATGCTTCTCTTCAATTTCTGCAATGCTCAAAAAAAAAAAAAAAGAAAAAAGAAAATCTTTAGTGAAATCAGATTTAAACCATTGCTAGAACCTTGGTTGATGTTTTTCTAGCTCAAGTCAATTTAGAACTGCAAAGGATAAGAGAGGGATAAGAAAACAAATTAACTACGCTAAAAACTGCTTTTTGCATCCTAAAATCATTCAAATGCAATAAGCAGGCAGACAGATGGGTGAATGGGAGAAAGGGAACTTAAGGAGGAAAGAGAATACATAACTACATATATATGTAAGTGAGCAAAATTCTGCTCAAAGAGGAATAATGAAGGATATACCTGTGTGTCAGAGGGAGAGGCTGCAGGTGGATGGCTGGGAAGGGCGGTAGGAGTTTTGTTACTCCAGGTAGTGACAGTAGGGGCAATTCTAACCTGAATTGAACAAAGAAACACCAATCACAGAAAATAAAAGATGAAAATGTTAAAAGAAGGAAAAACCCAAAAGGCATCAATGGCCATATGCAAAGCAAAAAGTGAGAGCAGCAAGACACACAGGCAATTGCTTTCAAGGTAACTGGAAATTTCAAAAGAAACACACATTCACAATAAAACAAGAGGAGAGAGGTAGTAAGAAGATTAATATGAAAACCTAAATCAATGCACAAAGAACAATGCCATTCAAGTGTCAAGAATAAGGGAGTGGAGTGGAGTGGAGCTAGGTCCTGTAAGTAGGGAAGGAAAAACATTCCGAGAAAAAAAGGTAACTGGGTAAAAAAGTGATTTTGAAGCATTAATAGTATTCATGCTATTAGATGTGTAAACATATTGCTTTAAGTTCCCTTTTCTGGATTTCATTACAGCCATAAATATGAAATTAGTCCTATATGAGGCTTAGAATCATACAGAGAATATGATTCTAAGAACATCCAGTCTAATTCCACCCTTTACCAATGAGAAAACCAAAGCCCAAAGAAATGAAGAGGTTTACTAAGGTCCATAAACCCTGTGGTAAAGGAACTAGAAATAATTCCAGGTCTCCTAATTCCCAGGCCGGTGTCTGTACACTATACTATGTTGCCTACCCTGGAGTCCAGAGCTTTTCAATTTTTTTTTCCCTAAGCCATCAAAGTCCTTTCTGTCAAGTAATTACTTGTAGAAATTCCAATATATAAACAAGTAATAGCAAAGATGTGCTGGTCAAAGTAGAAGTGGAACAAATCTGGCCTCCCTTTCATTCCCTTTATTCCTGCCTGTAAACATTCCTTTAAAACCACAAGTCACTGTCCACATTCAACATATCATAAGCTTTAATCAAGAAAATCACTGCCACATAAACACAGGGTTTCAGCTCCTGGATAACTCAAAAACTGCTGAATCACCTACAGATATCTGACTTTTCAATGGTCATCTTAACTCACACTGTGGTTCCCAAAGAAGGACCCCCAAGACAAAAAGTTCTAGGGTGCATGTGGTAATTCCTAGACTCTTGGCTAGGTAGTTGTTTTGTTCCTTTCTCCTTTGTTCTATTTTTTTTTTCTTTATGAATGCCAAGAAAACCCCCCATAAAATATTTACGGATTTAAGCCCTTACAATCTAAAACTGTGGGCACGAAATATCTCTGACTCTGAATTCTCTTTACCAAAGGAGATTTAGATTTCAAATCCAAGTTGAAATAAATATGTGTTAATCTTTAAATAGTAACAGTAAGGAAAGATGTCTGATCTCTTGCCATTGCTGCCCTAAGAAAAGATGCAGCGTGGCCTAATGACAGCCATGTTGAGTTGCAGAAACTTCACTAAAAGCTGGGAATAGGGGAAAAAAAGTAAAAGAAAATCACTGCTTAATTTATGGTTGAATTTGTTTTCCTTTTCTTCAAGTATGAGACTGCTAAGTCAAAGTAAAACAAGAGGCTTTTGATGCTTTTGCTTTCTCAGAAAGATAAACTCAAGGACATAAAGAGTAAATACTCTCTTCTCCCAATGCAACCAACTCTGGTTGGTTGCTTGTATACTCTATGTCTGTTTCCCCAGCCATTACCTATGTCATAGACTTTCTAAATCTCTACAGGATTTGGGAATTTAATGTTTTCTTTACGAATATATCCCAATCATGTAGGATAAAGACAGGCACTCACAGTAGGCTCTCAATAAAAATTTGTCAAATGAATGAATGAAAAAACAAAACAATATTCTAGACTGTTAAAAGTAATATTCGAATGCAATCTATCCTGATTCACTACTAACCAAAAGAATAGACAAAACATGATTTGATTTTTTTTAGTTTTTCATGATTTTATATTTACTTTGTTAGAATGAAATATAATAAAGAGCCTGTCAATTATATCAGCAATCTGTTCTCTTTTAAAATGGGCAGAGGACCTGTAAAACTTTGTTTTCAATCAAGACCATTTATTACTTATGAAAAAAATATACTTTTCCTTTAAAAACAGGATGGTTATCTGCTGGTCTAGAAATATAGTTTCCACATGAAATAGTAAAAGACAACAAGGGCCACATTTTATGCCACTAAATATTTTAAAAATTGAATAAATTAATAAAAATTATTTAATCATCTTTACATTCTCTATGACCTGCCATTTCATAAACCTTTGGTTATTCACTTTTCTCTATTATCCAAGTTGTCTCCCCCAAAGTTTGTATTCTCAATACTCTTTACTGTATGGATAAAAAAGATATAGTAAACCTATACTAATTATTCAGAAAAAAATTATTCAAAAAAAGACTCTCTTTAAAAATATTTTATAAAAGTAACCAAATAACCAACAAAACTGTTCCTGCTACTTTACTTACAGTTTTTAAGATGAATCAAATTTAGAAGTTTCAAGAACAGATATACATGCGTAAGGGAAGTTTAAGTGATGGCAAAATCTCCCTGGAGAGCTTAAATTAATTTACATCTAAAATATAATCTATTTAATGAGATTAAAGGGATGATTTTTTTAGAAACGGATCTTAAATATCACTTTGAGAAATATAAAAAGTATAACTATTAAAACAATGTTGTCTAGTTTTATCATAGCAGATGTCTCTAAGCCAACAAATTAAAACCAATTTGAATAGAAATACATAAATGTTCCTACTTAATCTGGACCACATTACTCACATGGGGATAATATTGTTGAGTTGGAACTCTCGGCATCTGTGTGTGGCCAGCAATTGGTCCAGGCCTGCCCTTGGGCAGCTGCTGCCTCTCATAAGGAACTTTAGTTGATTCCTGTCCTGGTACAGGCTCTCCTTGTGCTTTATAAAGTCTGTCACGAAGCTGCACAATGTTTGGCTATCAGAAGCAATGGATTTAAACAAAGTAAACTGTTAGAGTTCACCCAAATATATGACAGCATGTTGACTTTCTTCAAGTGAGCTTGATCATTCATATATTTGTGCATATACAATTAACTCTGGCACATTAGGGTTTGACATGGTTTCTGACAACAAAGGTCCATGATATATAATGTAACTTGTAATTTAACTGAGGCAGGGATTTGAATTATGCCCATTACATGGTAGCATGCAAGATCAATGTCACTTCTCATTACTGCTCTTTGTTTTCTTGTAGAGTAATTCTCACAAATCATAAAATAGTACTTAAGAAATATATAACATTTTTTGTAGAGAAAAAAGGCCCTAAAAGAGAATTAAATGCTAAAGACAGTGATGGAAGAAAATGGTGATCTAAGAAGGAAATAAAAAAAATTAATTTAAAAAGATGTTTGAAATACAAGAGTAAGACGTTAAACTCAAAGAAGCTTATATAGATATATAATTATATAGATATATAGTGAGAGTTGACTATATGCATGTTCCAGATATTAACAACAACAAAAAAAGCAATGTTGAAATGTTTTAGCAAGAATTCATTTTAATATCTTTAAAAATTATATATTTCTACAAATTCATTAAAGGATTAAAGATGTCATTTAAACTTTTCAGGTATACTTTATTGTCTTTCATGGAGGAGAATTATATACCAGAATGATATCATAAAGTCTCAGGACATATTTCCCAGAAAATACTAAGTGTCTACTGAGACATATAGGAGAAAGTAACATCAAAATCATGATATTTTTATACAGAATGTTCTTTAAAGTCCAAAAAAAAACATGAAGAATAATGTACAAAAATATATGTGGTTATAAGTGGTATTGAAAAGAGTTTAAATCTAAGGCTAGAGCTAAAGATTTTAGATTAAGTTAGTCTTAAAGAGTTTTATATCTCAATGTAAAAATGAGACCTTATTAAGTAAAAATTCATATAAAACTATTATGCCAAAGTGATCATAAAGACTAAGTTTCTATACTACCTATTATTCTACTGAACTCGCCTTATTCATATGTTAAAAGAAGAAAAATGGCCAATTCTAATTACCTGGTTGGTACTTTCAGGAAGAAAAGCCAAGGCTGCAGCAATACTGCCCTGGGCTGCCAACAAGTTGGCATACTGACTCATCTTCTCAGCCAAAAGAACTCCTACAGCGTTAGTGTCCACAGCTTGTGTGAGTTGTACAGCTTTTCGTAGGATGACAACTTTCTCAATCAGATCCTAAAAGAGAAAAAGAAGGGACAGTAAAAGAAAAACAAAGATACCAAGATGTGTATGAGAGGAAGCAGGAAAAGATAAAGAGTTACTAAGATTTCTAAAACGTACTAAAAGTATAGTACCTATTATTAATTCTCTTAGAAAGGTCTGGAATAGTTGACCACCATTCAGGTAACTGAAAAACTAAGGAGGAAGAAGGTCTCTTACCCATGGACAGGGCATAGGTTACCACTTTCTCCTAAACATCCTCAAACTGCCAGATACTTGTGAGCTAAAATAGGCAAATATCCAAAGTGAAAGTGATAGGCAGATGTATGAAGGCAGAAACCTGAGTTTCAGCAGGTGCAGGAGAAATTATGAGTGAAAACATCATACTATCATAATAAAAATAGTACTACTGTGAAGTGACCTCCAAATGGGTTTACTATTTCAACCTAAAGTTTCTCATGTTGCTTTTCAATACCAATTCTTTCAATAATGGGAAACTATGCTTCAAGTATTAAAGCATACAGAATATCCTACCCACCTGCCCTTCATAAATACACAAATCCAGAGGCAAAACAAGTGTGTTTTCTCTCAGAAAGAAGCACTTAGAAGGGAGAAACCTTGATTTCATACCAAATTTTCAATTTCAACAGAGTGATCAAACAAGCAACAACCCCACTGAGAAAACCTCTTTCCAGGGAGAAAAAGAAACATTAGACTGAAATGAGACTCTTGATTAAATGCTTAGGAAAAAAACTTAAATATATAGTTACTCAGTGCCTGAGAATTGTCCCCACATATTTTACTTCCTTTCTTGCCTGAGTATTGGTGCTACATGGGATGACCTCTTACTTTCATTTCCCCTTAACCAAGAAGATTCTCTATTGGTACTAGGGATGCCTCCCATTCCTTACCCCACATTGCTTCTTTCTGTGCCCAAGGCAGACAGGATCGCTGGAGGCAGAGAGGAGCAAGAGGAAGAAAAGATAAAGCCAAAGGCTGTTTTTATACTCTGGCCTCCTATGTCCTGGCCTCCTATGTCCCCTACCAAATCACAACGTGATCTTACAAACAGCTGCAACCCCATTTAACTATCCCATCATCTCAAACTTTATCCTTCCAAATATAGCAATAAATACACATAATTATCCAGCAAAAGACTTCTAAAATGTAGAGTAAGGCTGAAAGCAATAAAATTCTAGAATGAATCAATTTCTAGAATATAAACAGAGTGAAAAACAACAACACTAAGAAGAAAGCATCCTTTGTTTCAAAGATACAAACCTGAAGGGATAAAGGGTTACTCCCATCTTGAGCTTTAGTCCAACATGCAACTAATTTCTCTACATTCCCTGCACAAATATAGCAGAGACAGGCCTGAGTCTGCAGGAGGCTATCACCTTCACTTTCAAGCCTGGTTCCCAAAAGATCTACAAATAAAGAGGAAAACAAAATAAGATTATACCCAACACAATCTGTATATGAGGTTGTAAGCAATCCAATATTTTCAGAAGTATAGATTAAACTTCACAACCAATGAGTAGCATGTGGAAACAAAATCACTGTCATGTAAATGCTCAGTAAATACTTGTTAAATGAATAAAAGTGTGTGACAAACTATATACAATAAATGACTTCACAAAATTCTAAACTGGCTGTAGAATGGATATTAGAAAAAATAATAAATGGAAACAATATTTGTACAGAAATCCTAATAAAGACTGAACTCTACTTTATCACATCAGATCCTTTTTTAAGCAGTGGTCTAAAATATGGCACATTTGGAATAAATATCAATGGTAGCTAGGATTACTATAAAGTATTTATAATGATAAAGTTAATCTTGTAATTTTCGTATTCTTATAATACTTTCAAGGTAACAAATTGTTGCCTGTTCTTATACTAACAGCCTGAACCTTCTGTTCTTGTAAATAATATTATTCCTTAGCTACCAGTTTAGTCATAGCCTTTAATGGTAATTTCTACTCAAATGTTATAATTATTAATTTTATCAAACTACTATTAAGTGAGAGCTGATTATGTGCCATTCTACATATGAATACACTAAAGCTTAGGAAATAATTTTTACTAGGTCATACAGATAGTAAGTGGCAGAGACAAGATTCCAAGTCCAGTCTGTCTGAAACTAAAATCATTAAACAGTATTATTAAAAATAATAACTAGGTATGAAGAAGTAATATAGTTAATAATTCTAAGAGAAGTAGTCAAATGAGAATTTTTTTTTTAATTTTTAATTTTTTTTTAATTTTCCAATTACAGTTGACATTTAATATTATTTCATATTACTATCAGGTATACAGCATAGTGGTTAGACATTTATATAATTTACAAAGTGATCCCTCCCGTTAGTCTAGTACCCACCTGACACTATTCATAGTTATTAAGAGAATTCCTTTCTCTTATTTGTGACTGGTAGGTTTACAAAATTTCTATTATCTGTCAATTTTATTTACAACATTCTATGCCATATATATAATATAAAGCTCATTTTCTTACCACAAAGGGCTGAAAACTCATCAAGTTTAGCATAAGTCAATACTGCAGCTAAAGCCTCTTTCCAATTTTTAAGGTCACAAGACTCAACAATCTCTCTCCAGTTCTTCATCACCACTGCAGTAATTAGCTTGGAAACGGGAAAGAAAGGGAGAAGTAAAAGGCTTTGGTATATTAATAAAAATTAACTCTGGCTAATGAATCAGATCTTTCAAAACTATCATTATTCACACTATTTTCATGCAGAATAAAGCAACAGCAAAGTGAAGTATTTCCTTGAACCAAGTGACACAAAAGATGGTATTATTTTTCCTCAAAAATAACATAGGCTCAAATAAACTCTTATAAAAATTTTTTTTTAAAAATGACACAAACATGCTTTATAAAATGCTGAGAAAGGAAAGTATAGAGTATTATCAAAACATTTAACAGGAAGAAATAATGTATCTAATAGATCAGGAAAAACTTTCTGAGCACATAGACAACTGAGCTATGAAGCTGGAATCAATTTCATCAAGAAGGAAAAATACATTCCAGACCAAAGGAACACTACGTGCAAAGTCCTGAAGGAGAAAGGCACATGGAGTTTGTGAGGAACTGAAAGGCAACCAAGTGTGACTAAAAGATAACAGGGGAGGAGGTGATGAGACAAGGCTGGGGAGAATGACAGCAACCAATGCTGGAAAAACTGAACACTGGGATAACTTTTATGAAAAGAAATTTAATATCATCAAAATGTTCAGACCCTCTTCACCAGAAATTCCTTTCCTAGGTCTACAGCCTCATTAAACAATTAGAAATTCGAACAAGTCTTCATCAGGCATGAGGAGAATATTTATCACTAACTTATCTATATTAGGAAAATATTAGAAATACCTAAACACTCCAAAAGAAGGGAAATAATATATCCTTGCTATGGATTATAGAGCAATTAAAAACTTTTGTAAGAATCTTTAAAGATATGGAAAAATGTCTGCAATATGTGGCAATATCTATAAGCAAAACCACACATGTATGAGTCTGATTATTTTTAATAGTTCTACAAATAAATAGAAAGAGATATGAAAGAATAGAACCAAATCTCAGATTAAAAAGTACCAATCTATGTGATAAAAAAGTTAGGGGGTGCTAAATTTTCTCCTTAAAATTTTCTATATTCTATCTTTTCTACAATAAAAAACATAAAAAGTATTTTTCATTTTAAAAATTATGTATGCAAAAAACAAAAACTGGAAGAATTATACCACAAGCTATTAACAATAACTATTTCTGGGTCAAGGAATTACGGGTGGAGTTTTTTCACTGTTTGCTATTTCGGCATTTCAATGATCTGTAAGAGTGTGTTGCTTTTATAATCAGATAAATGTTGTGTTTGTTTACTTATTTTTAAAATAACATACCCTTGTAATTTTGCTTTGGGATTTTGCAAAGTATTTTTTCTGGGTTCGAGCCAAGAGTTCTTGTCCACCTGCTACTGCCAATATAATGGCATCAGCCATGCGGTTATCATGTAAACAAAGGTCAACAGCACTCTCGAAGTTACCCGTCAGCAAAGCCTGAGTGATTAACCCATCAATATCTGCAATAAGAAAATAATACACTCAGTTACATAAAGCTTTTTGTTATAAGAAAAAATATTTCATGTATCAATTTTTATATGTATACACAAAGAGGGGGGAAATGTTAATTTCTGAAAATTACTGGTGATTAATTTCTAACACAAACTTTTGAGATCTAAGGAAATATACTGAGATGTATACAAGTAAAATAAGGTAAGATAACATATTTTCCAGATTGACGCAAGTAGAATAACAAAGATCATTATACAGTTTCTATCACATTGGTGTCAGAACATTCCATCATTTCCAAGGCACTATGACATATACTAAATGATAACTGAGTACTTCTTTACAACCCACTACCATCTGTGGCAATACATTTTCAAATTAAACTTAGGGACTATTTGCTTTCAAATGTTTAAAAAAAAATTCGAAATCAAAACCAACAGATACTAACCCCCACTGATGGAGATGTTAAATGTTCCTCTAGCTGATGGGAGAAATTCCGATTCTTGTTTTTCCTCTTTAATACGCTAAAGAAATAGATAGGGCAATGACTTAGACAGAATGAAACTGTGGAATAATTTACTGGCAAAACAAAATTTATATATGATTATTCACCTACTGACTAGATGACATGCCAAGTTATTCCAGAAAAGTTCTCAATTCCAAGTTTACACTAAGATCTACAACTTCCCTAAGAATTAACTTCTATTATACAATCATAAATAAAATCCAAGATTATCAGGAATAATGTCAAACGAACATAATTCTTTACTGGTAGCTCGGAAATTATTGAAGCTGAAGAGTCTTTGTTTTCTTAGACACCTCAACTAAGTGCAGCCTGAAACATGCAAAATGTTTTTAATCATATTCTAGATATTTAAACAACCCTGCTTCTACATATCTAAAAATTTCTGTCTACTAGGTTGAGTTATAGGGTTTTTCTGGTTTTGATTGAATTAATCATGAAAAAATATCACTTGGTATCCTTAAATAAATGCAAAATAAACAGATTGTTTATGAATAAACTACGATTATAGATTTTGTGCTCTCTTCAATTTAGGCATAACCGGAACAGCTGATTAGTCTGGTAAAAATATATATAGTTCTGCTATAAATTTCTGAAACTACCTGTAAGACCGAGTAAAAATAAATTCAGTATTTTCTTTTTTTAGAAGGAAATATAATAGAGGTATATTGCTGACAAATGTTTTAAATGCCTTCTCTTCCACACATAAAAATTCAAGACGACAAAAAATAAAATTTCTGTGCTTGTTACCTGCACATCTGAATGTAAAAAGCACCTAGTATTCAAAGTCAGGGGCATTTTTTGGACTGAATAATCTTAGAGCAGAGCACAGCATAGCATCATACGTAAATAATGTTAATTAGTTAATGTTGACTATTACAGGAGACTAATTATAACCTTAATTCTTTCCCCAACTAAAGAGAAGCATTTTAGGATTTAAAACTCTATCAAAAAATTTCAGAACTTAAGTTATTCACATTAAGGAATAGATCATATACGCATCTGATTAGAGTCACTAACAAACTTACCAAAAAAACCTCTTCTTTTAACTCCAATTTTTCAAATTTGCTTTCTAAAAACTATTGATATACCTTTATTCATGGACTTTTAAAATATACATAAGCCAAAAGATACACAATTTATTACATGTTGAGTACCTTCAATGTGTAATCTACTATGTTTGAAAAACAAATAGGATCAGCAAGATAAAGGGGAAGATTATACTTCCTCACAGTTTTTTCAAATACTCTGAAAGTATCCATTGATGACTACTGTTTTGTTAAAGTCATATTATTACCTATTAATTCATGATTGTATTTCCAAATGGTCCTCTATTTGATAACACACAGTCTAGTTATAAATAAGTGAAAGTACATTTCTTTAATGCATCCTACAATCTTGTCTGGGTAGTCCCAAAATTAGTTCAAAATTTTTGTAAGATTTCACACCCATATCCTTTATTCTCAAATTAAATAATTGCTAGAAGACCCACTTCTAAGAAAAAAATTTTTTTATAATCATCTTCTAGTAGTCTAAATTTATTGATGAATTATGTTTATAATTTAGTAAAAGGTTATAAGAAACAATCCACAGTCAGGATATTCCCATATCACAAAGAACAATGAAAAAGTCAAAGATGAGATGAGAAGCAGTAACTTGTTGATTAATTTTCCAAGATGAAATATAATTAGAAAGCAAGAAAAGTAATCACAGAATTATTAGTGGTTAAAAAAAAACCCCAGAAAATTAAAAGGAAAAAGTTGATGATACAACTCTGTGTTCAAGGACTCTTTTAAACCAGTTATAAAAATTGACAACTACAACCCACAATGTTTCCAGTAAATCATGACAATCAGTTTATTTAGTGAAATATTCTTTACTTGTACTCAAAGTTCAAAAGACTGACTAATTCAGAAGCCTACACCACTGATAGTGGACCCTAAATATTAATGTGCCAAAAAAAAAAACATTAACTTTAGATGTGATGCAATGCAATGTGGATTTCTGAATAAAATCTCTTTTCAGTTTGACATCATGATATCCATCGGACCAAATGAAGTCAATCTCACATCAATTGTTAATTTTAAAACATATAACCCAGAAGCTAGCTCATAAAACTAAAGATTTCAGAGATGATACCTCTGTCAAACTAATAAACAGACTCCTACTCTTAACATCTCTAAGAAAACAATGCCCTCCAACTTTATTTTGGAACAAGTAGTCAAGAAAATTTTCCATATTTCAATGTGAAATAAACAAGTATCACATAACTTCCTACTATAATTAAAAAATGAAAAGAAAAGTAAGTACCTCTCCTAAGAGCTGCTCTTCAGCAGCAGGGCTCTCCTCCCCATCACTCTGTGCTACTTGGTCAGAGTCTTTAAGAGCCTTTGGTACACAAAACAATTACAGAGGAAGTTGAAGAATATAGCATTCAAAGGTTAATAGTGAACAAGGAAGATAAAAGAACCAATAAACAACATTCAGAGCTAGTTTAATCACAAGAAGGAACATTAAGTAAATTTATTTGAGAAACACCATTAGAGGAAAAGCAAAGAGTCATTACTGCTGAGACCTTCCCTTTCTTTTCTATCAAATGTCCCTCAGCAACCACAACCTTAATTTTAAGCATCTGAGTAGTCATTCATTTCATTTTTCCTCTTTTGGGAAATTCAAATACCACCAAGAAAAATGAATACTGTACTAGTTAAATTTATATTAATTTAAAATGAGAATTTATGTATTAAAATATCTACAACCAGCATTTACTTTTACACCATAAAGCAATAAAACAGACAAATTTCTTATATTACATGGCCTTCCTTGTTATCATCTAAACCAAAATTTTAGAAGGTAGCTATTTAAAGGCCTTCTTACCACATCGGGTCCATCCACTTTGTTCAAGGCCAAAGCAATCTGAAATAAAAACAACAACTTGCCTACTAAATGGAATTCTATTTCAAGGTATTTAGCAAATGTTCACCTTTTATTCCATTCTCATTGACAAAATCCACAAAAGGTTAGATTATGGATAGTATGTTTAAGAAAAGAACAAAATCTGTGTAGAACTAATTCTCAGTGGTTCTAGTTTCAGTCACATGGAGTTCTACTGCTCATGTGTCATCTCACAAAACTAACCTCAAAACAAGCACGCTACTTTGTTTTAAACAAAATAACTATAATTTTTAAGAATATTTCTTCAGGTACTCATTATGGAAAAGAACTTCTATTAGAAGCAGTTTGACAATCAAATTCTATTTCCTCATTTTTTGCTATGTGGTAGGCAGTAAAAAACTTTCATATTAATCTCTTACAAACCTAAAAAAGTTATAGCATCAAGAAATCTAGACTAATAATAGTTAAATATAAAAAGATCTAAAGGAGTGATCAAAGACACATAGCCAGTAAACAGTGGGGCTGTAATGTGACCCCAAGTCTGACATCAAAGGAGCACCAACTTTGATATATGCCAGCACACCTAGAGTGTGCAGTATACAACCTGTACCACATATGCAGCAACCTTGCAACGCTACAGGAAACTTGAGCCATTTTCAAAAAATGGTAAGGGCTAATATAAATTATACAAAGAATCTACAATACTTCTTTCAAAGTTTCCAAAGTCACTGAGTTTTTACTGGCATTCATGTCAACACTGTAGAATAATAAAGCCCATCTTTGAGAAGAACACTATAAAACTGGAATATAATTTAAAAGGCAATCTTTTTTTAAGTTAAAATGTTAAGCAAATCACTTAGACTTTTTGTTTATTCAGGTTCAGTGCAATAAATCATCTTCGTTTCAAAATATGTCCTAGTTACTTGTTAGCTGGACCAACTTAACACATAGTTTGGGAATTGTGGGCTAAAGGCATAAATACCTAGGGAAGAAAATTGTGATTACTTGAAATAGTACCTTATTTTTCATCATTTAAGCTGCAGTGAACACGGATGATCTTACTTGTATAAGCACAACCTTTTAACTTTTATAAAAGTTTACCTTCTTTCCCAGGTCTTCTTTTCTGTATCCTAGAAGTTCAAGGTATTTTCCACGAGAATCATCCTCAAAGTTTACCTTTAAAAAATACATATTCTTGAAACAAAGACCTGATTATAAAGGCCTAATCTTTAATTGATCAAATTTCAAGTAGAATTATTAAAAATTTCTAAAGTCTATGATATCAACTAGAAGGTTCACTATAAGAATCCAAAGAATAGTTTTTTTAAAAATAAGTTAAAACCATAATTTTTGTAAATACAAACTCATGTCTAAAGGTTATATGAATGCAAAACTCACACTATGTGGAACGTTCAGTGTCTTAAAACTCTTTCCCAAACTAATACTTAATTATAAAATATAAAAATAAACTCTATAATTTTAGGTTTAACCTAAGTGTATTCGAGATCTATTTTCTTTGGAAAATTCAGTGTCAAGAAATAGACATTCCAGTGGAGGCAAATGACCAACCAGATAATTCTGTTTGTTATTCTACTGTCATAAATGCAGCTCAGTAAAAGGGATGAGAAATGCCTCCAACCTCTCTCCCCTCTACTTCTTCCTCTTTTCCTTAACTGGATCTACTATAGAAATTCAATATTCTATTTTGTATTATACTTACATTTTTATTTTACTAAGCTCTACATTCTAATTTTAAAATAGGTCTAGTGAATATTATCTCTCTCAAATACATCTATTATATTGTTTTTTAGTGATTAAAAAAGTACTTCATATTAGCCTTTTCAAAGCAGAAAGAACTTCTGGCATAAAAAGTTAGATCTCCTGCTTTTCATAAGGTTTAATTTCATCCTGAGGTTCCTGATATCACATTCTTCTAATCATTTCTTTAATAGGAAGACAAATTTAGAATATAAGGGGACAGCTAAATTTGTAGATGAAATAAAACTGTTAATACCAACTTTACCTTCAAAAAGGACCACACATTTTTTTCAAACTCTGTCTGAGAAGCATCGATTTTCTTCTGACAATAATTGACAAATCCTTGTGACTGTACAACCTGCTGAAGCTGGTCCGATCGACTGAGAAATTCCTTTTCTGTTACAACCTGACTAATGAACACGTGTTGCTGCTGCTGCTGTTGCTCAGCTCCCTGCTGAGACTGCATTTTGACATTCTCAAAGGTAACCAGCTTGCCTCCAAACTATAAAAGAAATAAACGAAATCAGTTTGAACCACAAGGATATGGCCAAAGAAAGTGCTTATTGTAAACCTGCTAATGGAAACAATTGTGGCCTAAATATATACCACTTTGGATAAAATTAGCTGATACTCTCCCATACTCTACAATCTGACCCTAGACTTCAATTATTATTCCTCTTCACACCCCTTTCTAGATAAAATTTACTGTTTACTATACCCCACAAGTTCTCACCTACTTGATTTTACTAACTTCCACATATTCAATACTCAAGGCCCAGACAAATGTCACCTTTTCCATCCCAGATGCCTCATTTTCTGTTCTAGGCTCTAAGTTTTAAAGGATGGCAGAATATGCCATTCTTTTAAATTATGCCATCTGACATAATGATTATTTTGAGCTAAAGACTACTTGAAAACTAGCAGAAGCAATAAAGGCATTCTGAACTCTTTTCTTCCTGAAAGCAGGAGATACAACTCCCATGTGAGACCTGCTCTGCTATACCAGGTGGAAAGAAATATTCTTATCACAAGAAATGGGAGTCAAAGCCAGAGAACTCTGTACAAATGAACTGGTTAAATAACAATTATCTCCCTTTATTTCCTCTATATATTTTATTTACTTTTCTATAATTCTCATTTGTTCAACTCAGTATATATAAGCGCTTAAGTTTTGCTACTTCCTTGGGTCTTCATTTTCCCATGAGAGCTCTTATGTACATGTAAAAATCTGTATGCTCTTCTCCTGCTCATCTGACTCGTGTTAATTTAATTCTCAGGCCCAGCTGAAAACCCTAGGCTCTGCCTCTGCTACACTTACAATGAAGGCTCTGTATCTACTTTATTCTTCTATCTCCTACAGTACCCAATATCTGCCCTGCAATAGCAAGTAGACAGTTATATATATACTCATAAAAAATAAATATAGGTAAAGAAACACAGGACCAAATTTGGCTCTTTATATTCAGCAATTTTTGTACAAGGATTATGGTCTTTACATAAACTTATCTTATTGTCTAATATATTCAAAGTGTTGATTATGTCAGGCATTGTAGGAAATACCAAGACATAAGAATATACAAACCACTATCTGTAAGAAACTTAACCTGAAAATAAAACTGGATATAACAGGCAAATGCGATGCATATAATACCATGCATGATATGAAACTTCACAGAAGGGCAAAACCACTGGATTTCTCCAAGTTCTAGGGAAGTTTGGGGAAACTGCTCCCAGAAGAAAGACCTAAATTGAGTTTCCCAAGATGATTAGGTTGATTTATTTACTTGGTTTTATGTAATATTAATGTTACGATGTCACATAATTATAATAATGTAAATGCTGTTTGTTAATCATTTCTAAAATCAACTAAAATAATGGAAAACTTAAATAATGCTAGTGAACACAATAAAAACGTTTTTTAAATCTTAGTTAATGTATCTCAGAAGCTAAGCAGGGTCGGGCCTGGTTAGTACTTGGATGGGAGACCACCTAGGAATACCGGGTGCTGTAAGCGGGGAAAAAAACAACGTAGTAATGTAAAAACAATAATTTAATTTTAAAAATTAGAAAAAAAAATCTGGAAAGGTAAAAAATTGGAAGTTTATTTATTTTTATTCCCCTCTTTAATTACCTCCCACACACAACTTCCACCCCTGATCTATAGATGTTGCCCATTTCTCCTTAAGAACTGGATCTCTGAAGGCAGGGCGTCTTCTCCCACAAGCTCACAGCGCCAGGTGCACCTGGTGCGCCCAGGGGACCCGGGGAGCCCAGTGCACTGGCGGGTGGGGAGGGTCAGCGCACTTGGGGGGCCTGGTGCATCCAGGATATGATTAGGTTGCAGCTCCAACTGGGGCGCAAACCCAGGACTCTTCTGCGTGTAAAGCAGATGTGCTAACCCCGCTACGCTATAGAGCCATCTCCAGAAGGAAGTTTAAATGCAACTAATTTAATATTGCAGAGAAGAGTTTCAACTAATAATATATAAAGTTGATGAAGCTAGACATGGACATTTAGGTGAATTATTTACATTTCTAAAGATAATTACAAAAAGGATCAAAAATCTACAACGTCAGTAATTGTAGCCCAAAGATACTTGAGGGGGACATTGACATCCTACCCCTCATTGCCACAGAGAGGGTATTTTCATTGTACTTTATAGGAGAGAAGAGCAGAACACTTCTGGCCTCTCCCTGTCTTTCACACTCTCTCAGGAGAAGACTGATTAACATTGCTTTTCAGAGAAGAAATGTAGCAAGCTTGCATCACCTCTTAAGAGCTTCTTTTTGTATTTGTCTTCCTGTACTGAGTAATAGTCCACATAGAAAAGTTGCCTGCAACTTCAAAGGAAGCCCCACAGTACTGAGATCTGCCTGTAACTAGGCTGATAAGGCTTCCTGATATAGGGGTGAAGCTAAAAAAAAAAAAAGTTTATTGAATAATGTTGGGGACATAGAGGCAAACAAAGCAGACTAAAACCCCTTTAATTGAGCCCTATTCTAGATCCACTATAGTGGCATATTTAAACTATAGCCTCCAATCTAGCTTTTGGCAGGACTAAAGTTGATATTTTGATTTTCCATCTCTTAGTTCCAAACTCATATGGGAAAGAAAGGAGTATTATTTACTGTCTTTATAATACTCCAATACTAGTGAGTGGAGGTGGGAAAATGGTGGCAGAAAGATGTTCACTTTTCATTACAAAGATAAATATATACTAAACATCTTCTATTTGTCAGCCACCATTCTAAACAATGGAAACATACCTGTGAACTAGACAGTCTCTGTCCTCAAGTAGCTTTTTTTTGGGGGGGGGGGTACTTTTCTGCACATTTTGATTTTCTTTAAATCTTCTACATATATAATTTTATAATAACAAATGTTTTAATTACTTAAGAAAGGAAAGAACTAACTAGATGGTTGGTTAAAATTCAAAGTGGTCATAAACAAAAGTATAAATTCCAAAGAAGGAGTGCAGATAGAGAAGACCAGATAGGAAATATGAGAAGACTGAATCCAAAGAATGGATTTATGAGGTACATAGTCAAAAGTCTACTCTAGGAAGATTAATCTAGAGTATGTAGTACGAATTAGAGGAGTGAAAAACAAGCAATAGATGGAATCAAAACAATTCAGTGTGAAAAGATAAAAAATGCCAGGGTAACAGCAATGTAAAAGGAAGAAAGAAATCCAAAAGATACATAAACAGACCAATACCCGAACCTGGGAAATAAATATGGATGGGTAAAGAAAAAGTTCTGAGCTTGGTTAATAGAAGAATGATAGCAAGAACTCAATAATAACTACAGAGGAGATGATTCATCAGTTTGTGGAAAAGTGAGTAGACAGAATTCTATGATGTGTATAATTCTGTTATGATGATAAAAAATGTGATAGGGAACAAAGTAATAAGTTTACCATCTTAATTTTAGGCATTATTACTAAGAGTCACTTTCATCATCATGTACAATAGGCATTTGATTAGACTGGCAGTAGAACAGATAATAGCTTCAAAACTTTAAGATCAGACAAGTTATTTAATTTCTCTGTGACTCTTTTACCTGCAAAATGAATAGCAGCTATTTTATAAGGTGGTTGTGAGAATTAAATGAGTTACTATATACAGTATATATATTATTAATATTACTATTAATAAAGTCATACTGTACCTGTAGGCTGTAGGAAGAGAGTAACTCAACACTGAACAAATGAAATGCTTTATAAAGATTTTTAAAAACAGAAGTGAAATAAGAATATTTAGAAAAAGACTTTATTTCTTCTTTCTACAGGACAGCATTCTCGCAGCTGAAGCTTGAGGACATTAATTTGGTAATAATTTCTCGGATATAATAGCAAAAGCACAGGTGACAAAAGCAAAAATAGAAAAATGAGGCTTCTGTTTAGCAAAGAAAACAATTAATGGAGTAAAAAAGCAACACACGAAATGGGAGAAAACATTTGCAATTCATTTATAAGGAGTTAATATCCAGAATATATAAAAGACTCCTATAACTCGATGACAAAAATTTAAAAATCTGATTAACAATGGGAAAAGAGTCTATGGTCATGCCACCTTGAATGTGCCTGATCTTGTCTGATCTCAGATGCTAAGCAGGGTTGGGCCTGGTTAGTACTTGGATGGGAGACCACCAGGGAATACCAGGTGTTATAGGTGTTAAAAAAAAAAAGAAAAAAATGGGCAAAGAATTTGAATAAACATTTCTCCAAAGATAATATACAAATGACCAACAGATACATAAAAAGATGTTTCACATCATTAATCATTAGGGATATGCAAGTCAAAACCACAATGAGATTATTACCTCATAAAATTACCACCTTAACAAGGTGGGGTGAGAGGGTAGATGATGTCAAGATTGCACAATGTCAATGTACCTAATCCCACTGAACTGTATGTTTTAAAATTGTCAAAATACTAAATTTTATGTTACATTAGGATGGAAGTAATCCAAAAAACAGACAATAACCTGCATTAGTGAGGATGCAGAGAAACTGGAACCCACGTGCACTATTAGTGGGAATATAAAATGAAAACAATATGGAGATTCCTCAAAAAAATTAAAAAAGAAATTACCATAAGATTCAGCAATCTCAATTCTGAGTATATATTCAAAAGAACTGAAAACAGGATCTCAAATAGATATTTACACACAAATGTTCATTGCAGCATTACTCACTATAGCCAAGAGGTAGAAGCAACCTAAATGTTGAATGGATAGAGAAAATGTGGTGTATATTTATACTAATGGGATCTTATTCAGCCTTTTAAAAGAAGGAAATCCAGCCACACACCACAACATGGGTGAAATGAGAGGACATTATGCTAAATGAAATGAACTAATCACAAAAATACAAATACTGCATGATCCCATCTATGAGGTACCTGAAGTATCAAAGTCATAGAAACAGAAAGTAGAAATATGATTACCAGGGGCTGAGGGAGGGAAAAATAGGCAGCTGTTGTTCAATAGGTGGAGAGTTTCAGTTTTACAAGATGAAAAAGTTTAAGAGATCTGTTGCACAACAATATGCATGTAGTTAATATACTGTACTGTACACTTAAAAATGATTGATGGTAAGTTTTATGTTGTTTTTTACCATAAAAGAAAAAACTGGCAATTAGGAAAAAAAGCTAGAAAAAAAGGGAAGAAGAGAAAGAAAAACACAACCTCCTTCAAAAAGGAAAAGAAACAAAGGGAGGAGACACAGAAAAAGAAGACAAGTTTTATAAGGTTGGGGTGAGAGGGTGGATGATGTGAAGGTTGCACAATGTCAATGTACTTAATCCCAATGAACTGTATGTTTTAAAATTGTCAAAATGTTAAATTTTACGTTACGTATATTTTACCACAATTTTTTAAAAAAGGGAGTAGGTCCCACTTTTCCTGAGAAACCATTTTAAGTGATAAAAAAGCCACAGACACATCTCAAATTCAATCTTATTCCATCCGAGTGATCCAATAACAACACATTACTATGGTAAATCCTTTGTGATTATGGACCAGAAAACAATCCACCTACCGAAAAAGAAGCACCAACAGGCCTTCGGATCCACTTAGGTGGCTTCTTAAGAGGCAATACTATGCTATGCTGAGCAGTCTGCTGAGGAATTTGTAATGGAGGAAGGGGCTGTCCTGTGCCAAAGGGATCAAGATTCCCAAAAGATGATGAAAGCTAAAAAAAAAGAAAGAGAGAGAGAGAATTTATAACTTACATAAGACTGACTATATGACATGTTTTCAAGTCATATTCAAGAAATTCGTTCATCATAATTATCTAATTGATCAGTATATTGATCGGTAATGTCACTCTCAAAATAATTACACAATAAGAAGTTTTTTTCAGTTGTTATAATAAAAATTTAACATTTAACATTTAAATTTAAAATTTAATATTTCCTACTACCTTGTCAACTTGTTTCTGCCTTAAACCATCTGTGCTCCCTCCCATGATAGAATAAACACTGATACGCCCATCAAAGGAAGCAGCTGATAAGACAGCAGGATTTCTGGGACACCACTGAATATCAAAGCACCACTGTGTATTGGTGGGAAGTTCATATAACACCTAGGCCAAAAAAAAAAAGAGTCAGAAAACAGTATAGCCACTTTATACTCAAAACACCTGAATGGATACAAGCAACAAGTAGAGCTTAAACATTTTCTTTTAGAAAGTATCTCCAGCCAGAAAAAAAAAATTATAAAAATTTCTTTATAAAATTTTTATAATTTTAAAATTTCAAGAAAAGTCCATTATGACAGTCTATTATGATAAAAGAAATGCTACTTGAAATTTCAACCAGATTTGGAATAAGCACATCTTAAAAATTGAGGTTTTTCTGTTTTTATCAAAATGTTATTAATGGATGTATTTGAAAGACCAGAACACTCTATCAGAATTAACTTAAACTCTAAAAGATCAGTTGTATCCTATTCAACTGTTTTTCTTTGCCAAGATTCAAACACCTATATTTTGACTATTTGAAGACCAAACTTAAACAATTATCTTGAGAAGGAAGAATTCACTGAGAAATTTAGATTTTAGTCAAGAGATGAAACAGGTATACATACATCATTCTTATTACTGCAGAATCGAAACATAATTCGGCAAAGAAATTTTCTTTAGACGGAAAATATGAAAAAACTGTAATAGCTGATATAAAAACTTTACAGTGTAATAATTATTGCTAACTCAAAGTTAGAGTGATGGTAACTGATGCTCATAGGAGCACAGGTTTTGTGGCTTTAAGAAATTAGTCAAATTATATTGGGGGAAATCACTTCATAAATGATATAAATGTCTAACCACTATGCTGTACACCTGAAACTAATGTAAAATAATATTGGATGTCAACTGTAATTGAAAAAAAAATTTTAGTGGTTAAAAATAATTAAAATATAATAGATTGTGCTAATGGTTGCACATATCTGTGAATATACTAAAAACCACTGAACTGTACACTTTAGATGGCTGAATTGGATAGTATATAGATCATACCTCAATAAAGCTGTTTTTTAGCTTTACTTTTGCTTCATGTGACATTGACAATCATGTTTTACTTTATTGGAAAAACAGTATTTCGCCTGCTTGTTTCTGATGTTTACACATTGGTTAAGATTCAAAGCTTCATATTTGAATCACTTGTGTATTCTTAATTTGCACTTGAATAAAAGTCTACTAAATTTTTTTAGTTGCACTAAAAAAATCCAAGCATACAAAACTAATCATATGCAAAAATTCACTCTATCAAATTACATAACTGAGAATATTAGAATCGTAATTTCCATGAATTTTGAACTCACCTGGGAAGGCACAGTGTAAAATGCAAGACTTATTATTTGGTCTACAAATCATGTGAGGCAAAACATTAATTTTTTCTCTTGTCTCCTATAACTTTAATGTTTCTAAATTCTTACAGACATCACTGTATCTGAAGACTTGAAATCACAAATCAAATAACAAAAGTGTTTTTATTTTAATATTATAGATTAAAACCTATTGAAGACATTTTATTTTTACGAACATTCCAACATGGTAACTAGCAAAACACTTTCATTAATCTAAAAATTTAGAAAAGGCAAATATTTAAATGCTATAATTAAAATCTCTTGTCCAATAAAGAGAGGAAAACCATTCAACTATTAAAAATAATAAAAATAGTTAAAGAAATTTTTTAGTCCACAATCCAAAGCAAATAAAATTGTTTATATAACATTTATATTTAATAAGGTAAAATTTCCTACATCCAAATTTCTATGTGTAGAACATGAGAAATATATTATAAAGCACTACATTCTTGCTAGATAGTTCAGAAGAGAGATTAAAAACCTACATATACTGATTTCCAAAAGTCAAAGAGGATTTTCAAGAATAGTAAAACAGGAAAAAGAACCAAACTTTGAACACTCCTACTCTGAAGGCACTGATTTCCAAAAACCACATGTTAAATAAATCAAACTAAGTATTTCTGAATCTAGGTAAACACCTTATGGGGTGATTACTAGTTTCAAATATACTATTTCAATGACTGATTTTCCCAGATGAAACAGCTTAGATATTTCTGATAAAAGTATCTGCTAGATTAACATTTCACACATACCTCCATCTAGGACATTTAAGGATGTACTTAACTGTAAAAATGCACTAAAGAACCCATATGGAAAATTTCTTATTCAGCTAAAATGATAGCTGTAGTGTGAAGACCATTTCCTCCCCATACCTCTCCTGTGTTTGGGTTGGAGCACAGAATCTTTGCATCTTTTCCACAGCTGAGCAACAATTCAGGATCTGCCATGCTCCAAGCAATTGCCAAAATTCCCCTTATAAAAAAACACAAAAAGATGGAGAAATTTTTAATCTTGAAAACACCAAATCTCCAAATTATTTCTGTCTAAGCTTTAGAGACTGGTAATAGAAGAATAATTTCATGTAATCTTACCGGAAGCAACTGAGTAATGTGTATGCTCTTTGATCATTACAAAGATATTCTGTATAATGTGCAGTGTATGATAGCAAAAACTAAGAACAAATGCCCAACAATATGAACTATGTAATAATAAATTACAGGTCATATTTAGATGAGAAAATGTGTAGTTAAAAATTATGTGACAAATTATGTTATAGACAAACAAAAACAATTAAGCTCATAGACACAGACAACAGTATGCTGGTTACTAGAGGGGAAGGGGAGTGGGGAGGATGAAGAGGGTTAAGGGGGCCAAATATATGGTGATGAGACTTTGGGTGGTGAGCATACAATGCAATATAGAGATGATGTATTATAGAATTGTACACTTGAAACACATTAACCAATGTCACACGAATAAACAATTTAATTTAAAAAATATTTTGTAGACATCTATTTCTTACTGTTATATGGTATTTACAATTCATAAAAAATGGTCAACTGTGTGCATTAATTTGCATAAGAATATATAATTAAACATTTACATAAGTGGGTCTATGTATGTATAAAGATATGCACAATAAAATGTTTTACCTATGACTCTGTATATTAAACAAATGTCTAACCACTATGCTGTATATCCGAAACTAAAATAATATTGAAAATTAACTTCAATTGAAAATAAAAAAAAATATTTACCTCTGGATGAGTAGGAAATTTAACTATTCATATTTTCTACTTTCTGTTTACATTTCCTAGCTTTTGTTGTAAGAGACCTAGCATATGAAATATTTTTAATTAAAAGAAAAAATTTTAAATTTGTCTCACAAATAAGTATTATAGATCTAAATATGAAAAATCTGATTTTACAGTTCTTTGTGTGTTTTAATAACTTTTGATTTTTTTTATCTAAATATTACAAAAGCAACATTTTTGGTAAATGTTCTGAAAATTCACATTAGAATAAAGGCAATAAAAATCCCCTTTATCCCACCATCCAGAAAAAAATATTAACAGTTTGTCTTTTCTACATCATGCCTTTGCTGTTTAGAGGCAGAAAGTTAACATTCCCAAGTACCATGAAGAAAAGTACTAGAAACTAGAATTTAAATACCAGATACTAGAAATACTACTAGAAAATACTGGATACTAGAAAAAGCAAGATACTAGAAAAATACTAAAAATTAGAATTATGTTTGCGAATTTCTTAAAACAAAAACATACATATCACTATACCTCAATTCTCCTGAAAATGTTACAGTAGTTCTAAGATAGTTTTTTTTTTTAATTTCCAAAATAAAGATAAGCCTCATTATCAATGTATATTTAATGGTGTTTTTCTTTCCCCAAGAAGCTGTTTTTGATATTTCTTAACATCTAAATCATCTCAGAATCAAGAAATTATAGTATAGATAAATGACCTAAATTGTTTAAGAATGACTTTCGTTTCCAACAGTTTATTTTTAAAAAGTTAAAATATTATAAGGCAGTTTGACTGATGTATATATACCCTTATACCCCTCACTTAGATTCATCAATTTGACCACATTTACTATACTGTCTCTGTCTCCGTCTCTCCCTCTACATATACACTAATTGACCATTTGAGAATTTATTGCTGATATTACGACACCATCATCCACGTACTCAGCTCCAGGGAAAAGAACATTGTTATATTACCATAATAATGTACTGAATATACTTATTATTTATATGCAATACTTTAAGATATACAGTCCATATTTAAATTTCCTCAATTGCATCAATAATGTACTTTTTATAACTGCCTTTCCCCATTAGAATCCAATCATGCATGTCAAGAATGCCTTTTAAAAAATCTGTATCATATTTAATATCACATTTTAAAGAATATTTCGATTCTGATTATTGAAAAACAAATCACAGAACTGCAGAATTGGAAGGGACCTTTTTTTTTGGAAGGGACCTTAAAGCTCATATAATCCAACTCTTGCATTTATTAGAGGGAGAAAATTGAGCATTGAAAAGTTGATCTGCTCCTGGCACCCTTTATGGTTTTGTTTTGCCAAATTATGACCACTCTAAAACTGGCAGTAGAATATAGTGTTAAGAGCACAGACTCTAAAATCAGAATATTTGTACTGGATGTCAGCACCTGACTAGTTATGTGACCCAGGCCAAGTTTAATCTTGCTAAGCTTCAATTTCCAATCTGTAAAAGGGAATAATAGTATCTACACCACAGGTTATAAGGATTAATCAAGCTAACATTTAAGTGCTTGCACACTTTACATGTTATATAAGTGTCAGTTATCTTCTCACTACAATGTAAGCTCCCTCAGGGCATGGATTTTTGTCTATTACATTACTGAATCCTAGTACAGTACTTGATGGAGTAATGTTCAATAAGTATGTGTTGAATGAATATAAAACCTTATCTAACATGAGAAAAATATTAAAACTCCTCAGAATCACCCCTTCTTTATCAGAAAGCTGACTGAAGCATATCATCTGAATAGGATTACATTTTGACCAGACTCTTTTCTCCTTTATAAGAAGCTCAAAGAGAGGTCACAACTTTAAGACTTCTTAGCGTGTAAATCCACTACACAGCGGAAAAGGGGATCTAAACTTTTAGTTTATATATCCCTAATTAGGAAAAAAAGAAAAAAAGGCCAAGATGACTTTGAAAATACTATAATATTATAAGGAGTTTGTTTCTTGTTTAAAAACACTGAAAAGATATATATAAACTCCCCGGGTACTTGAATATCAATGACAGGAAATTTGCTAAATTACTAATTAAATTAATGCTACTAAAACTAAGATGAAAAAACTCATATCATTTGAGAGCATCCTCATATTTATTAAAACTGAAAGCAGAATGAAGCACCTAATTTCTCAAAAATGTTTGCTTTTAAATTGAAATAAAAACTTAGAAATAAAACAAACTTTTCACCTGCTGCTTGACATTATATGTTATGGAAGACTCTAAGTATGATGACCCTAATAAAAAGCAAATTGAATAATGTCAAGATCTGTCCCAAAGTGCTGTGACATACTGAAATTTTGATCTATTAATTATTACTTGAAATAAGTAGTGAAAAATCTGCTACACATTTTCATGTTGTTATGATACGATCTGGCTAGAGAAAATCAGATAACTAGTACTTTAAATAAAAACCAACCATTTATATTTATACAAGATAGAGACAAAGTAGATTCCCTAACTGAATTAAAAATCATCTAATAATTCAAGTAGTAAGTAAATATGTTTTAAAAAATAAACAAATCAAGTTCCTTGGAAGAGCGACATGATACCTGGCATGGTTTTCCAGGACATGAAGTGGAGAGGAGGCAAAGCGAAGATCCCACATCTGGACCACTGGTAACCTATCATCTTCAGATGCAAGGACCATCTGAGTAGCAACATCAGGATGCCACGCCAACCCAGAGCAATGCATCTGCAGATAGTTAAGGCTCACATTTTATCAATCATATTACCTTACAAAAAGCCAAAATGACCGTAAGGAATATGCCTTTGTTGAAACAAACAGTAGAACACATCAGCGCAGGCTTAGTTTATTTAAAAACCAACCTTCTAAAACTATTAAATTTTATTAAACAGTAGTCTTAAAAGTGAAAAATTTAAATGTTTTCAATTCATCCAGCTATCTGATGTATAAAATCATTCTGAGCCAAAATAATTCTATGCCAAAAATACGTTTTCCTGTCAAAATTGTAACTATGAGGAAAGTTTTATGTTTAAAATTTAATACTTTTGAAAAAGTGAAAATAAATATTTTAATAACAACGAAGATCCACACCTTCTATTTTTATCAGAAAAATCAAGAGAGACTGTCTAAAGCAACAACTACCAATTAAATTTGCATGGGGAGGGCGGGTAAATTAACATTGAGAATTATCTAGAAGTATTCTAGAAGATGACTAAAATGCTTATTGTATGCTTTATTCCACTGAAACTTGTTTTAAAACTCCTGAGTCATTGAAAAATAATACCCTGAAGCAATGTTTCTAAATAGCTTTTTGTTGTTATTGTTATTTTAAAATTATATATGTACTCTGATTTATGCAAACTTGTTTCTGAAAATGTAAAACCATACCATGTACTTAAAAACTAACAAAAATAAGATCTTAATTGTGTCTAAATTACCTTATGGCAAATGATGAAACAATATTAAGAAATTTGTAAGGTCAAAACTTAATGTGCACTGGGCAAGTGAGAGAATATTAGCTCCCTTTACAGTATTTAATCGGAAGAGATGAAGCCAAGAGTTTGGAAACTACATGTTCACAGCCATAAAATTACTAGCAGGAAAAATCTGTACATTCTAGAAAAAGCCAAAGATTAATTAAAAAACTGCTGTAATGCTTTGAAACAACGAGCAAAGCAAAACCACCAGTGCATCATGGAATAAACTCCTTGATTAACAAATCTCTCATCATTAATAATATTCAATATATTTTATTAGGAATTGTATTATTTTCCTCAAGGAAAAATCCTCTCATTCCAACATGATTGGTCCAAGATAGGATTTGACTTTTTAGAAATCTGATTTGTTGCCAAGTCTGATAAACAATATAGGAATACCTACAGCAGAAATACGTGTTCATCACAAATCAGTCATATACTTACCCTGTTACTATGATCACTGACTTTAATGATAGGTTCATTTTTTCTAAGATCCCATACTGTGGCCCGGCCACTGGGACTGGCTGATGCTAAAATATGCTGAACTTGTCTGTTCCATGCAATGCAGCTGATATCTTCTGGAGGCTATAAGGAATAAATTATTAAAATCCATTTCTTAATTATAATCAAGTTTAACTACAAAATCTGATCTTTGTTTTTTAAAAATGGATTACTTAAAAATTTGATCTATTCATTCACGAATTTGCTTTACATTCCTAAGTTCTCAACATATCTAAGAAAACCTATCTGTTTTATTCACTCCTGTACATGTAGTACATCAGTCTCTGGCAGATGGCAGGCACTGAATAAATATTTGATGCTGAAGGACTTCAACTGATACTTTGAAAAAACCTATTTATTAAGACTTTACTACACTGAAGGAAAATCAATGACATCTAAACACTGATTTTACCTTTTTCACCCTCAGTCCTCCTCCCATCTGTTAACCATCAGTTTGTTCTCTGTATCTAAGAATCTGTTTTTGTTTTTATTTTGTTGTTTTGATTCCACACATAAGTGAGATCATATGGTATTTGTCTCCCTCTGTCTAAAAAAAGGGTGAAGGGATTAAGAACTATAAATTGGTACTACAAATTAAGAACTATAAATTAAGAACTACAAAATAGTCATGGGGATGTAAGTACAACATAGGGACTATAGTCAATAATATTGTAATAGCTATGTATAGTACCAGGTGGGTACTATAGGTCTAGTAGACTTATCGAGAGGATTGCTTCATAAATTATGAAAAAAAATACAAATAAACATTGATTTTAAAAAAGTCTATTTTGTGTGAAAATATATTTTGTGTGAAAAACTGAAATAATATAAATATAGAACTGATTTTGTTCTTTTGATTATATCAAAATCAATGTAATACCTGTGTTTTGGCTCCTGGTGTCATTGGAGCTGCAAAATTGTTTAGATCCCAAATGTAGATTTCAGATTCATTAGCACCAGAGGCTACCAGATTAGTCTGCAATAAGAAATAATTAATAACTAAACAGCACTTACAAAAGACCTGTCAGTTTTAGGACACACAATTTTTCCATTTAACTAGAAAAGCAAAATGTAGGAATTCCTACATAATAAACATAACAATCTAAAATTTAAATGGTTTTTTAGAGAAACGTATTATAAAATTCTATTTAACTTAAAAAGATAATATGTATACTGACATTTTAATACAAGACATTAAAAAATATTACATGAATAAATTCTTAAACAATCATGCAAACATTCGGGGATTATCATTAGTGGTTCTGCATCTCTGGAAAGAGATCTGATTGTGAGAGACAGAAACAGGTCAGCAATTATTGCTTTCAGACATATAAATGAATCCTAAAATAACAGCATCTATCTCAGGATACTGCAAAGCCAGCTTCTAGAGCCAGATCAAGATAGGGCTGGTAAAATCTCTTGTCTTAAATCCTTATGTAATTCTACCTCATTTATACTCAACCTTGTTTCAGGTAGCAACATTTATAGGTTATCTCTGTTGCATACTTTTACAGTCAAAAAGACCCTAAAATGAACTTTGTGTATTAACCTTCATCCTTTATTGTTCACTCTCATAAATTCCTCTTTGATCAACATACAACTATGAAAACAGAGTAATTCTATGGTAATAGCCACTTATAATCTACAAGACACTAACCAAAAAATAAGTAGCTGTTTAATCCGATTAACAAAGGAACTAGTTTTTTTACAGAAAAGTTATCATAAACTATAGAAATTAGTAAGTTTGGGTTTTATATTTTTACACCCTAAGTATCTATTTGTAATACAAGAAAAATAGCTAATTTAAACTTTCTTAAGATAATATTCATTTTTTGGCTGTTATACTCTAATATCCTATTAATTCAAGATATTTATTAACCTATTAACATTTATATAATTAACATTTAGTAGTATTTATGATGGCAACAGTAGAAAGACTCTTTGCCTATTAATTAAATTTGCACTATATTTGTGTATATTTCTAATTATTTGAGAGAGCAGTAATCTCTTTGTCACTAAACCACAGAATTTCTCAATTGGTAAAACAGTGGATTAACCCAGACACCACAGCACCAACCTAATGCTGAACAAGCACAAATTTTTAAAAGGCAAGGTTTCCAACCTTTGAGGTTCCTAACATTTAAAAAATGTCCAGTCAGATGCGGTGATATATCCAGGCTTCTCTAAATTAAACCCATCAGCTGGATCATGGAGTTAATATTACTTCTCCTGAACCCAACTGTAAATCTTTCATTCCTAAAATAAATATATTCACTCATCAACCTACACAGGCACATATTTTTAGCTTTTGGTTCCAAGACTTAAGCATGGTAGGTTCATATACTTATTTCACATAAGTAACACATGTCTCAAGAATTATGAATAAATGTCAAAAGTCTAACCTGGAAAATGTTCACATCCAAGGCTCTCACTGGGCCGGTATGTTTGTCATTCTGGGCAATCACTACTTCCTTGTCTCCAGCTATAATTTTAGAAGGATCATAAAGAATAATATTTCCATTTTCACCACCTGCAATCAGAACTCCAGAGATATTTCCCTTGGAATCCATCTTATGAGGCCCCCAAATCAACTTGTGGTACCTATGAGAGAAAATAGGTAAAATAACTCATTTTTGAAATCAAATAAATGTAGAAAAGAATTTGAAATTAAAACACTGCTTTTCCTCTATTTCTGATAACTGTAACAGTTGGTGAAATGGCATTTTAGTGTTTATTTATACTCGTATGTGCATATTTGATTTTGTAATCTTAAAAAATAAAAAACCTCTTTTGTAGAGGTAATATAGTGTGATTACACATACTTGATTTGTGTGTCAAAAGATATGGGCTTTTAAATGGTTTTACCATTTAGAAACTGTGAGACCCTGGGGAAGTTACTTGATCTTCTTAAGCTGCTTTTGGTTCATCTGAAAAATAGAGCTCCTTAACCATTTCCTTAACTCTATTTGATTACCGAAGTACTCTACCAACAAGTGGTCTGTTAAGAAAGGGAGTGATCTGTCATTTTTTAAGAAAAAATAATGTATTCTGACAGTAGAAAAGTGACATCAAAATTATGTCTATTATGACAAGTACCCCTATAGTGGAGAATAAAAGGTTATAATTTGGCATGGAGATGAAATATGAAGGTGGCATAGAGGTATATAATTACAGACAATGAGATGGTGGTGAGTAGAAAAATTGCTAGACAAAAAGTATCTGGGATTCACATCACAGTGGAAGGGCTCTGAAGAATATGAGTGGTCCCTTAAGACTCCATGATTTAAGTTGTATTATGTTAGCTAAGGTACAATCTCTTCACCAAAATCTGCCAAGCTAGTGAGACAATAAAGCAATGTGACTACTCAAATAAAGTGTACTTTCTCTGCATTACAAGGAGTAAATAGTGACTGGAAAGGTGATCCAAATACCTACTGTATCAGGAATCATGTTAGTAAAATTCCCTGTGAAATGTATTTTCATATCTAGATTAAGTACAAGAAAAAAATTAAAATAACCTACCATTTCGAGATAATTACTGTTAACATCTTAATGTTTATATCCAACTAACTACTTTTTTTTAGTCATACTTCTTTTTTTGTAAATAGATAAAAGAGTTAAAAGAAAGTAAATCTACTATATGTATCATGAGGAAAAAAATACTAGAAACTAGATCCTTTCCTTCCTGTCCTACACATAACAGTCGGCAATCAAAAAAAAAAAATCAGTTGACATAGACTCTTCTTTCATAGAAATTCACTCACATATTATTTTCATGAAATATTTCATATCATTGATGGTATTCTTTGCAGTTTCTAATGGCATATTTTTAGACAAACTAGGCATCAATCACAACATATAATTAAATATCATTATGTAAATTTAAGGTTGACTCTCATACCTGTGAGAAGAAGAGAAAGTGGCACAAGATTTCATATCCAAGGATGGATCAGAAAGGTCTAATTCAAATATCTCAAGGGAAGCATTAGTACTAAATGTTGCATCCAACTGTTGAGCAGATGTTCCTACAGAAAAAACATTTATGGTAACTGTGTATGCAAAAATAAAAGACTTAGAGAAAACCGTACAAAATATAAATTAAAGGCATGTTTTTCAATTATCTCACTCATGAGTGCTGTATTAGTGGCTGATATCTCAACACATATGCCACTGAGATGTTTAAATTACTACAGCAATGAGATCCTAACACGGGGCTCAGAGATGATATCTGTTAAGAGCAGGTAGTGCAGACAATTTTTTAAGCCTGTAGATATTTCTGAAACTTTCTGCAAAAACAGTGTCATGATTTACTATATCTGTTCATAATCACTAATGATATAACTCCAACTTTATATATATAAAGTTATACATATATAAATGCTAGCATAACAATTGTTCATTCAAATTGATCTTTATTAACTATTTTTATATGTTATCTATTGTGCTTAATACTGGAGGAATAAAGATAAAACAAAAAAGATAAAACAAAATTCTTATGAAGTGGTGAAGATACTATATCATGATTAATGCTATGATGTACAGGTGCCATGGGAACACAGAGGAAGGTCACTGAACTCAGATGGCAGGAAGAAGGGAAGTATCCTGCCAGGGAAAGAGATGCTTTCTAGAGATGAAGCTTTAACTGAATCTTAAAGAAAAAGGTATGAATAAGTCAGATGTGGAAAAGAAGAAATTTGGTGACTGTACTATTTTCTTTGTTGAACTTACCTGTAGCTAGGTAAATGGGATGATTCTGGGCAGGGCTCCATGCCTGCATGGCCGTAAGATCTACTTCCTTTAACTTCATCCTGCTAAAGGGAATATTTTACATAGACATATATTGAACATGTATATGTAACAGAAATAAAATGGACAAACCACTACATCATTAGTAATGCCTGAATACCAATAAATCAAATTAGGTATCATGTATTGAGAATGTTCAATATTAGAAGAGAAATGTGTTAAATTATTTTGAGACAAATAAATATACGGCTATTCTAATTGTTCACAGATTATAGTCCTTCATCTAAAAAATAAGTCTGGAAAAAACATGCTTCACTATATGCTTCACAGAAGTAGAAGTATATCATGATTAAGAGAAGGCACATAAAAAAGTACATTTTCCTGGAGCATGATCACTCAATGATAAGTTTTTAAAATTAATTTTACATTAAAAATAGACTTTACTACAGAAGAATATAGTAAGCCCACAGGTTTTAAAGATAAAGCAGAAATTTTTTTAAAAACTGGTTACTATAATCCTCTATACCACTAGTTTATATATTCTCTCTGTTAAAGTTACTTTGGTAGAAAAACTCAGAAAGTATTGTGCTATAGGTTAAAAAAAATCTGTTATTTTACATAAATGCATTCACATGGCATAGTATTCCACTGTAAAATGTACCATAATCCATAATTTAATTACTTAGCCCACTATGGAGGAACATCTGAGCTGTTTCTAAACTTTGCAAACCATGCTGAAATAAATGGCTATATGTACATATTGTTTCATTCATGGGCAAGAACAACTATGAATTTCCAGAAGTAAAACTGCTGAGTTAAAAGATAAATGCAACTTTACTTTTGAGGGATACTGCCATGTTTCCCTCCATGGCAATGTACCTTTTCACATTTCCAAGAGTAATTAATTAATAATTCATGAGCAGCTGCTGCCCTACAGCCTTACCAGAGACTTTTTTGGTAACACTTTTAGATTTTTACTAACATGATTGGTAAGTGAAAAAATGTTGGCTTTGTTAGCTAATTTGCATTTCTCATACTATAAATAACACTAATCATCTTTTTTAAATGGTTATGGGTCATCCATATGTCCTTCTCTGTCACCTTGTCTGTCTATTCTTGTATCACTTGTCTATTTTTCTATTAGGTTACCAAACTATCTCTTGATTTTGCTTATATATTTTTACCTTTCACAAGATTTTTATTTTGATTGTGATTCTCTAACAAAAGGGATTTTTATTTATTTTAAAATATTTTTATTAGAATAGTTTTAGGTTCACAAAAAATTGAGTGAAAAGCATATAAAGTTCCCACATACCTCCCACCCACTCCCTCAACCACAACTTCTCCTACCATCAAAATCCTGCACCACAGTGGTACATTTGTTATAATCGATAAAATCAAAACTGACACATTATCACCCAAAATCCATAGTTCACATGGGGTTCAGTCTTTGTGTTGTACATTCAATGGGTTTTGACAAATGTATAATGACATGTATTCACCATCACAGCATCATTCACAAGTTACCCTGCTCCACCTAGTCATCCTTTTCTTCCTCTCTCTCCTCCCTCCCTCCAAGGAACCACTGCTTTTTCACTGTCTCCATAGTTTTGCCTTTTCCAAAATGTCAGTTATAATCATACAATATGTAACTTTTTCAGATTGGCTTCTTTCACTTATCAATAGGCATTTAAGGTTCCTCCATGCCTTTCTGTGACTTCATAGTTCATTTCTTTTTAGCAGTGAAAATATGCCATTGTATGAATGTACCATGATTTTTATTTTTTAGTCAAATTTATTATTTTAAAAAATGGATTCTAAATTTTGATTAATTAGACAGGCTTTCTGCATGCCAAGATTATGAAGAAATTCACCCGTTTTCTTCTAGGGAATTCATTTATGGCTTATTCTTTAAATTTGGACTCATATGGAGTATATACTAGTATTCGATGAATGTTCAAAGTTTCTTTTCTTATTACTCCAAAGCCATTTATTAAAGTCTTTTCCTACTAATTTCAGATCTCACTTTATTAATGTACTGAATTCCTGTATTTAGCTTTATTTCTAGATTTACTATTTAGGTTTATATTCCTGTAAGTATTAAGATGTAAGTTAGGATTTCCATTCCTATATATATTTAGGTTTATTTCTGGATTTCGATTTGTTATTTACATGCTAGACACCACACTGTTTTAAATACTGAGGCTTGTCTATAGCCATGCCACCCTGAATGTGCCGGATCCTGTCTGATCTCGAAAGTTAAGCAGGATCAGGCCTGGTTAGTACTTGGACGGGAGACTACCTAGGAATACCAGGTGCTGTAGGTGTAAAAAAATAATAATAATAGTAAACAAACAAATAAATAAATAAATACTGAGGCTTTATGTGAGTATAATTTCAAGAACCCCTATCTACTGCTTTGCCCTTACCCCGTTTCCCTTGTTATCACTGTTTATTTTACTAAATTAGAATAGTTTTTTGGTCAATTCCAGAAAAAAATAAAGTATTTTTATTGAATCTGCATCAAATAATTAATTTATGGAGAATTCAACATTAATGCTAAAACTTCCTATTGAGACCATAACATCTTTTAAGTCTTTTTCTAAATCTTTCAGTATTTTTTTGACATACTGGGTTTGCTTATTCCTATTTTATCTTTCAGTTTGCTTGTAAATGTGACTTTTTTTTCTTCTGTGATATTGCCCACTTTCTTATTGTTATATGAAAGCTAATGATTTAATATTAATTTTGTATTCTGCTATCTTATCGAATTCTCTTTTTGGAGTAATTTTTCAGTAGATTCTGTTGGGTCTTCCATATAGTCACCCATATCACATGCTAACAGTGACAGTTACCTTCTTGTTTCAAACTTGTTATTTCTCTAAATTTCTTTCTCTTGTCTGAGTTGGCTAGTATTTGTAGTACCTTGTTAAATAGTAGTGATAACAGTGAGATGTCTTGCCTTGTTCTTTTCTTTGGTGGGAAAGACTAGTCTATCAACATTAAGCATGACTTTGGGATCTGAGATACACATATGTATATACAGATATGTATATATAAGGAAATAGCCATTGATTACTGTTTTATTGAATGCTATTTATAAAAATTCAGTGTTGAATTTAGTCAAACGCTTTTCATTAGATAACTGGAGATGGTCATATAATTTTTCACCTTTGGCTTATCAATAAAACAAATTATACTAATAGATTTCCTAAGAGTGAACCATCTTCTCATACCCTGAATTAACTTCTCTTGATCATGATGTATTATCCTAATGTGCTGCTAGATCCCATTTGTTTACAAGTTTTGCTTTTATAGTCATAAGTGAGATTTATTCTTTTGCGTTGTCTTCTTTTGTGCAATCTTTGTCAGATTTTGATATCAATGTTTTACTTGCTTCACAAAAAAATGTGGGAGCTTTCTTTTCCTATGTTTTGGTACTTTTGGGGGAGTTTATTCTTTGGTAATTTTCTCCATTTCTTCCATGGAAACTAATCTACTTCAAAGGTCACTTTTGGTAAGTTATAATTCCCTAGTGTTTTCATTACTATGGACATCTATACAGTCTACAATTTGTTTGCATTCTCCACTGATTCAAGAATTGCTTGAATTTAATATTCAAGTAGTGAAGATTTTATTTTTACTACATTGTGATTTTTCTATACTATTTTTCCTTTATGAGAGTTACTGAAGTTTTCTTTGGGGCATATATAGGTGTTTCTGTGAATGTTCCATGAGACCTAATAAAAGGGGTGCTGTTTTCAGGGTTGAGTTCAATATATATTCATCAAATCTATCCTATTACTTATTTTAGGTCTTCCATATTCCTATTTTTTTTCTCCCATTTGATTTGTCTTGGACCAAGAATTAAAATTCTTTTACCACTAATGTATTCATGCCTATTTCTCTTGGTATTTCCTAAAACTTGATTTATGAAAGTTACTTCGTTATTTAATACATATTTATTTAGTAGATATTCATAATGTTAAATGTGCACTTTCAAATACACATTTTAGCTTTATGAAGTATTTTTCTTAGTCTTAAATAATGCCTTTGGGCCTGAATTCCACTTTGTCTCATGTTAAGACCAATATCCTAATTTTCTTTTTATTTGCCTTTATTTATATACTTGTGCCCTTTCCACTTTTGAACCACTGTTTCCACTCGCTGCCTTGAATACAGCAAAAAAAGAAAAAACAGAAAAAATATCAGACTTTGTTTGATGATTCAATTTGAAAATCTTTTCAATAAGCTAATAAGGCCATTTAACATTTATTGATATGACAGATATGGTTGCCCCTAGTTCTTACTTTGCTATGTTTGGTTTTATACTTAAAAATACTTTCACTGTTATCGATTTTCTTTTTGTATATTTATAATTTTTCACATAATTAGGATGATTTGTATTTTTGTTCTGTTTCTGGTTCTATCTTATAACCATAATTTTAAATAATTTTGTTTAATACCATTAACCTTCTATTTCTTTACACAATAACTATGAACACTAAAGAAATTAGCTTGTGTAATCATACTGACCCTCTTGCACTACACCATTACAGTCAATAGTATTATCTTTCTGTGTTTACCTTCTACTAACTAATTTGTCAGCTTTAAATGATGTCCTTTGACTTCCAGCCATTACAGATGAGGCAATCCCCAAACTTATTCTACCTCCAATTTTATACTTCCCAGTTCTCTTAATTTTAGAAGTTTTATAACCAATTACTACATTGTCAGATATTTAACATGTACATTTTATTCTTCCTTCCTAATTCCCATTTTTGCTTTGTTTAGCTATAAATACACTAAATGCTCTGCAATAGTACTTTTGCCAGGTCTCTTACTCAGCTCTAAATGAAGTTCATCCTCTGCTAGTCTCCTCAAGAGGACCTTAGACTAACAATATGCCCTGAGTCATGCTAACTACTTTTTAAAATTATTACTATCACGAACTTAATCAAGAAAACTACACATCTAATTTCCTAAGATTATTCTGAGGAAAAAACTCCCAATTTTCTAAGTGAAAAAGTCTATTTTCTTTATATGAAATGCCTTCTTCCTCTCAGCCAACTGTCAAGTCCAAGTTTTACTTCCTTCATGAAAACTGCCCTAAGGATCCAATCCATGCTGATCTAAATAAACTCTTAACTGTCTTTATTTGTCTGTACCACACTTTAAGCATTTTATAATGGTGTTTTATTGTATCTTAACAAAACTTTATAACATCCTATTAGTACATAATGTTTACAAATTTTCCCACTCCCTTTTTACCAATAGTTTTATATATTATCTTGCCTCACTAACTAGACAGATAGTCTTTTTTCAATCAAGTGTTACAAGTTTTACCCTTTTGGGACTCAAAATTACTTAGCACAGGGTGATTGAAGTACACAGAAGTTTTGTTTGTTTGATTTTGAATATTTATATTTAGAGGAATTCAAATAGACTGATGTGTTTGAAAAGCCAATTTTAGGGAAAACATTAAAGTTTTAAATTCTTTACTGTTTTGAAAGATCTTTTCTTATTTAAAAAATAGGAGGCTATGGCCATGCTACCCTGAATAAGCTGATACTGTCTGATCTTGGAAGCTAAGCAGGGTCGGGCCTGGTTAGTACTTGGATGGGAGACCACCTAGGAAAATCAGATGCTGTAGGTGTAAAAAATAAAAAATAAAAATAAAATAAGGGATTGTAAGCTGACAAGGTCCCTGCAATCTGTGAGGTCAACCAAGGGTTACCTCGCCTAAAAAATATATATATACATACACATACACACACACACACACACACACACACACACACACAAATAGGGGAAAGTATTGTTAGAGAGGAAAAGAGATTTTATAAAATGCCTGTAGAATTATTTCTAAAAGTGAAAACAAAAGAGCTATATATTTTCTTTTAAAAAACTCAACTGAATTACAATATCTCTAAGAGCAAAGGTACATCAAAGCTACCTAATTCATGAACACTTAGTTAATGTGTAACATTTAATGAAAGAAAAAGATATGAACTTGCAAGAACATAAAATGGTTAAGTGGGAAAGGGTTTATAAAAGTTTACTTTTTGTCTTAGTACTCAATGTTCCATCAAAAGCAGTTCCACTTATTAAACTGTACTGAACCCAAGGCTTCAATACCATCTGTAAACACAAAACAAATCAAAGAAGAAAAAAAACCCTATATAACAATGGCCTGGAACTATACTGTGTGATCTAAATCTAATTAAACAAGACTACCATAATCTACCTATTGTTATCATTCTCAAAACTACTAAGAATGCTATGGAAATACTGTGTCAATAGATGTATGTATCTTTCCTTCTCTTATAAATGATCATTCATTAGCTGTAACTAATATTCTTGAAAATACAAACAAGTCTTAGAATTCACATGATGCAGACCTTTTCATTCAATTAATTCAAGACTATTTTACATGGAATATAATCATTCTGAAAATATAAAAAGGTGTGAGGACAGTGGCTTGCCCCATATGCCAACTACAAGATAATATCTATAACACAGCAGTTTAGAGTATGGAATTTAGAGCCAACACCCTCAGTTTAAATCCCAGCCCCACCATATCCTATGACTTTACCTTTGTGTATTTTGGCTACTCACTTGGTAAAATATGTATAATAAAAGTATGGATACCATAGGGCTGTTAACAAAAATTAAATGTGGTATTACACATAGTGCTGAGAATAGTACCTTGCAGGTAGTAAATAAACACCCATAAATGAGTTGTTACAAAAGTAACAATTTAAAATGTTTATCCCAGCAAATCTTTAAGAATACATCTACTGAAGAGAATTTATGTTCCAGACCAGAACTCATTTTTTTCATCCAACTTTCTCTCCATAACTGCATGCAGTTAAGTGGAAACTTTTTCTTTCTGCTCATTTTCTAAATGATAATTTTATGAAACAACTGTAAAACCCAACAGTACTATTTTCTAAAAAAAACAAAACAACAACAACAAAAAAACACCACCTTACAATGCTATATACAGAGCCATATCTCAGAAAGTAAAACGTGAAGGAGGTTAACAGAATTGGAAATTTTGACTCCCAAACTAAGAATACAATCCCTAGCTATTATTACCTTTAGCAAAAATTCATCTCGTGAGAGCAATATATCTCATTATCAATGGGCACATCTGCTCTACAGGACTTATTTAGTGTTATCAATGTTCTATGCTCATCTCACTCAACCATAACCAAATCAAAGAGCAACTATGCTCTGGCTACGGAACTAACTGGTGTCATACTTACCTGGAGTCTAATAAATAAAACTTTTTGAGCTGAAATTAACCTAAGAATGACGTTTCTAAAAACAATACAAAAATCAATTTTATAATATCACCTTACAAGAGTTTTTAACTTAGGACTGGTAAACCTCATGAAAATATATAGGAAATTCTATACGTGTGTGCATTTTTTTAGGAAGATGATTCAGTGCTTTCATCAGGTCCTCCCTCAAAAGGGAGTGGAATCCCAAAAGGTTAAGAATCACTGCTCTTTACAGTTTACGGATTTCTCTGTATTCTTATTAGTTTTAGAGACGACTCTATATGAAATTAAGCACTATAGTTCTAAATCCATTCCAAATCTCAAAAAAAAGTTTAGAGCCTACAAACCTTTCCCAGAGCTGTAATTATGAGACAATGAGAAACAAGGAGCACAAAAGAACCACTTAAAAAAGATGGGTAAATTTTAGCTAATTCTAGAACAATCGGTCAGTACCGAAAACGTAGGATAGTAGGATACAAGGATGAAGTTCTAATTATCAATTAGTTACAGTTGCCAACAAAGATAACCAAATTTCAGTTTTCTAAACTTAGAAATGGCAGTTTAGGAGGAAAAATTTTATCACAGACCATCAATGTAACTTCAGAGAGACTTATGTAAAATAAGTTCCTTGAGCAGACAGAAAAGTTTACAATGCTCACAAGCGCAGAAAATATTTGATTTATTTTACACCTGCCCCGTAATCTACCATCGTATAATTTATTAGCAAAAACACACAACAATTACTGAGACTTCTTTCGAGGTATAGGCTGCAACTGGCGATCACTGCCTTTAAAATAATCTATTCCTGGTTAAATGACAGTAGCCTTTAGTTAAAATTTAGGAACCTTTCAACCTGGCAATAGTTAAAATACAAACAAAAACTCCTAACCCAACTAAAGTCAACCAAAGTAATCCTGAGGTTTGTTTCCTTCCTTCGCTCTCGGACACCGCACCTCTTTGTGCACAAGGAAGGGTGTGAAGGTTTCCTAACCTCAGACCCCGGTTACCGGCCCAGGCAGGACAGACACCCTGTTGCAAGCCTCAAGAGAACTCCTGCTCAGCAGTGGAAACGACGGCGGATTTGAACCAGCGCCATACCCAAAGCAGCCGTGACGCCAGGCGTTGTCCCGAAGGGCCCGAAACCAAGACAGGGGCGCGCCGCCACCGGAGACCGGGCCGCAGGCCGGCGGAGACGAGCGAAGACCGAGGCTGGGGTCCTAACTTTGGCCCGTACTCTACCTCAAGGCCTGAGGGCTGGCGAAGAGGACAGGAAGGAACAGAGTGGACACACCTGGCGGGGACCCCAGGCTACCGGTTCCTGCGTTAGCTCGGAGCTCGTCAGACTCTTCCAGCATTCGCCGCCGCCCCTCCTCCCGGCCCAGGGCCACCTCCACGTTCCGCTTCAACGTGGCAGCCGCAGCCCCGCCCAGCCGGCCGGCGAGCTTCCGGGAGCGATGCCTGGCTCCACCCACTCCAGACAGCGACCCTCACGGCACTTCCGGATGCGATCCCTGGCTCCATCCACTCCAGACAGCAACCCTCATGGCACTTCCGGGAGCGATGGCTGGCCAAGTCGGTCAGGGCAGGGCTGGTGAGGGAGTGGGTCCGCTTCTCGCCCGGGTTTGGGAGGCTAGGGGCCCCTTCTGAGAGGCGGTTCGCAGGAACGACACGTAGTAGTAGTCCTGAGACCTCAACAGCCCCTGCGACTGTCAACACCAGAGAAATCATGTGAAAACGGGGCTGCGAGGGCATTATTGTAGTAATAATAATTTGTGACTGGGTCCTTAAAATTACTTACTTGGTTTTACAGTACTGCGTTTTGGAACTTCTTTAAAATTAACCCATCTGGTCACACCCAAAGGCTGTTGTAGACACATTTGATTTGATTTGTTTGTTCCTCCAAAGAGGCATTGTGTGTAAGGTATTCCAGTTACTGTCCTATGGTACTATTTGAGATCTGTTAGCATTTGCCTTCAGTTAGTGAAACTTTATTAGTTTTCTCCAGAGCTTGGTAGCTAAGTAGGTTGCTTGGATGTTGTTTTTAGGTTAGGAGGCAATTGTTTTCCAGTGAAGAAAGTAAAGCCTGAGAAAAATCACTAAAGTACCAGAACATGCATTCAACCTAGGTCTCCCAACTTATAGACCAGTTCTCTTCTTGCTACACAGAGGAGTCAACTAACTCCTTCCTAATGCCTTTTCTAAGTGCCTTTGTTGGAAGTAATGTTTCTTATACACAAAAAGTAAAATATGACTGTCGACATAAATGTCTGAACCTGTAGAGAATTTTTATAAGTTTACTTGACCCAAACTGATGACCTATGCCAGGGAGCAAGATCTCAAATGCCCCATAGAATAACAGTTTTGCAGCTTCCTTTATGTATTTGAAAGGAAGACAAAAAGCAAGGTGGGGTTTGGATTACAGGATAGTTAAGATTATGTGCTTTCTTGAAGGTGGTTAAGACTTATTTCAAAGGTATGTTAACTTAGATGAATAAGAACAATGGGTAAGGCTTGCTTATGGGAAAGATACTTTACTAACAAAGTCATATGCCTGGATCAGGACCACCCACCACTGACCTACCCAGTTAGGAATTTAGATCTGAACACTCTGTGAGGTTACTTTCCATAGCACCCCTTCTTTTGTCTGTGTGGCACACCTATTTAAGTGCTAAAGAGTAGGCACATTTTTGTACTCTCACTACACCCTTTTAGTGTCTTATGCTTCAACCTAAAAAGCAAGTTTATTTCTGTGGAACTGAAATAGACCATCTTAAGCAGATTACTTAGGCTACAAGAGCTAATTTCCAGTGTTCTAAAAAGTCTTCCACTTTTATATTTGCAAGGACTAGTTTTACCTAAAGAAGTGCCAATAACTAGACTTAAAAGTGAGACCATCATTTGAGTCAACAGAAAACATTAAACTTCCTACTACCTAGAAGTGTGCATTGGTGTGAAAAAAGGGCTCATAAGAACAACTTTCCCAAAATTTAGTGACTCAAGCAGTGGTTACATTCTTTGGTATCACTTAATACAATCCTGAGAGGCAGACTTCCAGTGGCGCGGCTAGGCGGTGGGGTGTATGGAGAGAACCAGGGCATAGACCCGGGCTGGTGAGAGGGCAGCTGGCTGAAGCCAGGGGTGGGGACGCCCATGGAAGACCAGGTCTAGCTCCCCCCCCCCCAACACCCCGAGCCCATCTGCAGGCAGCTGTCACTGGTCTCCATGGACCCATCCCTGGTTCTACTACACTCAGTATCACCAGGCCTGTCAAGCAGCAGACTGACCAAGTTCAACTTCCTCTGCCGGGGCAAGGTGGGCAAGAGGAAGCTGGACTGCTTGCGTGCAGAGCCGCCTCTACCTCTTCTCTGTGCTTCTTAAGCTGGATCCCAAGCACACTGAGCTGCCGCACAAGCTACTCTCCCCTCTGCAGCACCAAGACCTGCTGTGGCCCCCAGACAACCTGGAAGTGGAAGCAGCGGGCTGGGTTGTGCTAGAGGAGACAGACCTGCCGTGCATGTGACATATGATCACATGGGGGAAGGACTGGCACTTCAAATTGTCTGACACCAAGAATGTTGCTGTGAAGGTGAAGTATCCATTCTCTCAGCCTAGCAGAACAAGAATTGCTGCGTCTAGAAGAATAGGGAGAGGGATGCTCATGTCCGGCAACTGAATTTGGTGGTGGACCTCATTATCAGCAGGCCTCGGACCACCAGAAAGAGAGTGAGAGCAGTAGCAGCGTCGTGTGACTAATATCATGGGACTCAGAAGTACCCGCCACTGGAGCTTCCTAATGATCCAGCTACCCTTCTCCGGGAACTGATGGCATTTGTAGAGTCTGAACTTTGGCTACCACCACTGAGGTTGACCAAGTGCCTTCTGTGTACCAGTGCTGTAAAGACTTAGCAGTGAGCCAAAGGAGGGACCTCAGTGCTCACAGAGCCAGATTGGCTTCTCAGTTAAAGCTGGCATTTATTGAGCACTTTGTGCCAGGTGGGGCTTTGGGCACTGTATGGACAGTCTTATGTGAGGGAGATTTTTGTTTCTACAAGAGAAAGTTTTGGAACCATGTCCAACACATTAGAAGGAATCTGCAAAAATTAGTTGTTATTGCAATTATGATTCTACAGGTAAGGAAACAGACTTAAAGAGCTAGAGGAAAATTGGGGTAGTAATAGAAGAGCTGGGGTTGGAAGAATTGCTGTCTGGCTCAAGAGGCCACACTTGTAACCACTGGGTGGTATTGCCACCCCCTCACAGTTAGCCAAAGGGGTTGAGGCCAGCAATAGACCAGCATACCAGGGCAGGTGGTGTGGGTGAGACCTCTCCTTACCTAGGCTTTGGGAAGCTTGCTGTGTCCGTTCTTGGGTGGAGTCTCCTCTGAGGTTTGCAAAGTGGGGACGTAGGTTTGTAAGGATGGACTGAGGCAATGCCTGTTGTGCTCAGAAGTGATTGGCACAGCCAGCACTCTTCAAATATTAGCTCTTGGAGGCGTGATTCCAGTTTTACTATTGTTATCAAAATCACATTTTCTGATAATAGAACTGACAAGGAGCTGGATCCTGTAACTTTAAAAAGCAATCTTTCTTCTTGTATCAAAGGTAATCCTATTAAAACAGGTCCCTTTGTAGTGGAAAAACAAGCATACAATATAACCACGTTTCTACTACATAAGTCAAACTACAAACCTTCCTATTCCCAACCTTTTTGTAAGGCCCTGTGAACTAAGAAAAAGTTTGTGAAGAAAAAATTTTGTGAGAAGTATTTCATGACTTGAGAAAGTTATGAAATCCAAATTTAAGTGTCCATAAAGTTTTATTGTAACTGTGAAGATTAATCTACCTACCCCTCATAGTCAATTAGTCCAAACTAGGGGGTACTTTCAAACAGGAAGATGTTTTTACTCTACTCCGCCAGATGAAGTAGGACTTCCTCCTCTCCAGCAATCACTCAGCTAATAAAAAGTCACTATACTGCAAATTCTGCTTTGTTTAGTACAGCCCCTATGAACTCTTCCCCACCTTCCTCTATATTCTTTGTTCTATGGACTTGCACACGGTTCACCATTACATTGATATGTCCCAAACTGCAATTCTTGGTAGTTCCCAAATAAACTCATTTTGCTGGAGAAATATCTTGCTCTTTAAGGTCAACAGAACACAGCCATGCTCAATTGTTTATGTATCGATTATGGCCATTTTGATGCTACAATGGCAAAGTTGAGTGGCTCCTGCAGAGATCATATGCCTTGCAAAACCTAAAATATTTACTATATGGTCCTTTACAGGATTTGGTCCTTTGCCAAATCCTGTTCTAGTAGACAGGATTGGCCTACAAATGGAGTCAAAATTTGAGACATTCAGTATTATAAATTATTTTAAAGCCTTGAAGTAATATACAAGGGCAATATGAAAAATGTCAACTAAAATATAACTGGTTATTGTAAGGCTCAAATATAGCTATTTCTAGACTTGATATATTTACATTTGGTGAATCAGAAAGACTCCTTGTTTTAAATGCAAGCAGTTCTCACTTTGAAAATGCAAGCTCAAACTGTGTAATCTTAATCTATGGGATTAACAATCTATTATTGTGACCTTAAAATTTGTCAAAACATTAAAAACTCTCGATGTGAGTTATAAGTGTAAAAAAATAGTAAAACATCTAAAACATTAGAAACTTTGAAAATTATAGTTTTATTTCTTTATAAAAATGTATCAAAAGTAGTTAGAATAGGGCTTGCTTTCTTCTCATATAATTTACCATAAAGAGTGAGCATCTTTTTTATGCCTTGGCAAATCGTCATACTCCTTTCTTAGATCAACTTCTAAAATTTTATCCTTTGTGCTTTCAACAGCATGCAATCTCTCTTGAAATTTCCTTTAATGTGAAGTTTTCATCTGCATCACTTCCTCTGAGTGTTCATCCATTAGGACACAACCACTTTCTTCACTTAAAACTATGTTTCCCTTCATTAAGTTCCTCTGGCTGTGTATCTAGAACTACTTCTTGAATCAAGGCAGTGTTGACATTCCCATAGTCATTGACATCTTCTATAATTGCATTTATATTCCTCCAAATCCTGCAAAGTTTCTGCACTGTTTATGAAGCCAGGACCGCCGAGAATTCCTATAATTCTTGGAATCTGGTTGCAAATTTTACAGTAGCCTTCTGACCTGAGCTTGCAGTTTCACCAGATAATGTTGATGAATTCATGCAGACTTCTAAAATGATGAAACTAGCCTTTGCTGGCAGTAAAATGTTCTTTTCAATCTCCTTGAATTTACTATTGCCTTCAATGCAGCACCTAACTTCGATGCATTGTCCTAAATGCTAGCCAAACTGGGAATTATTTTTGATTACAGTCCTTAATCCAAAGTAGAAGTAAATCTTCCATTTCAACCATATGTGCCTTTCTGTTCCTAGTACAACTTAACCTGTAGCTTCATGTAGGCCTTGTTCTCATTCTATCTTTGCTTTGCTGTCAGCATTTTCAAATCTAACCATACCCAATTTCATTTTCAGTTTTATCACTTTTTGTTTCTTTGCTGCTGTCATCTTTGTTGACCAATTCCCTCTTTTGGTTTTATCTATTACTGTGAAATGTTGAATACAATACAACTATTCTATCTGTGTGTAAACTAATGTTCAGTGACCAATCGCAAACAGAGTTTGAAAGAAGTGATAAACTAGTTAATGATCATGATGCACATCTTTGATTTGCATTATGATCTGTACAATAAAGAGCTAGCAAAAAGGTTTATGCAACAATTCAGCTAATATTGTGGTAACTGAAATTTCAACCATGTTGTTGAATTGGTGTTATTTACACTGAAATCTGATATTCTTGCATGTTGGAATGGTACAAAGTAAGGACTACCTGTATATGAAAAGAAAAACATGTATTAGTTCACAAATAGTCAATTTTAATCCAATTTAGTTAACTATTAGCCAAGTCTAATCCTAGATCAAAAAAACAAACTTCTCAAAAGAATGGTAATTCCAAGACTGCATTACTCACTGGAGCTGGAAGAATGTTTGGGAATACTGTAATACAGAATTATTTAAAGTAGAATTTGCAGACAGTCCAAAGGTATTCTTTTGAGAATTTAGGCCTCTTCTCATTTAAATAATCTTGAGATTGGCAAAAGGGTTAATTTCTGGACAACTTTAGTGTTGCCCAGATTGCAAAACTTTACAATCATCACCAAGACTGTATGTTTTTACAATGCATTCCATAGTAACCAGGACCATGTTTACTGCTGTAAAACTGTAGCATCCATCCCACTAATGTTTTAGTTTTGTTTTTACATGTATTTATTTATTTTGTAAATCTTTTCATTAAGAGCCATAAACAAAGTTTATATCAATGTTTATATTTGTAGAAATTTAATAGAAAAAAAACTTAAATCAACATTAAGTAGCCATAATTTTTTCCCCGTTTATATTACTCAAACTTGAGAAACACCCCAAGACAACATGCCTAATTAACGACAGATTAACCTGGTTTAGGTTTGAGATTCCCAGCTTCCAACCACCTGCCTATCTACTATTCAAGAACAAAGCTTAAGTTAAAGGATGGTCACCTACTGGCATATCGAAGGGTATTTATAGAATATCCCACAGTTCAGCCGATTTAGATCTGGAACGTATGATCTCTAAGAATTTCAGGGGCTGAAAGGATAATGCCATTATTTTTAAGAAAAGATGACTATTAACGTTAAAAGTTCTTCTCCCAACCCAACCAATGGCCTATTCTTAATTCAATATATAGATTCAGAAAATTATATTACCTTTGAAATCACATTTATGTTATCTTTGAAAGCTGAAAAAGTAAGGAAAAAACTCTGAGTACAGAATCCAAATTATGCTCAAATATCAATTTTTTGCTCAGTTTTTGCGTTTTATCGAGACTAATAAGTTTGTAAACCTCTTACCTTATTATACACATTTTTGAATTTTTGACCAGATAAATCAGACAAATATTTTCTAAGAAAAACACTTCAATTTTACACCTAAAAGGAGAAAAATTTACAGGTAAATCAATATACAAAAACTACATATCTGTAAGCCTTGCAATTTTTTTTCCATTATGTCCTCATCCACATACATTAATCACAACAAATCATGATGTGAACAGCAGTGGAAAAAGTTTAATCATTGGACATTTATAAATTCTTATTTTCAACTTATGCTCTAGTTATTAAAGTTTTCATTACATAGCCCCTTTCTTTAAAACACATAATACGTGCACATTTCTATTCATTTCAATTCTTTCATATAGAACAGATTACACCTCCAAATTTATTAGGATTGGAAAAACCCATAACAAAGATAATTTCAAGGATATTGTTTATCTACTTTGCACAGATTACCTTATGCTAACTTGCAGATGTCTTCTCACCATCAGGCCTGATATGGAAAGGATAATAATACATTCCGAAACTGGTTACGCCATGCTTGGTATGTAATGCTTTTGTTATTAGACCAAGCTTCCAAAGATCAGAAGTACTCTTAACTCTAAAAGACAAGAGGGAGAGTTGTCTCTGTCAACAAAGAACTTTTAAGTAGTGATAAAGGGAAAAGATTATAAATCTCAGAATTAATTAGAATTCTTCAGAACTTTCTGATTGTTTAACAAGTTCTATTATGTTCCTTATTAAGAAGGGCAGAAGCCCATGGGGGTGAGGGAAACAGCAGCAGAAAAGGAAGTATACTAACCATATTGGATAAAAATCAAGCTTAGGGAGAAAAGGGCAAACTGCTCTAATGCTGCTGCTGTATCATTGCATCTTTACTCATCCTATGTCAAATACTTGTGTAACTGTCTAGAAGTAATTGGACTATATTCCTTAAAAACCTCTAAACAGAAATTTTAACCTTTCTGCACACTAAGCAAAATACAAGTAGGAGGAGTACTCAATTTCCATCTATAGTCTAGTTCCAACCAGCTTTTCTCACTGCCTCCACCCAGGAGGAATTGGGAAAGGGGAAACAGGTCCAAGAATAATATTTATGATCAAGGTAGTATTCTCTGACTATAAAATGAACTTTTTTATAAACTCCCTAGAAAATTTCCAAAGGAATGTAGCATCATTTAAGCAGTTTATACATACAGGCAAGAAACTGTGCACCTTAGAGAAGAGAGCACTTATTTGGATATGTAGATACTCAGATGTCTAATTATCTGAGTTGAGGGTCAAATATTAAATCTCTTGATTAAATAAATTAAGAGTTAAAAAAAAAAAGAGCACTTAAAGTGTCAGCCTCCAAGATGGTCCCTAATAATCTTACAGTGCCCACCTAAGCCACACCCATGATTAGTCTCTGTGACCAATAGAAAGGGGCAGAAGTGACATTATGTCACTTTCAAGATTAACTTTTAAAAGACAAGCTTCCATCTTGGCCTTTCTTAAATCATTCCCTCTGGGAGAAGTCAGCTGTCATGTTGTGAGGACACTCAGCCTATGGAGAGGTTCCCATGGTTAGGGAGAAGTTCACATGGTGAAGAAGAACTGAAGTCTTCAGCCAACAGCCACCAAGAAACTGAGGAATGCCAAATGAGAGAGTTTGGAAGCTGATGTCACCCACCTCCTCCAACCATAAATGTTTGTTGTTTTAAACTACTAAGTTTTGGGTAATTTGTTATATAGCAATAAATAAGTAATATAGAGGGTCACAATCTATATTCAAAAAGTAAAAGGTACAACTTATGAATTAGTTGAAAAGATCTGAAATTTTTGGGGAAGATCAGATCTAGAATTGTCTTTATATTTGGTCACAAATAATCTGCAAACCCCAAGGCTTTCTGAAGCAAAAATGCCCAGAGACTGACAGGATGAGAAATTCACCAAGAATATAAATCGGCTACTAGATTTAATATCAGGACAACAAAATAAAGGTTCTAGTAGAACTAAGTAAGAATCTGACAAAAGGATACGTGTTCAACAAGGAAGATACTAGTCCTATAAAGCAAAAAGTCTATTTGCTTTCATAGGGTTGTTATGAGAAAAAGATATTGTTTAAAAAAAAAGTGTGTGTGTGTGTGTGTGTGTGTGTGTAAAATGCTTAGCACCATGTCTGGCATATAACCCATTCAATAAGCATTAGCTGTTACTATTTTTCCCCCAAGTGACCAATTAATGAGATTCTATACCATAAAACAGGCTATTAGATTTCACCAAAGCCTTTATAAATCCAGTTTTTACTTGGACAAGCCTCCATTTCCAATTTACTGCTATTGTTCCAGGAATACTCAATACATTAAAAACAGAAAGACATACTCTACCTCCTCTGCATATTTTGAGTCACGTTCCAAGACCTAGGAATCTTTTCCCAATATCTCCAAGAATGTAATTCCTGAAAAAAGATATTTTCTCTTAAATTACTTTGTGCAACAGTCAATGCCTTTTGCAAATAACATCTTTAATAGTTACATATCCTTATTAACATATTCAATAATCACAATGGTTCATTATGTGAACGGCAGTGAAAAGGCTTAATCATTGGATATGAAATTATTAGAGGAAGCAAAGATCTAATTAAATGATCAAAATGAGAACCTCAATTTCACCAATAAAACAGTAAAAAATAGCAAAAATAAAGCATATAAAAGTTATAAAGCAATGTAAAGATACATAAATATAACTCAAAATAATTCCACTTATAAGGGAGGCCACACTTCCTTACCCAAAAGTACGCTAAGACTACCTAAGGCGGTGACCCCTTGTGACTTCTGTATAGTGACTTATTTTCATTTAAGCAGTCTACAACATTTAAGTAAATCTGTTCTGCAGCATAGCAGTTTTCAGTAACTCACTTGTAATTAATAATTAGAAGATGTATCAAAATAATGTGAGAGCCACATTGTTTCATCTTTCTTAGGAGAATCCCAACATCTGAAATTACCAATTAAGCAGAAAAGATAAAAGCCTTTCCTCTGCATTCTGATGCTGAATGGCAGCATGGGTACTTTTTTATTTTTTGCTTTCAAAGTTTATTCCAAACTTTTTTTTCCTTTCAGCAAGTAATCTCTGGCAGTATTAGCCAAAAATTTATCTACTAATAGCAGAAAATAAAACCAGCTATTAAGGTGCAACTTGAAGTTAAGAGTTAGCAGCAGTGTTAGTCCCTTCAGGGGCCTCTATTTACATTTGAAATTGTTTCATTCTCAGGCAAGACTCTTTAGCCTCCCTCTGTAAAGATGTATGAAGCCAAGGGCAATTTCCAGCTTGGGTTAAGGAGGATGGAAAAAAAAAAAAAATCCCATTCTACAGAAGTGACAGCTGAATCAAGGATCTGCTCCTAATACTTTTGGGTTAGGCACCAGAAGCTTTTTACCAAATGGTGGCAGCTTGATTGCACGTATTATGTGTGTGTTTTAGGGAGAGTATCCTCAGTTTCACAGGGCTTCTAGACTGGGGAAAAGATGCTGTTTTGCTGACAGCATGGGTGCTTTCAACTCTATCTTAAGAAAATCAAACATGAGCGCCTGTACCAGGGGGTCTCTCCCCAGTCCCACCCACCTTCCCCTAGGTTCTCGGCAGGTTATATTACTTGTGAACCCATTTTAACAACAGCCCATTCACCTATCTGTAAAGTCTTGCACCCACCAGCCTTGCTCTTTTAATACATCTTATGATAGCCTCCATTTAAAGTTAACATTAACGGGGTGGGAAGGAGTAAGTACTCCCCTCACGAATCATTGCTAATTTATGAAATTATCGAATTGCATAGGTTTTGAGTAGTCACAAAACTATTTTTCCCACATACCCTGCTTCTTTCAAATGCACAATTTTGCTGAATGAGTTTTTTTTTTTTCAGGAACACATATGACATTAGAACAAAAACATTTACCTATTTGTGTGCCACAGACTAAAAAAGACAAATTCAACTTAGACATTGTCTCTACACTCCAGGAGCATCCTCTAGTGCAGCAGTCCCCAACCTTTTGGCACCAGGTACTGGTGCTCCTATGAGACTAATGCCTGATGATATGAGGCGGAGCTGACATGATGATGCTATGCTGGGAGCAGCTACAAATATAGATGAAGCTTCACGTGGTCGCCTGCCACTCACTTGCTGTGTGGCCTAATTCATAACAGGCCACTGACCAATACCAGTCCCCATGGCCCAGGAGTTAGGAAACTCTGCTCTAGGAGATTCCTTACAAATTTTAAGTCCTTAAAAATAGGGCAACCACCACAGTGAGATACCACTTCACACCTATGAGAATCTGGAGAAATTGGAACCCTCATCTACTGCTAGTGGCAAGGTAAAATGGTACAACCACTTTGGAAAAAGTCTGGCATTTTCTCAAGAGGTTAAACATAAGACTTAGCATATGACCTAGCAATTCCAATACCGTAGGTATATGTACTCAAGAGAAAAACATATTTCCACACAAAAAAATTATATACTAATGTTCATAGCAGCATTATTCACAATAGCCCCCAAAGTGGAAACAACCTAAATGTCCACCAATTGATGAATGGATAAATAAAATGTGGTATATCCATAGAACAGAATATCTTTTGGTAAAAAAAAAAAATGAAGTATCTATATATGCCATGAAAATGGATGAACCTTAAAAATATTCTAAGTGAAAAAAGCCAGTTACCAAGACCATATATTAGTTTGACTCCATTTATAAGAAGCGTCAGGAATAGGAAAATCTACATAGATAAAAAGATCAGTTGTTACCAGGGGCTGGGGGTAGGGAAGATAGAAGTGACTGCTAATGAGGACTTTTTTTTTAGGTGGCGGGGTAGGGGTTGATGAAATCGTTCTAAAACTGATTGTGGTGATGGTTGCACAACTCATGAATATACTTACTGAAAACCACTAAATTGTACATTTTGAGTAGGTTAATTGTATGGTATATGAGTTATATATCTCAATAAAACTTACAAAAACAAGTCAGACAATTTTTTCCTTAAAGATAATAAAAAACTGTTACTTCTATTTAGCCTCACTCAGCTATGTCTCAATTGGTTGAGTACTAGAAAAGTTTCTAATAGTCTTATCAACTGACAGTGATTTAAATCCAGGTCCTACATCTTACAGCCAAGCAAGCACGTCCCCCATGGACCAATTTTCCTCAAATTCACAGACTATCCTTAAGCCGTGTGACCTTTAATAAAACTACATAAGCAAAAACTGTAAATTTTATTCAAATAAGATGTAAGCATATTACAGTTGAAGTAGATGTGAATAACACCTTGAGCTGAGTCTTTTTGGCTAGATCTGAACAAAGTAAACAAAAAAGGAGGAAAAGAAGCAATCTTTCTTCTTTGATTCTGTAATCATTCCTGTGAGCTAGACAAAGAAATATAAGTTACAAACATTTATTTTTTAAAATGGGACTCCAACGTTAAGGAGAGAAGATAGCCATTTAATATGTTAAGGATCTCTTCAACGACATAAAATAGAAACTATGCCTATGTTGATTCCACTGTTTTTCTATAAAAATTAAAGTATCATTCCATGAAAATAAAAACATCGTCCTAAAATCTTCTCACTCCTGAAAGCTATCCACAACGTCCACACTTTAAACAAAACCATTTCATTCCCCCTTGTCTCTTGCCCTTACTACTGCTATTGACAAGTCCCCACTAAACCGTGAGCTTTCCCAGGAGCCCATGATCCTTACCTCACTTCCTTCTTAATTCCCGCATAATGGCAATGGATCTTACAGAAAAGGGTTCGTTGAATGAAAAGCCAATGTATGTCTTATTACACTGTCACTCAAGCTTCTCTGAAGTCACATATCTATGGCGGACGATATCAACAGCTCCTACATTATCTCCGCATCAGGGAACTACCTGATAATAAAATGCAAGGAAATGACATGCCTCTCAGTAAAAATTCGCTTTTGGCCCAATTTTGTCTTTGGTATTTCTAGGGCCCTGAGTTTATCCCTCTCTCCCATCATATCCTCCATTTCCTTTTAGAGCTCGCAACCGGAGACTCACCGACATGGTCCTGGATTCACCTCAACCTTGGTTTTGTCTCTCCGCTTCGCGTTTTTAGTGTTGCCCTCATAATAGCGCGATGGCATCGGATTTAACCCGAACGGGTGAAAAACAGGAAAATAAGCCCGTTACAGCAAAATCCCCCAACCACCCTGGGAAAGAGAGGGAGGAGCAACCAAGTGCTCGTCTTAATGCCCCTGGCCGTTCCGATTGGCTGCTGCGCACGACGTTGCCTGTGATTGGTCACAGCGTCAAGCGCAGCGTCCACGGAGAGGAAGGGTGGGAATCCTGCGTATTAAGAGCCCACCTCCCGACAAATAAAGGTCGCAGACGTCTAGCGGGCGGAGCTAAGTTTATCGTGATTCATATCGTCGCGGGAATACTGACAGTGGATCCCCACATAGTAAGAAGATGACCCGAAGTTGCTCGGCAGTGGGCTGCAGCACCCGGGACACCGTGCAGAGCCGCAAGCGCGGCTACTCTTTCCACCAGTGCGTGAGAGCAGCCGCCAAGTTGTCTTAACCCCTAGCACTGCCAAGCCGGCAGTAGGCCAGGGTGGGGTGGGGCCGGCCACGGTGTCGTGGTGACGACGTGACGTACTTAACGTACGTTACGTGGGACTGGGGAAGCGACTGGGGAACTTTCAGGGTTAAGGTCGTTCCAGCTCTTTACGCTCAGTGTTTACCTCCAAACTGCTGATTGTTTCTCAATGCCTCCCGCTTGCCTAATGACTTTAACGACAGTTACTCGAAAGGAGTTGTGCTTCCTTTCTGTCGTCTTATTTAACGTAAAGAGACGGGAAGGGAGGGAAGTTTGGGGAAACTGTTGAAGGCGTGCGCTTCCATTGGCGTGAGTGAGTTGCTCATGAGCATGAGTACAAATCAGTTTTCATCAGTCCTGTCTGCCATTGCAAGTCGTTCAGTAGTATTAACAGCTGTAGAAAGCCGGCCCTATTCTGGCTGGATCTGGTCATGGCAAGGAAGTTCCTTTAGCTCAAGAGGGGGGCAGGTCTTCAGACCAGTCTAATTTGAACGGGCACGTATGGTCCAGACTAGTATATAGGTCATTCAGTTAATGTTAAAGCCACAATGGGAAAGAGAAACGTGGCTAAAACAGCCTCACAGACAAAGAAATGTACTTAAAAAAGTGGTAAGGTAATATGAGATATAGTTAAACCATTAACAAAACTTGTATGAGAACATGAAAAAGAGCTTTATGGGACAGGTGCTATTTAAGTTGGACCTTGAACCTTCTCCTGGATTGGGGTGTGAGGGTGGGAGGAAGATAGCACTCAAATAGGAATAGCATGGAAAAATGTAAAGGGATGGAAAATGTAGATTCAATGTACAGGAGTGGAAAAAGTAGCTTGGAAACTTTTTTTTTTTTAAATTGTCAGGTTAAGGAGTTCCAACTATACGTGGTAAGCCTTTTGTAGTCATTGTTTTATTTTGGGAATAGGGCTGATCCTCCACCTAAGCTTTTTAAATTGTATTTACGTTTTCCTCTGGGTTCCGCCGCCCCCCGCCCCCCACCATCAATTAGTTTCTGTTCTCTCTTTATTTTCAACTGCTCTCTACAGGTAACTCGCCTCAAGTGAACATACTTGATTGAATTACAGCACCCCTTCCCCCATCTGAAACTAGAGCATTCCTATGAAATCTTTTATAAGCTGAAATGGCATAAAGTGAACAGTATGCCCCGCTTTCAGAAAGTTTACATTCTGCCACATCGCTTTTAGGAAAGACCTACCTTAGTACTTGTTTTCACTGAAAAATCTGGAGGATTTTCACTTTTACAAAAAGAAGCCCTTACCACACTAATTTGGTCTTTCATAAAGCCAAGTGGCTTAATTCAAACTTCAGAATGTAGGAGATACATGTACTTACTTTTTTGAACACAGACACACACACTCTTGAACTATGTGCTCTATACTACCCAGTCACTGTAATTCCCTTTATAACCAGGCTCTTCAAAACAGGAACATACACCCACTTCCCTAAATTCCATTGACTTTTCAACCTACCGCATCCAGTTACCTGTAAGCACTGCTCTAATGACAAAGGGTCACTGGTAATCTTTCCAAATTTAAGTGAGCACTTTTAAGTCTCTTGACCTCTTTTTTAATCATATTGACTACTTGAAACTCACTTCCCTTGGCTTCATCGACACACACTCCCTAGTTCTCTTACTTTTCTCTAATTTCTTCCTCAATTTTTGCTGTCCTGCTTTTCCTGTGCCTTCTTCCTATGTTCCTTAAATTGGGACGAATTCATTTATTGACTTTATTTGGTATATTGAGGACCAAAGTAAGACCCGCTTAATATAAAAACAAAGATGCATTATAACAATAGTTATTACAATAGTCTGCTATGATTCTTCTGTCCTTATTTCTTCCCTATTCATTCCATTTTCCAGGCAATGATTTTTATGAAAATGCATATTTTATCATGCTGATTCTCTGAGGATTTTTGTTTTTTCACATAGAAGTTCTTAGTTTATTTGTCCTCTCATGATAAATCTATACAGTCAGCACAGATAAAGTCACTGATGAATCTTTACTCCTTCTTTTTGCCAGCACCGACATTGGCCTTTGCACTCTCCCTTACTTCGTTCTGTTCTTGTGTTTCTTTCACCATTTTCTTGAGGTGTTTTTCTTCTCATACAGGCCATGTCTTGCAAGTCTATGTTTGGGTTCATTTCTCTTTGTTAACCCAAGGAATCATAAATCATGTCAAAGCCAGTTGTCTTGCCACCACCAAAATGGATTCTGAATCCAAAAACAAAGATGACATCTGGTATGGTCTTGTACATTTTGGCTAGTTTTTCCAGAATTTCTGACTTAGGTAATGTTGCCTTCCCAGGGTGAAGGATGTCGATAACTATTTGTTTCTCCTGTAGTAGTCTATTAATCATGGACTTCTTGGTCCAGATAGTTACTGTGTTGTTCATGATGGCAGCCAGCCTTCAAGCAGCCAGTGGGGAAAAGATTCCAGAAGGAAAGATTTTAATCCCCAGTGCTCTTCGGTGCCTAATAGAGTCCAGGCTTCTCTGTGAAGCCCTCCTACACCTCTCTTCCAACCTGAAAATTACAACATTTCTATTGCACATGTGCTCTGAATTAAACACATGTCTTTATATACATGGGAAGCAATCATCTTTGTCTTCCTGACACCTAGGAAGTTGTAAGGAAGGCAGGAGAGAATAGAGACAGGAAAAGAAGTGAGAATACTATGGTATTAGTCCTAGTAGCAACAAGGTAGTATTGATCAGAATATAGGGCTCAGAAAAAAGCTAATACGAGGAGAGAATTAGTCAGCTTGCCATTGCCTAGAGCTGCCATCTTTACATTTTTCGATCATGGAATTCTTTTCTTAAAAAAATTTTTAAGAACATTCCCCTGATATGTGCATAGCGATTTATGAATTACAATTATGAAGTTATGTGCTAATATATATTTTGGAACACACAAAGGATGGGGCAAAATTTATAAAAATAGTTTTAATATTTTCTTCAAATCTCAGTAGGTGAGTGCAGACTCCTGTGGTGGCTACTGATCTGAAGGATGGATCCAAAACTTATTAGTATAGAAGACTGTGATATAGCCTTTAGCTACCTCTCTAGTCCATACGTAACCACTCCCAGCTACCTCTGCACTCTCCTTTCAGCCCTCCATATTAACTTATTTTTCATCGCTTTATCAGCCAGTAAGATCCCAAGTAGTTATTTCATATCTCCGTGATTTTGCATCTGCTTAGAGTGGCCATTAGCTGCATGGCAAACTCCTATTGACACTTCAGCTCTAGCTCCAATGTTCTCTCTGAAGCTTTCACTGGCATCCTCTAGCACCATCACCAAGTTGTGAGAAGTTGCAAGGACACAGGAAAAGGCTCTGGTTAAAAAGCATGAATTAAAATGACTCAAAGGTGTGGAAACTGTTGTTATAAGAATATTGGTGTTCTGTCAAAAGCAAATTGGCTAAATGTGAAGTGGGATTGGCAAGTTGAAAATTAAAGTGAGCCTTTGATTCATTTTCCTTTTGTTGGTATAAAGAGATTTAGAAATTTTTTCATAACCAAAAGAATATATGTATGATAATTTGGAAGAGTTTTTGCCTGAATTGTAATAAATTCTATTTTTAAACTTTTATTATGAAATGTTTTAAACACAGTAGCAAGCACAAAATAATATATAACAAACACCTATGTACCCATGACTAGGATTAAACAAATGTTAACATTTTCCTAGATTCAGATTTTTGTTTTCTTTAGAAAATAATTAAGTGATAATTAAAACCCTAACCCTCAATCCTTTCTCTCCCTCTCCAGAGATTACCATTGTAGGAGGGGTTTTGTTAGCTACTTTTCTGGAAAAAATTGATGTGCAGGGAGCCGAAGGTAAATTCCTGCCGTTATAAAAAGGGCCTAGTCAACAGGAACAAGAAAATGGATTCTGTATTACAGTGTAAAGCAATTCGTTGTCGTGTGTATGAGATGGCGATTGGTTTGGGATGATGACTGGGATTTTCCTTCTGCCAAGGTGGCTTTAGACTACAGAGATAGGAATTCCAATTTCAACTATTTATTAATGGCTGTACTTGGCTCAGGTTTCATCTTTTATAAAAGGATAAAAATCTGTCCTCAGAGTTTTTTTTTTCAATACTAAAACTAAGATTTTAAATTATATATGTATCTGTGTATGTGTGTGTGTATGATAAGGAAAATGCTTTAAAAGTAGCATCTAAATTATTGCCAATTTAATTTTGTCCAAAATTCAAATTAGTCATACTGGTTAGACTACAGTATTTCCCAACCATTTTCATGTCATTTTACACATAGAAAATATTTGTTTAATACTTTGGGCAAACCAACAAAGCTGTTTGGGACTGGCTTGATGTAACTACTTCAAGGGTTCCAGGTAGCTTACACCACCCAATGGGCTAAAGGTTTTGATAGTGCTCACCAGGCATGCCAGTTGGGAAGCTTTGCATCAGAGGATCAGGCTAGTAATGTAACTTAGTGGACTAGCCAAATTTTGATGGTCCGGTGCATGCCTAGCGGCTACACCCAATCTGTGGAAATGCTGCTTCACAAACATATGCCATTAGTTTAGAAAAGAACCTAGTGAAAAGGTATAGATTTGCCTTTCTTTTATTGGAAAAACGACTCCCTGTACATTCTCTCTTGATCAAGTAGCATCATCTTGGAACAATTGAAAAGAACTCTTGAGAGTAGAATTAGTTGCTCCTAGGAAAAAAAACAAACTTTGGATATTTCTTTACCATTTACAAAGTGCTTTTTTGTTTGTTTTAATTATTGTTATTTTTATTATGGTGACATTGGTTAATGAAATCCAGTAAGTTTCAAATGTACAATTCAACAGTAAGGCACATATACATTGCATTGTGTTCACTGCTCATAGTTTTCTTTCTGTCACCACATATTTGACCCCTTTTACACCATCTGCCTCCCCATTCCCTCCCACCTTCTGGTAACCACTAGTCTATTGTCCATGTCCATGAGTCTTTATTTGTCCTCTTTGCTTGTTGCTTTTAGGTTTATATCCCACTTATAAGTGATGTCATGTGGTTTTCAACTTTTTCTGTCTGGCTTATTTCACTTAGCATGATTATCTCAAGGCCCATCCATGTTGTCGCAAATAGTAGTATTTCATCTCTTCTTATGGCTGAGTAACAGTCTATTGTATATATGTACCACAGCTTCTTTAGCCCATCATCTGTTGTAGGACACTTCAGTTACTTCCATGTCCTGGCCACTGTGAATAATGTTGCTATGAACATTGGTGTGCAAATATCTTTTCAGATATGGGTTTTCAAGTCTTTGGGGTAAATACCCAGTAGAGGGATTCTTGGATCACATGGTAGATCAATTCTTAGTTTTTTGAAGAAACTTCATACTGTTTTCCATAGTGGCTGTACAAAATTGCAGTCCCACCAGCAGTGTATGAGGGTTCCTTTTTCTCTGCATCCTCTCCAGCATTTGTCATTAATTGTCCTGTTGATTATAGCTATACTAACAGATGTGAGATGGTATCTCATTGTGGTTTTGATTTGCATTTCCCTAATAGCTAGTGATGTTGAACATCTTTTCAAATATTTATTGGCCATTTGTATGTCCTCAAGGGAGAAGTGTCTGTTCAGGTCCTCTGCCCATTTTTTGATTGGATCATTTATTTTTGTTTTTATTTTTATCATTATTGAGTTGTGTGAGTTCTTTGTATAATTTTGGATATTAGGCCCTTATCGGAGGCGTTGCTTGCAAATATATTTTCACATTTGGATGGTTGTCACTTTACCTTGTTGACAATTTCTTTTGCTGAGCAAAAGTTTTTTAGTTTGATGTAGTCCCATTCATTTATTTTTGCTTTTACTTCCCTTGCCTTTGAGGTCAAATTCATAAAATCCTCTTTAAGTCCTACAAAGTGCTTTTGAATACATTTGAATACAAAGGATACATTTGTATCCTTATGCACTCTTACTACAGCCCTATGAAGAGACTCTAGCATTGAGAGATGTATCTAATACCATATGACTGCTAAAAGGTAATTGAGGCTTAAGTACAGATTTTCCAATTTAGTGTTTTTTCCTCAAGGTGGTTGAGAGAGTATCTCAGAGTGACGTTTTCCCATACTGCTATATTATTTCTCTAACAATTAGCCGAGGAAATTAAAATGTTTACCAGTTTCAGTTCCTAACAACTATATGCTTTAAAGCTTAAATTATAATATATAAAAGTCATACAGCTACCTTAGATCTGTCTCCAAGATAATCAAAGAAGAGGGTACAGAAAGAGTAGGCTTGTGATTTTCATTGTATAAATTTCACAAGTTTTTTTCCTCACTCATTTCTAAACATAATTTGGCTGGGATTGAAAAATAGAAATGGAAGATAATTTTTATATTCAAGGCTAGGAAAAATGGTGACTTTCAAAACAGAATAGGAAATTTGAGTATAGGTAATATATACGTGTTTTATACTGCTAAGTAATAATTTTCCTTAAAATTCAGTGGAAACATTACCACGCATAATCTCTAAGAGTCAGGAATTTGGGAGTTGTTATAGGGAGTCTCATAAGATTGCAAACAAAATGTTAGCCAAGACCACAGTCATCTGAAGGCTTGACTGAGACTGAAGGATCTTCTTTCAAACAAGCTCACTCACATGTCCTTTGGCTGGAGGCTTCAGTTTCTTGTCCATTGGGCCTCTCCATAGGGCTACTTATGACATAGCAGATAACTTCCCCCAGAGAAAGAGGAAGCCTCAGTGCCTTTTATGATCTAGTGTCATCCACTAGATCCATTGTCACTTCTGCTTTTTTTATATTCCTTATGAGCAGATCACTAATTCTAGGCCATACTCACAGGAGGGGAATTAGGCTCCACCCTTGGAAGGAGAAGTACCAACGAATTTGTGGACATTCTAAAGTCACCTCAGGACAGGAAGACACATATTAAATTTGATCAGATTCTGTTAAATGTAGGCAGTGAAGACAAAAATGTGGTAGGATAGTTAATATATGAATTGCCCCCATACAAATTGAAACAAGATCACTTAAATATTAAACTTTTGGTTTCAAAAAAAATTGAAAAATGAAATCAGATTAAGTAAATTAAACATTCACTGTACTTAAATGTTTATATAAAGCAGTTAAATAATAAATAGGTTTCTGTCTGTTGTAGCATTACTATAATATTTTCATGTTAATGGAACTTTAATTTGATTGCTATAGATTTCCAACTGATACCATACAGCGCTCAAAATGGATCAGGGCTGTTAATCGTGTGGACCCCAGAAGCAAAAAGATTTGGATCCCAGGACCAAGTGCTATGCTATGTTCCAAACATTTTCAAGAAAGTGACTTTGAGTCATATGGGATGAGAAGAAAGTTGAAAAAAGGAGCTGTGCCTTCTGTTTCTCTATACAAGGTATTTAAATCTAGGTGTAAACAAAACCAAATTTTATAGAGCCTTTTAAAATCAAGATAGATCACATTATAGCTAAAATTTGCATAGGTTAAAAAAAACCCTAGGTCTTAAAATAAATTTAGTAATTGATTTGATTTTAAATACTTAGAAAATTAGTAATTGATTTTAAATACTTAGAAAATTTGTTTATTTTTAAATCTATAATGTAATAGTAATTTGGCTTTGGAGCTTTTTAAAAAATAAGATGTACAAATGCAAAACATACGTCTAGATGTACATAAAGGTTACCAAACTGATCATAAAAATCAACTAGTAGATATAAATGGACTTAGAATTCAGACTTTTAAATATAAGACAGTTTTCAAAATACTTGAAATTATCTACCCCTTTTTTGGCTTCTCTCAATGCTGTTATTGATTTTGACCAAAAATATACCTAATTATTAGTATCGATATAGAGAGACGTATAAAGAAATAGAAGACTATGAGTGAGTCACCAATATTGATGTTAACATTTTTACTGTTTCTTTTCATTGTTTTTATTTTATCCTTTGACCCCTTAGCCACACTCTTGTACATGACTCAGTGATGGTCCGCAATTTGCAATAGTCATCTAACTGTTCTATCTTGCCACTACCCTTACCTTCTTCCTCTTATTCAGTAGTCTCCTGTTGGCATTGTTTTATCTTATTCACCTATTCAGAAGTATAGAGTTGGTGTCAAATCCAAATTTATAAATTCCAAGAACTTCCTATTTAACTTATTTGTGCATTTCTAACTGCTTTGAACTCTCTTTTTGAACCACATATACTTACCTACTGTATATGTAGTAAAAATTGACTTGTTTTCCTACTTTTGTGTAAAATCAATAATAGTTACTGTTTATTGAGACCTACAATGGTTCAGGCATTGTACTAGGAGATTTACATAAATTATCTTCTTGTATCCTCAAAACAAATGAGATAAGGAATTCTAGAAGTTAAGTGACAGCTAACAAGTGAGGGACCCGGAATTGGAACCCAGGTCAGTCTTAATTCCAAAGCTCAGGCTTTGTCCACTTGTACTGCTAACTTCCCTATCCTCTCCATTGAGCCTTGTTATTGCTCCTTCAAAGAACTACTCAAAACATTTATATAAAACCTCCTCAAATTACCACCTTTTTCTAGTTACTTTAATCATTCCAAAAACTTTCAGCGTCATGTTACTATTTCTGTATAGGTGCAAAGAAAATAAACCCTGTTTACATTGTCCTATAGACTATACATTAAAAAAAAATAGAGATTATGATTTTTCTTTCTTAACTCTCTCTCAACAGCAACCAGGTGAGTGCTTTGCATTTAGTGCTATTTTTATAGATAATTTTCTGTTTGATAATTTCTAAAATAACCTTAATTTTTTAATTTCTCTCATAGGTTCTCCAAGGTGTACACCTTAAAGGTAAAGCAAGACTGAAAATCCTAAAAGAGCCACTTCCTGATGATTCCGAAGAGGTTGCGACTGAGGATCATAACTACAGTTTAAGGACACCTTTGACAATAGGTACAGAGAGACTGGCTGAGGTGCAAGAGATGCTGCCAGTGTCCAAAAAGGGACTTGTTCCTGTAAAAAACTACAGAATGATCAAGAAGAGGAAGGGCTTGCAGCTAATTGATGCTTTGGTGGAGGAGAAGCTGCTGTCTGAAGAGACAGAGTGTCTGCTGCGGGCACAGTTCTCAGGTGCGTTCTCACAACCTCTTAACATTTACAAAATAGCTCTTAATTTTTCTGAAATATCATTATGTACTATTTTGCTGTTGCCTATGCAGACAAGCTTTTGGTTGAGAAGTGAAAAGTCTTTTTAGAGTAAACAGGAATGAAATGTAATTACCAAAATCCTTTTAGGGTTTTCCAGTTTTGAGAGGAATATGTTTATTATAGGAAAAGTAAAGAAATATATAAATGATAAAAATAACATATAGTCCTACTACCCAGAGATCAGATTGTATGGTTTATACAATATACTGTACTTTTCACTTTTTATAGGAGCACTTAACCTATGTTACTATAAATTCTTTGTAAATGATTTTAACTGCTACATGATTTATCACTAAAGTCTTTTTACAACAGAGTTGAACTAGATAATTTGCAAAATCCCTTTGAACTTGAAAAGTTTTTGCGTCTCCAAGTTTTTTTCTAAAACATTCCAGGGGGGAGGAGGGCGGAGGGCGGCCATTGAAAAACTACCTAGTCTTCTTTGTGAACCAGAATGTTTGAAGAGGGGCAAAATAAGAATTGCCAATTTAGTCTTTGATGAAAGAAGCAGAAATTTTTGGATTTACATTCTAGTAAATAAGCATATCCTGTTTCTAGAAAGAGTAGGTGTCTCCAAAGGAAGAGAATATTTTGTGCTTTTCCAAGAGAAGAATAGAAATAATAATATGAGTTCCCACCAGGAACAGAGGATTTTTTTTCTCTCTGTGGTAGGCAAGATTTTCTGTTCAATCAGAATAGTGCACTATCTCCAGAAATATTTCTCATGTCTAATTTTCACCCTCAGATAGATGGTAGCCAGGGAACAAAATAAATATCTCCATAATCAAGAGACTAGTTTTATCCAGTTATTTCATTTTCTTTTCTGTTTCTCTAAAAATGTACACTCAGGCTGCCAGTGAATAGTAAAATATAATAATTCGAGTTGAAATTTTTTCTTCCCTCTTTCTAGTGAAATGATCCAAAATGAACAGGATAAATTAGTCAACAGGCTCAAAGATTGGATCTTACTCTCAGAACAAACCCAGTTAAAAAGAGATTGTATTTGAATTATATTGTCTAGTGCAGTTTATATTCAAATGCTATGATCTATACCTAAAAATGTTAATTGTACACATTTTTCATCACAAAGAATAAATTTATTTTAACAGATTTTAAGTGGGAATTGTATAACTGGACAGAAACATCTGAGTACTCCACAGAAATGAAGCAATTTGCATGTACACTCTACTTGTGCAGTAGCAATGTCTATGATTATGTAAGAAAGATTCTTAAGCTGCCTCATTCTTCCATCCTCAGAACGTAAGTGAATTACTTTTTAGATGTTAAATAAAAAAAAAATTTCTTTTATTGCATTTTAGACATTATTATTCATACTCAGTCCATTTTCTCTTTGTAAAAACTTGTAGGTGGTATTTGCATATTACCACAATTGATAATTTCGCCAACAAAATGAAGAAATATAGTCTGAAAAATTTTTTGCATCTTCTAAATGGTAGAGACATAATGGGTGATAAAATTTGAATCTTAAATATCAGAATTTCTAATACACTTAGTAGTTTTAATGTCTGATTATTTTGGAAAATCTAGAACAGTTCTAGATCAATACCATTGGTTTGAGGCAGTGCACAAAAATATGAATTTTTTGTAAGCACTGTAGTTGATGGCAGTGCAGGTTGTCCAGAGACCAGATTGTAATAAATTTTTAGGATTGTGGTCAAAATACAGAGATATATTTATAATTCTTTTAGTGTGAAGCAAGTAACATGGTGGCTTTATGGTAATGTCTTACAAATTTAATACTCAGTTTTAAATTCCACTATGCATGTGTGTTTCTGTGTCCAAATTTCCTTTTTGTGCGGACACCAGTCATGTTGGATTAGGATTCATGCTAGTGACTTCGTTTTAACCTGATAACTTCTGTAAAGACCCTGTCTCTAAACAAGGTCATATTCTGAGGTACCGAAGGTTGGACTACAATATATCCTTTTTGAGGAACATAATTCAACCCCTTCCAGTCACTTTTCCTGCTGCATAAGCCTCCCACTACTCGGGGACTAAAGGCCAACTCCATTCTGTGGCTTACTGAGCTTCCCATGATGTGGCTTCTGCTGGGCCCTGCAGCTGATCTCTTGTCCCTTCCCTCTTGCATTCCATGCTCCAATTGTAAGGCATTTCTTGCTTCTTGCTTTAGGGACTTACTCCGCCATCTGCCTAAAGTGTCCATTCTCCCTATCTGTTAGTCCTGGTGATTAGTCTTCATACTTCAGGCTCAGATTAGATTTCTCATCCTTTTGGAAGCCTGACCTCTCATTCTTGCACCAGTTCTGGATTAGGCGCCCATCTTGCATTGACAGTATGGAGCTGAGTCTTAGTACTTATAACACTGCCTATCCCACTAGACTATGAGCTGACCAAGTACGAGGCCTGTGTCTGGTTCTTTGTTATGCACACACATCATGACCCCTGAGTGGTGCCTGGAACACAATAGTCCCTTTATAATATTTGTGGAATTGAAAGAATTCTTGGATGGTCATTTAGGATTTTGAACAGATATAAAGAAGAAATGTGGTAGACCCAAAGTTGCTGTCTCAATAGCAGCACTGCACGAGCATTTGAGACCTTATTCCCTGGCATATGTTGTCAGTTTGGCTCAAATAAACCTTATAAAAATTCAAAAAATAAAAAGCAACACTGTATTTTAATTCACTGGAGTTGGGGCAGAGAACAGCCAGGAATGGCAGGAGCCATCTCTCCTGGAAGGTGCTTCTTGGTTTAACCAAGTGGTTAGAAGCCAAGTGGTTTAACCACTCTGTACCAGTTTCCTAACTTTAAAATGAGATAGATGTACTAAATGTTCCCAAAGTTTTTTTCTCATTTCAGTGAATTTATAGGTAAGACTGGTTTATGATCTAAATTATAAACACATCATTTAGAACAAACTGAGTCATTGATTTGTATACTTTTAAAAGAAATGAGAAAATTTATTTTGTGGTATGTTTCTAAGTTTCTCACCATCTTATGGTAATTGAATATTTGCTTGAAAATATCCGTAGAATTTGGCTACTTATATTTGGCTTTATTACAGGAATTAGAGTCTACTTTAGTGCCATTAAAGGCATTTTCCACTTTTTACATTTCTTCATTTGTTTTATATTTTTCATTTTTTTACATTTTCTAGATGGTTATCCAAATGCAAATCAAGTCCAGGTTTCAACAGCAACATTTTTTCTTTACTTCAACAAAGAGTAGAGAATGGAGACCAGCTGTATCAGTATTGTTCACTGATAATAAAAGGTATCTCTCTCAAGCAACAACTTCAATGGGACCCCAGCAGTCACCATTTGCAAGGGTTTATGGACTTTGGTCTTGGCAAACTTGATGCTGATGAAATGCCACTTGCCTCAGAAACTATTTTGTTAATGGCAGTAGGTATTTATGGTCATTGGAGAACACCTCTTGGTTATTTTTTTGTAAACAGGGCATCTGGATATTTGCAAGCTCAGTTGCTTCGTCTGGCTATTGGCAAACTGAGTGACATAGGGATCACAGTTGTGGCTGTTACGTCTGATGCTACAGCTCAAAGTGTTCAGATGGCAAAAGCATTGGGGATAAATATTGATGAAGATAACATGAAATGTACATTTCAGCATCCTTCATCTTCTAGTCAACAGATTGCATACTTCTTTGATTCTTGCCACTTGCTTAGATTAATAAGAAATGCATTTCAGAATTTTCAAAGTATTCAATTTATTAATGGCATAGCACATTGGCAGCATCTTGTGGACTTAGTAGCACTAGAGGAACAAGAATTATCAAATATGGAAAGAATTCCAAGAAAACTTGCAAATTTGAAAAACCACGTACTGAAAATGAATTGTGCTGCCCAACTCTTCAGTGAGAGTGTGGCCAATGCGTTAGAATGTTTACTATCATTAGGCTTGCCTCCTTTTCAAAACTGTATTGGTACCATCCATTTTGTACGCTTAATTAATAATCTGTTTGACATTTTTAATAGTAGAAACTATTATGGAAAGGGACATAAAGGACCTTTAATGCCTGAAACTTTCAGTAAAATTAATCACGTGTTAATTGAAGCCAAAACTATTTTTGTTACATTATGTGATACTAGCAATAATCAAATAATTAAAGGTAAGCGAAAACTAGGATTCCTGGGATTTTTGCTTAATGCTGAGAGCTTAAAATGGCTCTACCAAAATTATGTTTTCCCAAAGGTCATGCCTTTTCCATATCTTCTGACTTACAAATTCAGTCAAGACCACCTGGAATTATTTCTAAAGATGCTCAGACAGATATTAGCAACCAGTTCTAACCCTACCTGCATGGCATTCCAGAAAGCTTACCATAATTTGGAGACCAGATACAGATTACAAGATGAAGTTTTTCTAAGTGAACTAAGCATCCTTGACATTTCAATTGCTCGAAGGACAGACTTGGCCCTTTGGACAGTTCAACGTCAGTATGGTGTCAGCATTATAAAGACTCTTTTTCACAAAGAGGATATTTGCCAAGACTCATCTAATTGTTCGTTAAGTGAGGCATTACTAGACCTGTCAGATCATAGGCAAAATCTCATCTGTTGTGCTGGTTATATTGCAGATAAGTTATCGTCTCTTTTAACTTGTGAGGATTGCATCAGTGCACTGTATGCATCGGATCACAAAGCCTCTAAAATTGGGTCACTGTTATGTGTTAAAAAGAAGAATGGTTTGCATATCCCTTCAGAAAGTTTATGTCAAGTCATAAATATTTGTGAGCGAGTTGTAAGAATCCATTCGAGAGTGGCAGTTTATGAACGACTTCCTAAATGGAGGGAATTTTATCTTCAACAGAAAATACTATGTGAGCTTTCTAGTTATATTTATCTTTTTGTAGATTTAGATGAGCATCTCTTTGATGGAGAAGTGTGTGCCATCAATCACTTTGTAAAGTTACTAAAGGATATAATAATCTGTTTCTTAAAGTTTAAAACTAAAGATATAGCTCATTTCCCTTTAAAACACCATTCAGAAAGAATTGAAATGAAAACTTTGTCAAGAAAATACTGGTTATCTTTACAGGATTACAGATGTTCAGGTTTTGCTAATACCAATAAATTCAGGCATCTGCTACGTAACGATGGATATCCATTCAAATGAGGTACCTAAATATTAAAACTTATATTAAGAACATTTATTTTAAAGTTCAAGTTAGGACCATATGTTATAAATAGACCATTCTGCACAATGGACAAGTTGGCATTTCTGACTTATTAGAATTTGTAATTTACATATTTTAAAATCATTTTGAACTATGGTATGGCTTGTAGCATTTCGTTAGCCAAACTAGACAAAGAAGTCAGTAAAAGCAGGCTAGCCAGAAGTGCTGTCTTTGGATTTACTGAGACTGAATAATGTGACTGGACATACTGTTAACTTCTTCAGCCTACTTTAAAAACAAGAGAGAATAACAACAACTAAGAGTCACCAAAACATTGACTCCTTTTATAAACATACTATATTCCCTACAAGAACTCTTTGATTTACAGCTCTTAAGAATGTTGACAGAATACCTATAAAACCCTGAATATAATTTTTACTTATGAAACTTAAGATGTGGTTTGAAAAGTAGGCTAAATTAAAATATCAAATACCACAAAAATCTCTTTACCAGGGTACCCTAAAGTAGATACTTATGCATTATCAGACATAAGGTCAACACATGAGCCACGAGATGGTTTCTTGTGCTGCAACTACACTGAGGAATGTTGTCTGGGAAGTACCAGGTGATGTAATTTTCACAATCCATTGTCCCTGGACTTCAAAATATTACTTTTGAATAATAGAATGCATACTTACTTGACTCCTGTTGGAAGAGCCCAGTGCTCATCAGTGAATGAATAACAGAATTTCATGTGAGTAATAAATTGAATAAAAGATGGTCAATTGAGACAATATGAAGAAAAAAAAATCAGTTTTAATTATATAATGAGTTTTTTCAGAAACTTAGGAGCTTAATCTACTGATGGAAACATAAGGGCAATTTTCTCCATTCTCACATCCTCATATTTGAATAGACAAAAAAAAAAACTAAAAAACTGAACAACAAAAAAACATAGGTATACGTGCTTTCACAAATGGGAACATTTTAATGGATAAAAGAAACAAGCACATATTCACCTGTGTATGTAAACTCTCTTTTTGTCATTGAGTGAATGTTCACATAATTAATATAAAAACTGAAAATTGCAAAAGACTTAACAACTGGGTAAAGTTTTTCATTAGTTGAAATTCACTTTAAATAGTATATTTTGATATATTTCTATCCTACCTCAAACGAAGGCTTGTTTTGAAATGTAACTAGTTGTACTACCTTTTATATAAGAGCTATTGCTGAGAAGTCTGAATATAGTGGTTTTTATTTTGTTTGCAGTAGAATGACTTTAGATGCACTAAGATAAATCTTAAAGGAAGCCTCTTTTTAAATCACCACCTTTAATTTGTTTATATAGATCCAAGTTTTATACCTGATCTTCACTTAAAACGAGATTTGTATCTGTACTGTCTTATGTTCTTTATTGTTACATTTGACTAATATATTCCGTATTTTAAAAATTAGTGTTTTGCATTGTTCAAGTGCTACATAAATTGGACATTGGAGATATTTCCATCACTGCCCTCAGCACAGTTAATTGCCCTTGCCCTTGTGAAAGTGTTTCAAGTCTGATATCAGACTTACAGTGAAAACTTTTTTATATTTACGGATATTTGATAAGGGTAATTTATAGATTTTACTCAGCACCTTTGTCCTTTTTTTCCTTTGGATAAAACTAACATTCCCTTCAGAAATGTATCCTTCCTACTTTTCAACAAATAGTACTGGAACAACTGGGTAGCCACATGCAAAAGTATTAACTCTAAATGGATCAGAAACCCAGATGTGTAAGAGGTAAAACTATAAAACTTTTAGAAGAGAGTAAATCTTTGAAACTTAAGATTAGTTGATCGTTTCTTAGATGTGACACAAAAAGCACAAGCACCAAAAAATAAATTGGACTTCATCAAAATTAAAAACTTGTGCTTCAAAGAATATCATCAAGAAAACCCACAGAATGGGAGAAAATTTTTACAGATATTACCTGATAAAGGATTTGTATATAGACTGTAAAGAACTTCTGAAACTCAACAATCAACCCAGTTTTAAAAATGAGTAAAGACTGAGTAGATACTTCAAAGGAGATACACAAAGGGCCTATAAACATATGAATGGGTTCAACATCATTAATCATCTGAGAAATACAAATCAAAACTACAGTGAGATGGCACTTCACTCCCACTAGGGTGGCTATAATAAAAAAAAGACCTAACAAGCATTGGCAAGAATGTGGAGAAATTGGAACCCTGGTAAGCTGTTGTTGGGAAAGTGGTCAGTTTGGAAAACAGCCTGGCAGTTCTTCAAAAGGTAAGTGAAAGAGTTACCATATGACCCAGCAATACTGACAGGCATATGCCCAAGAGAAATGAAAGTACATGTAAAAACTTGTACACAGATTTCATAGCAGCATTATAATAATAGCTAAAAAGACTAAATGTTCAGCTGATGACAAGATCAAAAAGTGTGCTGTATGCATATAATGGGTCATATGGTGCTTTATTTGATAATGAACTGCCAGAACTGTTTTTTTGCAGTGTACCACTCTGCATTTCAACCAGGAATGCTTGAAAATTCCAGTTGCTCTACTTCATCCCCATTACTTGGTACTGTTAGGGTTTTGTTTTGAATTAGCTATTCTAAAAGGTGTGCAGTGATGTTTCATTGTGGGTTTCATTTCATTTTCCTAACAGCTAATGATGAGCATCTTTTCATAGGCTTAATTCGCCATCCACATAATCTTAAGTGAAATGTCTTTTCAAGTCATTTGCCCATATTTTGGAGGGTTGGTTTTTTCTTGAACATTTATTTTATATTCTAGACATAAGTGCATTATCAGATGTTTTGCAATTATTTTCTCCTAGTCTGTAGCTTTTATTTCTTAGTGTGCTTTGACGAGCAGACATTATTAATTTTGATAAGTCCAGTTTATCTTTTTTTTTTTTTTTTTTTAGGGATTATACTCCTTAGTTTTATATCTAAGAAATCTTGCCTAACTCATGGTTGGAGATTTTTGCTGTTTTTTTCTTCTAGATATTTTGTAGTTACAGGTTTTACATTTGGTTATGATCTATTTTCCGTTAATTTTGGTGTGATATAAGTTGTTCATGTTTTTACATATGTCTATCCTAGCACCATTTGTTAAAAAAAGACAGTATTCTTTCTCCAGTGACCTTTGAATCCTTGTCAAAAATTGACTACATCTATATCACTCTATTTCTGGGCTCTCTGTTCTAGTCCATTGACCCAGGGGTGTAACGTTCACCAACCAACACCAACCAGTGTCTTGATTAGCCTTGAAATCAGTTGAGAGTCCTCCAAATTTTTTTCAAAAATGTTTGGCTATTTTAATTGTACCTTTTCTTGTACATATTTTTGTTACATTTGATGGTGGGTGGTGCTAACATTCATATGATGTTAGCTGTAGACTTTTTGTAAAAGCTTTTTATCAGGTTGAGAATTCCTGCTATTACCAGTTATGCTTTTGTTTTTTGTTTTTGTTTTTTAATAATGATAGATAGGTGTTGAATTCTGTCAGATGATTTCTCTATACCTCTTCTGGGGGGAGAAATTTTTTGCGATATAATTTACATACCCTTAAAAAAATACAATTCAGTGGTTTTTAGCATATCCACAAGGTGGATTTCTGCAGCTTTTGAGATGTTCACATAGTTTTTCTTCTTTTGTATGTTGATACATGACATTTTTGTTTTCAAATGTTAGATCAACCTTTTATTCCTGGGATGAACCCACCTTGGTCATGATGTATTGTTTTTATATATTGCCAGATTTTATTTGCTAATAAAATTACAGTTACATTAAAGTCTGTGACCTTATATAAATAAACAGTACCCTGGATATTATTTTCTTACTGCTTTTGAGTAAAACCCAAAAATGCCTTAAGTGCCTTAATAAAACAAAAGTAAAATTTTAATTTCCATAGTTTAAACATTTTTTTAAACTTTCTAACTTACATTTAATAAAACCACCTAGATCATAAAAGACTCACATTTGGTCTAGAGATAATGACAAAATGAGCATTAAAGAAGTCCTAACAAAAAAAGAAAAAAAAAAGACCTACATAATTTACATAATACTACATAATAGAAAGTAACTACAAAAGGCTTTCTAGTTGATTGGCTTTCTTTTCCTTGGGTTGCTGCTACAAAATCACCACATAAAATGCTTAAGGGATTCAATACGATCACAGGGCAAGAGGGGTCCTGGTTTGAAATTGCATTTATATAAGTATTCATTTTCTTAGCTATTAGTGTTACAAAACAAAAATAGAAGACTTTTCTAAAGGCATTTTTATTCACATTTTTACACAAGAATTGAGAAAATGTCAGTTGTCCATATCAAAGGATGGGGAAGCTAAAGCAGTAGTTTCTTTAAAGTTGCTGCTCTAAGCGTTTTATTACCTGTAACATTAAGATTCCGGCTCCCATAAGATCCAAAGCCAAGACCTATAAGTTGCTTTGAGTTTGAGAGAAAACGAAACTAAGAAACGTGCTCACCATAAAACATCAAACATTATAAAAAAGGAAAGAGTAGATTTTCTGTCCTTAAACAGTTGGGGGGGGGGATCTGGTTTCAAAGCAATTTATGTTAATGATAATTGGGTAAAAAGATGGGTTTATCTGTGTGCTTTCAGAAGTAATGTTAATTTACTTAAAATCAGGTATTTTAAAGGTTTCTTGAATGTTAAATGGCTAAAAGTGTTATTAAAGAAAAAGTGCAAAACCTTTTTTATAGAATAGTATAAATGTTTATTTTTTTGTATGATTTATTCTGCTGTCCTGTTTTTACAATATAGAAAAGTGTATTCTTTGAATAGCTCTAGTAAATATAAATTTAATTTTTCTACTTTGGGATGTAAATAGAGCTAAAAAATTATATACCCAACCCCCCAATAGTCTTTTAAAATTGTTGAATTAATGTGGATATTAATCTTGTTCAGCAATTTGATGCAAATGCCTAAATACAAAAAGTTGTTTAGTAAGTACTACACACAAAGGAAAAGGCTTAATACTTTAGCTTCTTGAAAATCAGAAAACCTAGTAGCATTTGATTGCACCTTCAAATTTTTACAAGCAAAACATTCTCAAGCAATGCCGTTATACATAATCTATAATTGTAATCCAAATTTCACAAACATTTTCTGCACACTGTATATAAATACACATCACAAAGGTGCAATTAGAATTAAACACAGAATATGTACAAAATGAACAAAGTTTAGGTTTAGACCAAAAAGGTACTGTAATCTTCTGAAAAATAACTTGATTAGATATTATTTTATCCTCTTACACTAATTTACATTTATACAAATTTTAATTAAACATACTAGATTGAGGTGCTAAGAATACACTATCTACATTTAAAGTGTACTGCGCTATAATTTTATAAATCCAAATTTCAAAAGGAAGATATTTTAATAACGGAATCTTCTTTTGGATTAATTTCTATTGCCTATATCTTGCATGTTCATATGAACATATATACACTTAGTACATACAACTATAGATTCCTTGTAGGAAATGTAATAATCACATACTAATAATTACTGAGGATTATGGTACCTAACAAAATGCCTGAATTCCAACATGGTTTTCTCTTGTCATAAAATCTAGCATCCTATTATAACAGGCTCTTAAATTCATAAAGCTTTTGAATTTCTGAAAATGATTTAGGTTATTTCAATATTACATGAAAACACTCATATTTTGAGCCTACCAAATCACTGGCTAAAAATAATGCTGTATTAAGCTTCCCTTATAAAAAACATCTCACTACAATTTTGAAAACTTTGCTAGGAGGCCCATTTCAGTAAATCAAGTAAGTCATATATTGGTTTGAAACCTCTCAGTTCAAAGTCTATAAAGAGAACTATTTGTATAGATGAAGAATCCTTCCCTAAATTCATCTCTTAAGAGTTCCAATATTATTTCTCCATCCAAGCCAAATTTGACACCTGATAATTATATAAGTTTCTATTTTATCACTACATAATGTTTACTTATATTTATATGCACCTTTCATTTTAATCAAACTGACAATTTATTATCATTTCAAATACATACCACTTCCTCGAAAATGGAACATCCCAGCGCATTTCTTAATTACTCATTATAAAAACACACTGCTCATCTTGAGAATTATTTACTATCTTTAAAAAAAAAAAAAAAACCTTTATTTTAAGTGTGTGCCTACTGATTTCTTCCTCTTCTGACATTCCCAAAGTGACAAGATGTTATTCCAGAATCTGCCTTAAAAAGTTGATTTTTCTTAAAAAGATAGTGCTTTTCTAAACATGAAATATCATTTGAATTTGTTTCATAATAATTTGTTTATGTAGACATTCTCTCTGCTTATATTCTAGGTCTAGTACCAAAGAATGACTGGGTAATACCAAAGCTTCTTTGGCTTCTTCTACTGAACAAAGTCATACAACGCCATACATTATAAATTATAGTAGTTTATAAATGTTCTTTGTCAATAGAGTCAGAAGGACAGAATATCTAATTCTTAAACCCAAGCAAATTAAAAATCTATATAATACAATAAAGAAAAATTCAATTTAGAAGGGGCATAAGCAAACTTAACTAAGGTTTAAAATATACTAATTTCCTCATTTAAAATTTCTTCTCTTTCAATATTATAATTTCAGGTCTCACAAGAACTGAAGTAAAAATACAATAATTGTTAAACTATCTTTCAGAAAATCAAGTGTCCCTGCACCTTCAATTTTCTGTACAGTTCCATTTATCATTCTTTTGTGCAAGAATTAGCAATTCATGGCACAAGGGTCACTTTTTGCTTTTCCTGCAGAGTTGATGACGCTCATCAAACATCGTCCGAATTCCTCAAGTATCATCCGTTCAGCTGCTGCTTTTGATTTTCCCTTCTTGTCTGCCTGCTCTGCCTGGGCAAGAAGGCAATTACACGTGGCTTCAGCTACTTCCTTAGTTACAAATGTAAATGGCAATCTGAAATGATTTTTGAGAAAGAGAGATGATGATGGTGTTGAATTACTACAAAGTGGATGGCATTCTTTCATTTGGAAATTTCTATTGACATTTTCATGATTCATCAATACACTGAGCATCACAATCTGGGCAGTGAGCCACAAGCACATCCTAAAGAACTTTAAAAAGTTAGAACTGCTTTTATGATTGAGTATACTTCTTAAATATTGTTCAGAAAGTTATAACGTTTTACATAAAATATGTCTTACCTACACAAAGTTATCTAGTTAACTAAAAGATGTAATTCTACATGACTGGATATTTCTATAACAAAAGTCCTCCCAATTCATGAATGTAGTAAGCTCCATGAGTGCAATCGTTTTATTTACTGCTGTCTTTTCACTGCATAGAACAGTGCCTGACACACAGACACTCCATGAATATCTGCTGAATAATACTGGGAATTGAAAGCATTGTCTCCTGGACAACACTGAAAATAAAGCACTTTCCCATAGTCCCATGTATTTTGGGAGGAAAAAACACACCAAAATTTTGCACTTTTATCACAACAAATGAAATGCGGAAACCAAAGACTGTTCTTTACATGGAGTTTCATTCATTCATAAAGATCTGAACTATTAATTATTAAATTAGAGCAATCCATCTTGAGGCTTGTTATATGTAGCCGATGTTAAAAGCCTTCAAGAATGGAATCAGGCGACCTAAATCTCACCACTAACTCAACAACTGGTAAGCAGTCACATACAGATGGAAACTAAAACAAAAATATATGAAGTCTTTAATGCTTGCCATGACAAGAGAGGGTAGTTAAGGATTTAGGCTGCTATACAGTTGAACAGAAATCTTTAAAATACAACAAACATTTTAAAGTAGAAAATATAAGTAAAATATAATTAATAATACTGTACAATAATGCTCATTATATAATATTTAGAGACTAGAAAAGTAAAAGGAAAAAAATTCAAATTTTGCCAAAGACAAAAGTTACATGCAGATACAACTTTTAATATAGTTTTTCTTTTATATAGTTTTCATTATAGTGTATAATTTTGTGTTCTTATAATACAAACATTTCCCCATGAAAAGTAATTATAAAATTAACTAAGGTATAAAAATTTGGCTTTCTTAGGAGTTCTTCAAATTACTTAATTGCTTATCTTAGTAGGGAGAAATCCGATGAAAGCAGTGAACTAAAGCATTACTGTGCATTTTAGAACTCTGTGATATATCTGACAGGATATATCAGTTACTTTACAAGTAACTAAAGGTAGAAAGAAAATACAAAAATCGGGTTTGCAAGAACCAAAAGTATGAACTCAATTTTGTCCAAAAAGAGAAACTTTACCAAAAATGCATATTCGTGTCATAATATAAGAGATTAAAACATTGACTTACTTTCCTCCTCCACTATTCAAAGCTGGTGTTGGCCTAGTAAGCAAGTCCGAAATTTGAGAGGATAACTTAGTCTTTGCTGCCGTTTGTTGCTGTACCCTTACTTCGGCTGCATCTGCCAAGTGCATTAATGTCTTTCTTTCTGGGCTTTCTTCAAAATTCTTACAGCCAATACATTTGCATATTGAGGAACACATTATTTTTGCCTAAAAAATTTTCAAAAGAAAAGCTTCCAAATCAAACTCAAAAATCATTATTATAAGTATACTCCGTGATCAAATCAATAGATAATAGAATTAACTGGTCAACTGACATAAGATCAAATGGAAATATCTCTTGCTGACAAACACTAAAGGGATTAACTACCCATGTGGATAGGTAGGTATTCTTAAGTCTGAGAGCGGCTATATAATGCTTGTGTTTTAGCCCTCCCATGTTAAGTTTTCCTCCACTATATATTTTCCTCCTGGTATGTATAACATATATTCTTTATAAAGAATATGAAAAATAAGTTACAATATTAAAGAATAAGGGTCACCCAGAATTGAACCACCCTCAGTCAAATCATCAATATTTTGGTTATTTATGAGAAACAGATTTTAAGTACATATACATTTATTAACTAACAAATACAAGTCTGTCTTTGTGTGTGTGTATGTGTGTGTGTGTGTGTGTGTGTTTACAAAATCATATTCCCACTTTTCTGCATTTTCCTTTACTCACACTAAGGCTCAAAGAATCCATCTGGCATAGGTTTAATTCACTCTATTTAATGGCTGGAAATTAATCCCTGGTATGGATGGGCTACATTTTATTTGGGTATTCACTTCCCTAATGGGCATTTATTTTGTTTCCAGTTCTTGAGTACCATAAGCAATGCATAAAAATAATTTTTGTATATATTAAGCTTTTATTTCTATGAGCTAGATTTCTAGAATTTGGCTTGCTGGTCTAAGGGGACGTGTATTTTAATTTTAATAGAGGCGGTCAGATGTTTTTTTCAAAAGGCTATATAACATCTCACATCTCATCAACAATGTATAAAGGAAGCCTTTCCTACATTCCATCAAGATATATTATAGCTCCTTTTAATATTTACCAATCTGATTGGGAGAAAGACCTAAAGTGAGATCTCATTGTTCTTTAATTTACACTTTCCAGATTTCTAGTAAATCTGAGTTTATTTTGTTGGGTCCATTTTCTTCAACAAATTCATGTCAATTTAAAAAATTTCTCTCTACAGTATCTAGCAAGATAAACTGATTATATTATGAACACATTTTACCTAATAAATTCTGTTTACCAATGAAAAAAAATGGAGGTACATTCTGAATTAACAGTGTTACTATGAGCCAGTCTGGAACTCCTTAACTAAAGCAACACTTAACAAGTATCTAATGATGAAGAGATAAAAATCCCTGGGGTTGGTGGGGGCGGGGGGAGGAATCACATTATCAATAATTAAAATTTGGATTGTTTTTTTAGAAAGGTACTAATAATGCCTAATAACACATGAGAGAAATTAAAATGACAAGGCATCCATTTGGCTTTACTAATTCAACTTCTGTGGCCAAAAAAAAAGAGGTGGAGAGGTCACAAAAAATGGCACAATCATTTAAACGTGGACAGTCAATCATTTGAACAATCCCTCTGTGATAGGAACATGAATGTGTTATCCAGATAGAGACCAATTGGACCAAAAAAGCCAATTCAATTCAAAAGATCAACAATTCAACACAAACTGTCAGAGAATATAGCAGCTAATTCATAGTGAGCCAATTAGTCATAGTTTAGCATATTCCAAGTTTTTCTACTTCTTGATTTTTTTATAACGATAAATTATTAGATACTGTATATGTCCTGAATGTCAAGGATTTTATTATAATAGGATATCTTTCTTCTAACATATTTCAACCAGTCTACTGCCTTTTCTACTTTTGTTGATTCACAGATCTGTTCACCAGTTCGATTAAATTATTAGTTTACATATGTTTGAATTTCAGATGCCCAGTATTGTTCTCAATACCATATACATGAGCTTTTTTGCCCTTTTGACCTAGCTTTACATTAATTTCCATTTTCTCTCTTTTTGTGGACTTGGTTTTATAGCTTACATTTTTAAATATTTGTGACAATTTTTATATGATATGGTTTATGAACATAAGCTACCTGTTTCATCAGGTATTTAAACAAAAGAGTCAATCTTTTCTAACACTGGATAGAAAACTGACTTGTTGGACTCAGATATTTAAGAGACTTTCAAAAATAATCTTGATTATATACAATTTTCACTCCTACTGCTTTTAAGACTAATAAGATGTTACTTTACTATACTTCTTGAGAGGAGTAGTTGACCTTAGCAATACATAAATTAAGAATTCATTACACAGGGAATTCAGTACACATTGTGTACGAGAGGGGGCACTGAACTGTAGGTACATGCTCCTGGAGCAGAGCAAACCTTAACAGAGGAGAGTATAATCGCAGTGGTGTTACCTTACCAAGTGCAAAGCCGAGCCTTCTGCCAAAACTAAAAATAAAGTCTCCCTCTGAATATAAAATTTGAAAGAATGAAAATATACCGGATGAGAAGAGCCAACTGTAGAAATGACTCGACCCCAAAGATTGTCAGTAGAGTTTGAGGCACACCAAGAAACCAATCACAATAACCTAGGGTTAACCTTGGGCATAACTAAATTGTTATATTTAAGCTTTGAAATAAAAATAATAAACTATATAATACTTTGTCTGAAGTAAGACAGCGTTGATTTACATGGCATCTGTTAAAGCAGTTACAACTATATTCTCCAGAAAAGATGCCAGAAGGTCTTCCTCGAACTAGGGCCCTTGGGCTACCTACGTATATTTTCAAACTGCTAGAGCAAAGCAATTTCCCCATTTTCGAGTAAATTTTTATAGTATGCCCTTTCTAAAGTTATTTTCAAAAGTTGGTTAGATTATTTTCCCCAACTAGCGTCTCACCTCATAGCATTCACAGTAGTTTTTAAGACATCCTGATCGTTTGCAATTACATCCTTTGCTGTGACGTCGGTCTGATTCTCCCTCCTTTCCTTTCCCTATCTTAGGCTTAAAAGCTTCTGGATTTCTGTCAAGGCATGCCTATCAAAACAGATCAAATGACAAAAGTGAAGTTAAATCACAGGAGATTAAATTTAAATACTGCAAAGGGAATAAATTTACTTTGTAAAACAAAGAGTTCTACAAAAAACAGGTGAAATTGGAAGTTTTTAGTAGTTAAATCAAATAAAAATAATCACCTTTATTGCTTTTTGCCTTTCATTTTCATGTTCCAAATTATTATAACAATTAGTGCAATTGCAGTTGTTGCAAAATTCACCATTTGCAAAGCAGTCACAATACCTGGAACATAAAAATCAGTGTAAATGATATAAAAAAGACATTGTTAAAACAAACTAGAAATTATCTGATGTGATAGCATTATAAATGCAGTAAAGCATTTTAGAAATGTACTTAGGGCCACCTAGTTAGAGTTGACAGCATCTACTGGTTGTCAACCATGTCACGCTCAAAATTAACATCACTGGCCAGCTCCTTAGAATTCTGATTTAGATACTTAGTTTCAGTAGTAATAGCTGTCAACACAAGAGCTATGCAATTTTATGTGCCCCCAAAGTAAGCTTTTTCAAAATCATGATAAAGGAAAGATATAGGCTGTATTCTATTAGTGGAACCTGCTCACTTGAACCACAATCATGCTTCTTTGAATGGCAAACTCCCATAAGACCAATGCTTTTCATTTAACTGTTTCATGTCAAATCTCTTAGTTGAGTACTAGGGCAATTCTGAAAACTAGTCAGTATCACTTCATTCAGGAGACCAAACATAAAGGTCATAAATAAGATCAAATTTATTATTATTAAGGACAGACTATGTTGCCTCCTGCTGCTATGTCCCAAACTCCTACTTTAGTGCCTCTTCTATAGTAAAAGCTCTAAATTTCTTTCTGAATGAATGAAAGAGTATTTTTATACTGTCATATGTTCTCAAACATTCACACTTGTATGTTAATTAAATTAAACTTATAAAACTGGTCTCCTAAGAATTTTTAGTTGACTCTATTTTAAAAAGCATTTCAGAAATATCAAATGAGGAAACAACAGCAAAAAGACTTACAGTTTCAAACACAGGGATTTTGTACAATTACAGGGCTTTCTGGGCCGACTGGCTGACTCTGATGGGATTATGCTATACAGACACAAATAAGATATACATTTTAATCAATTAAAAGTAACTATTTAAAATTAGAAAAGTCTACAATTTGTAAATTCCTAAAAATAAAGCTTTAACAAATGTATCCATCTCTAATAAAAGTTTGCTATGTTGTTCCATTTACATTAAGTTCAAAACAAGCTGTAACACAAAAAGGCAGAGAGCCAAGATACAAATTAAAAATTAAAAAAAAAAAAAAAAAGGAAATTATCAATAGCTTCTACAGAACATTCCATAAAAATATTCTTCCTTCTGAGAGAACCAAAGTTGAACCTCCTCAAAACTTTTTGGATTCAACTGTAAAAGGAAGTGAGTAGAAAGGTTGTGTGGGGCTGGATTTTGGGAGGTTAGGAGGGGTAGATTGGTCCCATGCAATTAACAAAGCACTGCCTCTAAACCAAAACTGTAAAAGTAGCAATCGACAGATTAAAAAACAGGCAAAAAAAAAGCAAAGACCTAACATAGCAATTTAAAAGCTAATTAAAAATAAAGACAAAATAAAAACTAATGTCATTTAAAAAGTATATTTGTGGTGGGAGAAGAAGAGGAGAGGAGAGACAGAATAATAAAACAAGTGGCACAATTGGTGAATACAAGCAAAAGATATTTGGGAGTTCTTTCATCTTGTAACTTTTCTGTTTAAAGTATTTCAAAATAAAAAGTACCAAAGAGGATTGCCCACGTGGCTTCGAGGGGAAAAAAATGACATACACGTATTTGAAATATATATGTTTGATGCTCTATTTTACCTGATCTAACAACTTAACTTACATATTTTCAAAATACTCACCCATTGAATGGAAGCCTTGCCTGAGTCTGGATACCTGGAGTTCCAGTAAAGTTAGAGTTGCTTGCTATAGACACGTATGAAGACTGCTGCAGCTACATGTAAAGAAATGTAATTTTAGACCATATTTACAAAAATGGACAAAACTCTGAGATATAATGATCAGTAAGAAGCACAAATTCATCTACTAAAATGGGAGAAACAGAACGGAGAATTTCATATGAACATACTACCTCATAGAATTTTTCTAATGACCCAAACTAATACTAGAGATGAAAACACAATGTGAACATTTTAAAGCACTATATGCTATAAATATGAGAAATTTTTTCATAGAGGAGTATGTTATCAGAATTAGGAAATTCTAGATGAATGTCCTGAAAGTACTGCAATAACATATAGTGACTAGAAAAATGCAATGTGTCTATTTGCAAATAAAACAGGTACTATACTGATCATTCATCACATGGCAAGTTACAGAGAATCAGAAGTTACACACACAATTAAGTTTCTACTTTATACTGAAAAGAGATGCTTATGATAAAAATACCGAACATTAATTTTTTCATCAGCAGCCACATTAACATACTCCAAAGTACATTTCATTAAGTAGGTTTCTGCTTTTCTCTTATAATTTGGGATCAATCAAATAGCTTATAACATGTTGCTAATTTGCTTGATTCTTACACGAAAAAGGCAACTTCTATCTTCTTCCTAAAAGCGACAGTCCTAACCCAAGCCATACAATCGGATAATCCATGGCTTTCATCCAAAGATGACCAGATGAAAGAATCTGGACAGATCACTCAGAATGCATCACCTGGAAACGCATCTCACAGTCTATTTTCCAAGAACAAGTCAATGGTATCACATTCAGAGGTGACAAAGAACTTTATTAGAGTCATAGTCCTTTCTAAATTCATTTGGACTTTGTTGATTTTAACTTCAACTTATTTTCTCACCAAACTGCCCTCAGCTCCAAATTATCTGACTTGTAGTTTTGGCTTGTGCTATATATTTCTCAATGCTAAAGATAGGTAAAAATAATCTCAGTTTTCATTAACATTTCAAGATTGTGGAAACAGCCATTTTAATACTGAGTTAGATGGTTTTGAGTAATTTCAGAATGTGATCGCTCTAGACATTTTAGACTCAGTTATCTTTTTGGAAATGCAATGACTTCATTTTTGCCTCATACCTGAGTAACGTACTGAGCTGGAAGCACTGCATAACCCACATTTCCTGTCCCTGGAGCCGGAGCCAACACAGTGCCTGGTGGCAGGTTAGTGAGGTTTGGCTGGATCTGTGGCAGTGGGGTAGCAGGCATGATGAGCCGTTGCTGTGGCTGGCTAGTAGTAACTATTTGTGAAGTCGGGTTGATTGGTTTTGGAACAACCTAAAAAGAAAGTACATTGAATAATTACAAAAATAAATTTTACAGTTTCTCAGTTCAGTATACATCTCTAGTTCTTAAATCTTACCTTTCAATTTTAAAAGTAAATTGTTTGGGAGAGAATGAGAAAAGAAGTTATCTGATACTCACTTGTTTGACAGTCTGTGCTGGGACAAGTGGAACTGACATCCGCACTGGAGTGGTATTAACGACCACAGGCTTTGCTTTTTATAAAAGGGGGGAGAAAGACAATTTAATTACAGAAAATAGTATTTAAAACATTTAAGATACTTAGTTCTCTCAAGACATCCTCATGAAAGAGCTAAAAAATCCCATTTTTTTCTTATTTGGAACAATATTTAATTAGGATAGTTACCTTTCAAAATTCATTAACCTATCTACCAGACAGCTATAGTCTACCCACTTTATGAGGCAATGCTTGTAGTTTAGGAAATTCTACTAAAAATATTTCAACCTGTATTCAGATGACATATATTCATTACCAAATCCAGTCTGGTGAAATGCTGTATAAGTAAAAAAAAAAAAAAAAAAAATTGCCATCCAGGAGCTTGGGTGAAAATACTCTTCTACACAATTTCTAATTGTTGTGTTTCTATTTAAATGAGAGAAAAATATCATTCTTGTATAACTCACTATTTACAGAGTGCCAACTAAAAGGCAACACAGCAAAGGCTAAGAATACAGGCTCTTAAATCATCAGACCTGGAGGTTCAAATGCCAATTCTTCTGCTTTCAAACTAAATTCTCTTTGCCTGTATCCCTATCTGCAAGATTGGGATAGTAACCCCCATTAAAGGGTATCAGAATTAAATATGTTAATTCATAAAAATTTATTAGAACAGTACCCAACAAATATTAAGTGCCCAATAAATGTTATAAAAAAAAACAACCCACAAAATCCTACCATTTGCAACAACATAGATGGACCTAGAGATTATTATGCCGAGTGAAATAAGACAGACAGAGAAAGATAAATACCATAGGAAGGCTGAAAGGGTTGATGACCATATGATTTCACTTATATGTGGAATCTAAGGAACAAAAAGAACAAACTAATAGAAAACAGACTCACAAATACAGAAGACAATCTGCCAAAGGGGAGGCCAGTTGGGGGTGCTGGAAGCAAGGGGTAAAGGGTTAAAGAAGTACAAATTAGTAGTTGATAGATGGTCATGGGGATGGGGAGCACGGCATAGGAAATGCAGCCAGCAGTAATGTAATGGCTATGTGTAGAGCCAGATGGATGATAGAGTTATTGGGGGGAGCATTTCATAAAGTATATAAATGTCTAACCAATGTATTGTATACTTGAAACTAATAATAAAATAAAATAAAATAAAATGTGAAAAAAGAAAAAAAAATAATGTGTTGCCATTATTGTTATTGTTGTGATTATTATAAGTACTACTATATAAATGACACTGTGGGCAGGGTTCCAAGGAAACTAAAGTACAAAACGCACACTCAAAGAGTTTATACTCAAGTGGAGCAGATTAGACAAGTCTCCAAGTAAAACAAATACTGTAAAAAACAATGGAGAAAATGCTGTGGGAGTTCAAAGGAGACAGAATATACATGTGATTGGCAGAGGATGGAAGTATGGAAAGAATGCATTGAAGACAGTGTCTGAGATGGGTCCTGATCAGTGGGGGCACACAGGATGGAGGAGCACATTCTACGCAGAGGCAGAAGCATGAAAAGTGGAGGAGGCTTGATGCTGGGAAAGAGCAAAACATTTCCAAAATGTTAGTGAACAGAGCAGTTTGGTTGGAATCTAGGGTTAAAGTACACAAGCACAGACAAAAAGGCAGAATGAGGCCGTTGTGTTGAAGATCTTGAATGTTATGATAGAAATCTATATTTTTAATTCAGTAAGCCATGAGATGAGGATTCTAAGGTATAGAAATATCATTAGAACAGCACAAAAAGAAAATATTTGGCAGTAGTGTGTAAAACAGAATGGAACTAACAGCAATGGGAATGGAAAGGAAAGAGCAGTTGTAAGAGACACAGCAGAAGTGAAAGAAACATGAATTATCAACCTCTTGGATGGCAGAAATTTTAAGTATGAGAGGGAAGAAAAGTTAAGCCATTGAGCAACTTTTAAGTGACTGGGAAAATGACAGTTATTAAAGCTAAAAATTAAAGAATAAGCTGATTTTAAGGGTGGATGAAACGTGACGTAGAGAAGTGCTATGATGAAATTCAGGAGTTTGGTATTAGACCTAATATGTTTGGACCAAACGTAATACAAAATTTAAAGCTACCTCCTGCCACTTCCACCCTCTAAAAAAGGGAATTTAGGAAGCTAGAAAAGACATCCCTTAGGGTTTTATTTATGCAAATGGTCTAGAGCCTGGTCTGAAAGAGAGAGGTTGAGATAATGAGATCTAAACTGCTCTGAACTATGAAAGAAAAACAACAGACTTCCTTGGATAGAAAGGCTGGGAGGGTTGATGACTGAAGACCAAAAGTTGAGAGTCCTGGAAGAACATTAGAGTACCTGACTCAAAAGCAAGCAGGCCCCTACAGCAAGGTAAGTAGGGAGAAGGGGAAGGCAAGAGATCTCCAGAAAGTGTGTGATTAGTGGTGAGGACTGCATATCTCTGAATATACTAAAAACCACTAAATGGTACGCTTAACAAAGGTGAATGTGGCTGTAGATATGAATTCTATCTCAATAAATCTGGTATAAAAAAGAGTAAATGACCATGAATTACAAAAGCACTGATATCTGATACCTGATTTCGAAAGTTTCCTGTTCTGTTTTAGTCTTCTCAGTTACTCTATCTTCAGTAAAGTTATAATAACAATTGTAGACTGGTCTCAGCAATACCATAAGGAATTAAAAGGCGAATTAAACGGAATTAAAAGCCTGAATTCATGCTTGGGACATAGAAGAGTGGACTCCCTACCCTATTTGTTCCTTGGAGAGGAGATCCTGGTCATCATTCCATGAACACATAGAGCACTGATTCTGAAGTGAGTGCAACAACTAGAACAATGTAAGAACTTCCTAGGGGTCTGTAAAATAACAGGAAAGGAGTGTGTGGTCTGCCCTCAGACTCCAATAATTCCTATGTGGATAATAAAAAAAGGGATCCCATGTGTGTGTTTGCTTGCTCGTGCTTGTGTGTGAAAGTATCTGTGAACACACACAGAGCTAGAAAATTTGGGAATTCTAGTTTATGTTAGCTTGGCATCAACATGCTGAGTTTTAACTGAAACCTATGATGAAAATATAAGATAAGTGGTCAGGTAACAGAACACTATAAATTGCCTAGGAAAGAGGGCTTATATTGATGTTACATAATAAGTGAGTCTGTACTTCTCAACTTTTAGATAGTCCCATAATACTACTACTGCAGCTTCATAGAAGCTGGCAGGAGGTTTTATTTTTTAGTCTTTAACTAGAGTTCTAAACAATCCTTTTAGAACAGCTCCTTCCAATTACAGAAACCACATCTGAAAGTTTTTGAGATTTAATTTCTTAAACTGATTTCCTCCCTCACCAAGATAGTAGGAGATTATATTCTAAAGAGGTAAGCCAAGAACTCTGTGGGTATTCCTGCAGTGCGCCTGCCATCCAGCCAGCAGTTAACAACATGGAGCCACTGAATACTAGTTTTCATATGGCTTTGATGAGAAAATACACAAAATGAGCCCAATTTCCTTTGGCATAGTAAATGGCTCATTGGAAATTAAGCCCTTAGAAAGACATATTATACATTTGATGAACTAAAGCAACTATTTAGTGTATCTCTAATAAAAATGGTAAATTCACTATTCCTATGAAATAATATATATTACATATACCCAGATATTTTATAGGATAGGAGAAAAAGCCAAAAAATGAGTGGATATATAGAAAATTGCACGAGTAGTAAGTGTATGTGGGTGGGTGGGAAGAGAATACATGTATAGAGAAGGAGCCAGCAAGACAGAAGAGAAAGTTCAAGGTGGAAAGCAAAAGAAAGAGGGAATGGTAAGTGGTGGCGGGGGAAGAGATGAGGGATTTCCAAGAGGCAAAGAGAATAGAGAGGTAGAGACAGACAGAAAGACAGACATGAAGTTGGAAAAGAAGGCACCAGTAAATACACTAAAATTATGAAATGCTCAACCCATCCCTCCACTCTTCCTCGATCTTCAACTTCCCCTTCTACTTACACCAAAGGTTTATTCTTGATAATGAGTCCTCCATTTTCTCTCATCAATAATTTTTAAAAGTTTTTTTCTTCTACAGTTTCCCTTAAATGAACTAGCTACCAGCAATAGTAAGAATAAACAAATGCTCTTTAATTCTTCTATTTACATCCAGGAAACAATAAATCATTCAATTGCCATCAACTGCTTTTTGCTATCTGAATGTACAGCAGTCTTCCAAGGAAAAAAAATAACGTCCTAAACTATAAACTGTCCTGATCCTTTCATATCATTCGATTTTTTAACAAATAGATAAATATGAAGATAGGCTGTGTGTGTATGTGTATGTGTATCAGGTGGTAGGAAAGGTTAAACATGAACAGAAAATGGAAGGACTATAAACAGGAATATCCTCCAGAAAAAATACAACTGAGCAAAATAACAGAACATTTTAATGGCTTTTTATTAGCAATTACAGTTTAAAATAAGTAAAGAATGAAAGTGATATAAATTCTTATCATTTACACCTTGCCTACTGGTCATTTCAACTGACCCAAACCCTATCAAGCATCTTCATAATTAAGAAAATAAGATAACTTGGTTCCATCTAAATTTATCCTACTAGCGTCAATAGTAGGTTTTAAAACAGCAATAAAATGGCTACCCACATATTAATGAATAATTATGCTTATCTGGTAGTATAGCACACTGTGTACCAACTTCTATAAGAATGAAATACTACAGTTATACACAACAACTATTTTATTTCATGGCTTTCTGTAACAGCTGCTGATTCAAACTCTCAGCTGAAATGCCATAATCAGGATTTCAGCAAGGACCAATGTTCTTGAATAATGTTCAAAGCATAATTACTATTTTTAAAAAATGGTTACTAACCTTGCTGTAGAGGCTGAGTATTTGTACTGGGATTCTGACTGGCTGGCTGAGCTGAGCTACTGGCTGTTGTGGCAGTAACAAGTCGGACATAATGAAACTTGCTTCCAGGCACTTGGATCTGTTGGACATTGGGAGCAGTAGCCAGCGGAATAATTGTCTTAAATTGTGATGTGCTCACGCCTCCAACAGTGATGGTCTGCACAGCTGATTTCACTGCCTATTAAACAATACAATATGGCTATCATTAATGTGGTATTTAATTTTCCTACATCTTTTAACTTAAAACAATCACTCAAGTAAAAATGTCTGCTCCTGTATTTCATCAAAAGCTGTTGAAAGGAACAACTTCTTTAAAGAGAAATGAATAGTAATGAATACAGGAGTGAAACCACAGTTAAGAGTTCTAGCTTCCATCTCTAGTAGTTAAGTTCCTTGACAGTCTGAGTCAGATGAATTGCTATGAAGAAATTATTAAATTACAAGAACTTATACAGTTTTTGTTAATACCAGGTAAAAAGCATAAGAAAAGAATTATTTTGAAACTCCCAGAATTAAGCCTCATATTCAACATACAAAAAAGGATTTATTGGCTTTATTACTACCCACCAAATTAACTGACAAATTTCATTTCCCCAAGTTCTAAAGGATGAAGAAAGCCAAAAGCCCATATTATATCCTCAGTAAATCTAGTCAATTCTGAAAGGCTCAGAATACACCGCAGATACAAATAAGCTCCCTAACATATGGGTAGAAGACCAAATTCAGTTGAGAATTATACCAATTTTGACTCTCTAGGGAAAGTAATTTGGGGTGATTCAGATCTGAGTCAATACAATCATTTTTAATGGTGTTCTTTAGTCCTACAAAAAACAATGTGACTTCTTAAAAAGCTAAATGATATATCAGAGGCAGAACAAACAAGTCTTTTAAGTTTTTCCAGTCTATGGCCATGCCACCTTGAACAAGCCCGATCCCGTCTGATCTCAGAAGCTAAGCAGGGTCGAGCCTGATTAGTACTTGGATGGGAGACCATTTAGGAAGACCATGTACTGTAGGTGTAAAAAATAAGGGACTGTAAGATGACAAGCTCCTTGCAATCTGTGAGGTCAACCAAGGGTTGCCTCATCTAAAAAAGTTCTTCCAGTTGATGTTTAATTAATGTACAACAGACTGTCATACAAAGCAAAGGTCCAGAGAAGATTCTCTAACTAGTTCTATAGTATCACCTTATAAAAATTTACATCTCTACCTATTCTTCAAAAAGTTCTCATACTAAACAATAATTGACATGATGGAGATCTATATTCATTATGAATAGTAATTTATGAAAGAATAATTCTGAAGAATTTAAACATTTTCATAAAAGCCCAGAAAAAAAAAAGGGAGAGAGAGAAAGAGAAGGATGTCATTTAGTTTGGAAACTCTACAGGTAAGAGTCAAGATTACTTCAACATAAAATAATTCACATACTACCATTAGGCAGAGGCACCACAAAGTAAATTTTAAATAAAGATAAGAGATAACAACCAAAAGAGTCAGTGAGTTAAATGAAAATATAAAGCTTAAGATAAGGGATAAAATGTATACATATGGAATCTACTGAAAAATCAAGTAACCTTTGAGACAAATATGTACAATGGTACAAGAGGCATAGTCCCTGCTATATCAGCTCAAATAGAAAAAAAAAAAAGACTATTTTAAGAAACAAGATACCTCAAACATGATAGTTAAATGTATTAGGTAATTAATATGTATACAGGACAGTGCTTTAAAAAACGCTAAGTAAGATTATCTGATTTAAATCTAGCAAGTACATTATGAGCTAGGTGTAGCATGGCATAAGTACAGGGGCTAGTTTAATTAAGTTTGCACAGTGCTGTATTCCTTTTTTCCATCTCTTTATTTTCAATTTTCTATATCCTAAATTTCAAGCTACAACTCTCACAAGCTGTACATAATTGGATCTTTTAAAAAAAATCAGATTTGACTATATGTTTAATCAGCATGTGTCTGCTTACATCTAACATAGTTAATTAAATGTGTGGATTTAAGTCTACCATTATACTTTTTTCCTATTTGAACCACATATCCCCTTCTTTCTCACCTTTCTTGCGTTCTTTTAGGTCAAATATTTTGTTATTTCATTTCTCCCCATACTAGCTTGTTATTTATACATTATGTTACTGTTCCTTTAGTGATTACCCCAGAGATTACAACATAGGAATTAAGTTAGTACTTTACACATCACCCAGACAATGAAAGAACCAGAGAACACTAACACTATTTAATCTTGCCTCATCTTTGTGCTACTGTTTAAGTGTTTTAATTTTACATATATTTAAACTTCACAAAACATTAATTTGTTTATCCTACAAATTTACCCTTTCTGTTATTTGTATATCTATGCTATTCCATTTGGGATCATTTTTTTCTGCCTGAAGAATTTACTTTAGAATTTCCTTAAGTGTAGTGCAGGCCTGTTGATGAGAAACTCTCCATTTTCATTCTCAAAAAATAGCTAATCTTTTATCTGTATCTAATTTGCTGATAAACTCCTACTAAATTCTTAACCTGTTTAAGTTTTCAGTTTGAAAATGTTCATCTGATTCCTTTTCATAGTTTCTATTTCTCTGCTTAAATTCTTATCTTGTTAAATTTCTGAATATTTTAAAAGTCTGACGTATTTTAAAAGTTGGAGTCTGATAACTCCATTACCTATGTATCTTGGTTTTGAACAGTTTGGTCTGGTTGCCTGGTATGCCTGATGATTTTTAACTAAATGCCAGACATTATTTATGAAAAATTAAAAAGATAATTTAAAACACTGAATATTATATTCCTCCAGAGAGAATTCACTTTGTCTTCTGGCTGGCAGTTAAGATTAAGATTATCCTACACCAATCACAAATTGAGCTGCTTGAAGCTGAGCTTCAACCTTTGAAAGGCGTTGTTTATTTCTGATTCAACCTTGTCTGGTATCACACTTCAATGGGGCCAACTAGGGCTTGGGTTTTTACAAGGTCCTCCCTCCTTGTTGGGGCCTGAATCCAAATTTTTATCCATAAGACTTATAAGGCTGACATACCACCTCAGCTACTCAACCTTTCTATGGCCACTTTTTGCTTACCTTCTCTGTCTCAGCCATAACTTACAAATCAACAAATGCACTAAGGGGGAGTGTCACAATGAACATCAAGTGGACTTTCCTAGGCTTCCCTTTACTTTAGGATGGTGGCCTCTGATATTTGGTTCCCTTGGTTGGACTCCAATGCCTTCAAACAGATTTCTAAACTATATTTTGTGCTGCTTTTTAGTTCTTGGTGGAATGAGTCTGCAACAAGTTAATTCTATATACACAAAAATAAAAAATCCAGAGTTTCTGGGTTTTAATCTAGGCTACAACATTTCCTGTTTGTGGAACCTTGTGCAACTAACTAAACTTCTCTGTGCTTAAGTTTCCTCATCTGAAAATGTGAAAATGGTACCTTTCTCAATGGACTGTTTTAACAATTAAATGAGTTAAATTATATAAAGTACAAATAAATCATCACATACTACAATGTTCATAAATGTGAATTACCACTTGTGTCATCATCATTATGCCCATTTAGAAGGAGAAACTGAAACTCAGAGAGCTAACTTAACATTCCCCAAGGTCACACAGCTAAAAAGTAGCAGAGCCAGAATTAGAACCAGATCCAACTTCAAAGCCCATTCTCTTAATTAAGAGAATTAATAAGTAATTAATACCATAATTATATATTTCAGATCAATTTCTTTGATCATTTTTCATTGTAATTCCTCCTGCTATAGAAGCTTAATGAATAGTTACTAAATGAGTGAATAAAAGTAAATAGCATCCAAGAATTGTTAAGAACTAAAGTCGCACATCTGCCTTTAAGAAATATGAATGTATTTTTAATTAGTGTACTGAACATAAGTATAAATAACATTTAAAAAACTATTTTAAAGTAATTTTAGATCCACAAGAAGTTGCAAAACTAACAGAGTTCCCATGCATGCTTCCTCCTCCAACAAAGTAACATCTTACATAACCATAAAACATCAACACCAGGAAACTGATGTTTGGTAGAACATTATTAACTGAACTACAAAACAAACCTTATTCAGATTTCACCAGTTTTTATATGCACTTTTTAAAAATGTACATTACATATGTACAGATTCTTCTAATTAATACCAAGATACAAAATTCTTTGATCACTGCAAAGAAATTGGTACTACCCTATATAATCACTCTCCTCCCAATCCTAACTCTTGGCACCGATTAAACTGAAAATTTTTAACACATAAAATACTAAGTAACCTAAAAGTTACTGCTTTTGCAAAAGGCAAAAGCATTCAAATGTTTAACTGCTTTGATAATTCACAAGTTGGTCCCTTCCCTGGAGTACAATGGCCTGAGAAAGCCCATATGCATCCAATAAAAATCTTTGGTTATCACCATTTCCTGATCAACATCCTTGACAGCTTCATTAAAAAGCAACTATCTTAATTTAAATTCAAAATAGCTATATTTAACATGTATTAGTGGCTGCCCTCAAAATCACAAACTTGAAAGATTTTTCTTATTTGTTGTATGAGCCATTTCTATTTACAGGTTAATATCATAATTACATATTTTAGATAAGTTTCTTTGATCTTTATTTTCCAATAAGCAAATGCCAAAAGTCCTTGCTTAACTGAAGGTTTACTTTAAAAAAAAAAAAATAAAACACTTTTTTGTTCTGCAAATAAGAATTCTTATTTTACTTGAAGTTGGAAATAGATAGCTGGCTGGTTCAACTGATATACAAAAAACACTAAATTTGTAAGATTCCATATATGTCTGTTTTTTTTTTCCTTTTAGACAATTTGCAATTTGGTTCTGTTTGTAAACACAGCTTAGAAATCATTGTTCAGACATATGGGCTTTGGTTCCAGTCTGTCTCAGTCTTTCTCTGGCAAGAAATCTAATGCTTTTTTACCTTTGTTTATCTGTACAGGGGATAAAATTACCACTAAATGAAATTCATATAGTGCTTTGGGACACCTGCACAAATTATGCTGTTTCAAACATATATTAGGATGGCATTTGTTTAATCTATTGTAAAATCAGAATAGTTTCTTTAATGCTGGTTGAGTAGTGTTTACTATAGTGTGTTTGTTTCACTAAACATCAGCTCTTCAAGATTAAAAAATATATGAAATGGATTATGTTTGTCAAATTACCTTATGAAATCCTAAGGTAAACACAGTTAAATAAAGGCCTTGCTGTGGGACTGCTCAGAACCTTTAATATTCTAATAAACACTGTAAATTTCCTATATAGATATGGCACACGGTGTTTCCCAAACTTATTTATGAATAACAACAGCATTCTGGAAGGAACTTTTTAAAAGAATATGTATATATCGGTGCCAAGAGAAGGTCAGATAGTAATGATATGAAGACACCCTACAAGAAATAGCTTTTCATCTAAGTTATAATAAAGAATGGTAAAACAGAAACAATTAATCTTAAGCAACTTGAACCATAAAAGTCATATTTGTAAAATCTCTTAAAGTAGCAATTCATATTCATTTCTACATGAAATTGACTTAAGACTCAGTTTTGAATCTAGGTAATAGGCAGATAATTTTGGCATAATTTTATAAGAGGAAAGAGCTTATTTTTTTAATTGAAATTTAACTGACATATAACATTGTATTTTAGTTTTAGGTATACAATACAATGATTTGATATGTGAATATATTGAGAATTGAGTACCACAGTAAGTTTAGTTAATATCCATCATTGCATACAATTAAATTATTTTTTTCTTCTGAGAACTTAAAAAAAATCTACTGGCTTAGCAACTTTCAACTATACAATGTAGTATTCTTAACTATAGTCACCAGGCTATACATTCCATCCCCAGAATTTATTTATCTTACAGCTAAAAGTTTGTTCCCCTGATCACCTTCACACCCCCTGTCTCTGGCAACCACCAGTTTGTTCTCTGTAGGGTTCCTTTTTTTTCTCTTTTGATTCCACATGTGAGATCACCCAGTATTTGTCTTTCTCTGTCTGACTTATTGCACTTAGCATAATGCCCTCTCAAGGTCCGTCCATGTCGTCACAAGTAGCAGGATCTCATTCTTTTCTATGCTTAATAATATAGTGTGTGTGTGTGTGTGTGTGTGTGTGTGTGTGTGTACACATACACACCACATTTTCTTTATCCATTCATCTGTCGATGGACTTAGGTTGTTTACATGTCTTGGCTACTGTAAATAATGCTGCAATGAACATGGAAGTGCAGATATCTTTTCAAGATGGTAATTTAGTTTCCTTCGGGTAAACACCCAGAATGGAATTGTTGAATTATATGGTAGTTCTTTTAGTTTTTCAGAGAACCTCAACACTGTTTTCCATAGTGGCCACACCAAATTACAGTCCCACCAACAGTGCACCAGGGTTTCCTTTTCTCCACATTCTAACACTTATTTCTTTTCCTCTTAATAACAGGTATTCTAACAAGTGTGAGGTGATAGCTCACTGTGGTTTTGATTTGCATTTCCCTGATAAATAGCAATGTTAAACACCTTTTACTGTGTCTGTTATATATTTGTATGTCTTCTCTTGAAAAATATTAGGTTCCTTTGCTCATTTTTTAATTGCTTTTGTTTTTTTCTTTTTTTAAACTCTGTTGTATGAGTTCTTTATATATTTTGGATACTAACCTCTTATCAGACATATGATTCGCAAATATTTTCTCCCATTCCATGGGTTGCCTTTTCATTTTGTTGATGGTTTCCTTTGCCGTAAGATGCTTTAGTTAATGTAGTCCCACTTGTTTATTTTTGCTTTTGGTGCCCTATCCAAAAAAATCATTGCCAAAACCAATATCAAGGAGCTTCCCTCCTATATTTTCTTGTATAAGTTTTATGGTTTTAGATCTTATGTTCGAATCTTTAATCCATTGACTTGATTTTTGCGTATGGTGTAAGATAGTGGTCCACTTTCATTCCTTTGCATGTGGCTGTCCAGTTTTCCCATCATTTATTGAAGAGACTATCCTTTCCCCATTGTATATTATTGGCTCCTTTGTCATAAATTAATTTACCATATATCCATAGGTTTATTTCTGGGCTCTCCATTCTGTTCCATTGATCTATGCATCTGTGTTTATGCCAGTACTATACTGTTTTGATTACTATAGCTTTGTAATGTAGTTTGAAATTAGGAGTTTGTAGGGTTCCATATTAACATGCTTTTAAAAATTTTGTGACAGAATGTTTACAAAGCTATCATCATGGAAAAACTATGTCTACATTATCCTAATTCCCAAGTTTTAGGTTATAAAAATAAATAAAACTACCAAGAAACAAATTTGCAAGCTTTAAAATGCTTCTAAACTAAAAGAGATAAATGAGAAAATGAAGAGACAAATATATTATATGACTAATGACAGAGTCAAATCTTAAGATGGATACCAGAACTTTCAGCACTTATTTACTGACTGGTGAAATATTAACTAAGTGTAAGGCATTCATTTGTTATTTCTCATGGATATTAACTCAACTTATATTTTATTCATAGTTACGAACTGTAGTGGCAAGAATAAGTAATTTAAATGTGATGTATTAGAAGCATTCAAGGAAATGGTCAAATAATATTATCAGGCAAAAATAGACAATCTGCTTTATAAGGCATCAGCCTTATAAAAATCAGACATCAGCCACACTAAAGATTTAAACATATTACCAAGATAGGGTAAATAAAATAGTATGAGATTAGTCTAAAGATCAAAGGAATAGGTAAAAGAAACCATGTATAGAAAGTTCATGATGAAAGCTGGCTTCTCAAAGCAATAGAGAATAATGAGCTAGCTATTCAATAAATTCTATGGACTAGTCATTTGGTCTGAAGAAAAAAAGCTGGATCACTATCACCTTTTCCTTCTAACAAATTCCAAATAGATAAAAAATTTAACCTAAAAAATACAATCAACACTGGCATAAAACCAGATATATACACCAATGGACTAGGATAGAGTCCAGAAATAAACCTGTACATATATGGTCAAATGATTTTCAATATCTGTGCCAAGACCATTTAATGTAAAAAAAAAAATGTCTTTTTAAGAAATGGTGCTGGGAAAACTGGATATCTACATGCAAAAGAATGAAGGTGGACCCTTTCTCAACATCATGTACAAAAATTAACTCAAAAGGGATCCATGAACTAAATGTAAGACCTAAAACTAGAAAACTCTTAGAAGAAAACATAGGGTGAAGCTTCAGGACATTGGATTTGGCAATGATTTCTTGGATATGACACCAAGGGCACAGGCAATAAAAGAAAAAACAAACTGAATTTCATGAAAATTTAAAAATTTTGTGCTTCAAAAGATACTGTCAGAGTAAAACAGTAACTCACAGAATGGGAGAAAATATTTGCAAATTATGTCTGATGAGAGATTAAGATCTAAAACATATAGAGAACTTCTAGAACCCAAACAAATCAATTAAAAAACGGGCAAATGACTTGAATAGACGTTTCTCCAAAATAGATATACAATGGCAAATAAACACATGAAGAGATACTCAAACATCACTAATCATTAGGGAAATGCAAATCAAAACTAACATGAAATACCACCTCATATTCATTAGGATGGCTACTATCAAGAAACAGTGATGGTGAGAATATGGAGACATTGGAACTTTTGTGCACTGCTGGTGGGAATATAAAATGGTATAGCCATTTGTGGGAGAAAAAAATGAATGGTGGTTTCTCAAAATTAAATGTAGCATTATCATATGATCCAGAAATTCTACTTCTGAGTATACACTCAAAATGACAACTGAAAGCAGAGTCTCCAAGAGATATTTGTACATCTATGTTGACAGCATCATAATTCACAAGCTAAAAGTGTGAAAGCAACCTAAGTGTCCATAGACAGATGAATACATACAATTATTCAGCCTTAAAAAAGGAAGGAAATTCTGACATATGGTACACCACTGGTGACCCTGAAGATATCATGGTATGTGAAATAAGCTAGTCACAAGAGGATAAATACTATATGATTCCACTTGTATGAGGTACTTAGGGTAGCCAATATTGGAGACGAAAAGTAGAATGGTGATTGTCAAGACTGGAAGAAGCAAAGAATGGGGAGGTGTTATGTAATAATGGGTATACAGTTTCAGTTTTCCAAGTTGAAAAGAACTCTGGAGATGAACGATGAAGATGACTGCATAACAATGGGAAAGCACTTCATATCACTGAACTGCATACTTAAAAATGTTCAAGACAGTAAACATTATAATGTCTGTATTTTACCACAATAAAAGAAATAGGTTTCTACCTTGTAAAATGGGTTATAAAAATCAGTCAGCATAAAAATGATATAGGAGCTAGTATTAGTTTAACCATTTCATAAAGTTTAAAAATAAGAATAAATCTATCTGTTCTTGTACTTAACTTGTAATAAAACTTACATGTAAAATATATAATATAAAAACAAATAACGATTTTTAAAAAATGAATATATAGTTTAAAACACTGGAGTAAAAAAAACTTGTCTAAGCATAGCTTTAAAACTCAAAATTCATACATGAAGATGATACAATATTTTTGCTAATTTAATGTGTGAAGTTTCTGCAAGAAAAAAAGACAAAGCTAACTGAGGAAAATGTACACATTTTAATAGCAAAGGATTAATTACCTTAACATGCTGTGGCATTTTTATAGCTCACAAGGAAAAAAAGACAAACCACCTAATGGGCATCAGAGTTCACAGAAGAAGAGTCCAGAAGACACAAAGACATGAATAATTTTTTGAAATATAAATTTGTGTGAGATATTTTAATCGGTTAAACTGACAAAGACTAAAAATGGCTGATTAAACCGGAGAGCACAGCAACAAACCCACACAAATATGGTCAACTGATCTTTGACAGGGGAGCAAAAGGCAACTCAATGAAGTATAGTTTTTTCAACAAATGGAACCAAAACAACAGGACATCCACACAAGCAAAAAAAGTGAATCTCAACATAGACCTTAACACCTTTTCACATATGGATCGTGGACCTAAAACTATAAATCAAAACTATAAAACGCCTAGAAGCTAACACAGGGGAAAATTTAAGTTATCTTGGGTTGGTTGATGATTTTTTTACATACAATACCAAAAGCACAATCCATGAAAAAAATTTGGTAAGTCAAACTTTATGAAAATTAAAAGTTTCTGATCTCAAAAGACACTGTTAAGAGAATAAAAGACAAGCCACAGACAGGGAGAAATCATCTGCAAAATACATGGTAAGGTCTAAATACACAGGAGCCTTCTAGGTTCCATTCCAGAATTGCTTGAAACTAAATAGTGCCACAGGGGTGCAACCAACAAAATCCAGGGAATGAAAACCAAGTTATAAACAACCAATTTTTTTTTTTAAAAAAAAAGGCAAGAGAAAAAAAGGAAGATGAAATTAAGAGAAATATAAATAATTCACCAACTTATCTAAATCCCAAATTCAAACAGTATTAAAATAAAGGACTGGAGAAATGTGAATTAAGTAGGTATTTAATGGCATTAAAAGGAAATGGGTAAGTTTAAAAAAAAGTGGCCCTATCTTTTGTGAAAATAAATATCTACAGATGAAATGACATGATTTACTTAAAAAAAAAAATTCAAAGTGGGAGGAGGGTTATAGATGAAAATAAGGAAAATAGATAATCCTAGAGTTTGACAAAGGGTACATGGGATTAATTACACTAATTTTTTAACATATTTTTAATTTCTCTAGAAGTTTTTAATAATATGGCAATAGCACCCCACAGATATCCAATCAGCATAATTATAAAAGCATAAAACAAAACCAATATAATAACACAAGAAACAGAATAAATTCTGTCATTTATTCCTTCTGCTCCTTTATCCTGAAAATGGGCACTGGTATGTGGAACTATATAAAAAATAACAATAAGGCAACAGAATCAATTGCCTGAACTCACCTCAACTCTAACTCATTAATCTTATAACAATCTGTATCAAAGTTTATCAAGAAAACAGATTCCCTTCACTTCAAATTGTACTAATAACCACCATGATCACCCCCAACCCAAACACGTAAGAGCTTCATAGCAAAAGCAAAAGTTAATCACCTTCTGAAACTTCTGTCCCAAAAGTGTTCTCACAACTTTCTGCTATCGTCACTGATCATATACATATTCAAAACAAATTCAAAATCAGCTTGATGATTCATCTTTGCCTGCTTTGAATCCACCATATAGACACTACCTAATTTTTTTGTAAACTTCACTTTTATATTTTTATTATATCTCTTGTTGCCTCAGAAACATTCCATAAATCTCCACTTAATGATAAAATTAAGCCTAAATTTGCTTTGTTTTGAAAATTATCATAATCTAACCTGATATTTATATGCTCCCTATTCCCTCCAAAGCATTACTGATTCCAATCAGAGCAGCCATCTTTCTGTCCCATGTTTTATCTACTTCACTTTTAGTCCTTCACATTTGTGGCTGACATTCACTTTAATTCATACCCGTACAAAACCTTAGCTTAGGGGATGCTTTCTCTAATCATCCCAACTATGGATGAATCCCCTTATATAAGATCTTGTGCTAGCATGTGTCTTTTCTTCATTTTGCAATTTTATATGTTTATATAATTATCTCATTCATTTCTGTCACACTCCCTCCCATACCTCCACAGACTTTAGGTTTCACTTCTCATTTTTTGCTCTCTACTGTTTCCCCAAAGAGCAGAGCCCCTAACATATAGCAGGCATTCAATAAGTATTTGCTGATTGGTGAATAAAGGAATATCGGGATTTACCTCTTTCTCTTTTCTCTTTAATTTCACATCACAGTCTATACACAATTCAGCACCTATTTCATTATTTGTTATTGTCTTACTTACATTCAATTTTGTTGGCCCAACCACTGTAATAAGCTCTTCTGTAGTTCCCACAGCCTCAGCATTTAACTTTATTTATTATAGTAAATATTGATAGCCACTGACGAACACAGTATAGATAGTGTCTCTATTATAGGAAACCTTCATTATTGTTCAGGCTCCCAGTTTTTAACTAATGACAATTACCTGTGCTAACATAGCACTATTATACTATATACAGACAATTATGCTGTAGACTGCTTGCTGCTAATAATCAAAATGCATATTCTCTTCTGCTTCCTCAGCATACAGCCAGATTATGTTTCCTAACTTCCCTTGTAGTAAGGTAAGGCTATGTGACAGAGTTTTAGCTATTGAAGTGAAAGAATGTAATACATACACTTCTAGGTCTGGCCCACATGTGCTTTTTCAGGTATTTTCTCTTCCAGGTGGCTGGAATGGAGATAACCTTCAGGGAGACTGATAACATCACTCAGTTTATTGTAATATGTAGCTTCTTATAAATAATAGCATTTTAAAATAAAATTGTGACATCATTTTTTAAAATGCATTCTGTGGACTCAAATCAACATAGTGATTTGATACTCAATAGTCTTATATTTTGAAGTATACAAATAAACCATTCCCTGATATTCAGAAATTTACATTATTCCTTTTCATCTGTGAATTTATACTTGAATTTCTAATCCTCTAAAATTTTTACTTTAATGTAACATTAACGCCTTAAAATCTTTTACTATAATTCTCTGAAACAAAAAGATGTATATAAATTGAAATTTTAAAAACATTATTACCCTTATATAAAGCTTTAAGTGTTAAATAATTTCACAGGATTGAGTTAATAATACAATTATTATATATACTTAAAGCAATATATCACAAATTATAATTATTACAACATAAAAGGATTTTATTGGAATGCATCTCCCAATAAGATGGACTCATTTTTAAGATTATTTCCTGTATTCATAGATGAATATTACATATTGCTAGGACATCCTTCCCATTTTTATATGTATAAATGATAAAAAACATTATTTTTACAAATAAGTATATATTAACAAAAGGATATTAATTTTAATGTACATTAATACATTGAATTCTTTCTGAATTTTATACCAAAAATTGCATTGTATTCTACCATCAAAAATTAGTTTTAATGAAAACTAACTTAACTGAAAAGTCAAGTCCTTCTTCAATTTAGTAGAAAGAAAAAAAGAAAATCTATCTGAACAGCAAGCAAAATAATTTTTAATAATCTGCAGCATTCACTTGTTTCTCCATTTCTAGGAAATATGTCAAAAAGGTTTTTCACCAAAATCTATCAAATGATAGGTGCCTTGTTTATCCTGATACATTCAGAAATAGGAAAAATATTTTTTATTTCCTGAAGTACTAATGTTCTTTATCTTAAAAGAGGTTCAAGTTGCATAGATGTATGCATTTTATTTGAACTCATCCAACAGTAGCTTTAAAATCTGCATATTTCAGTGTATGTAAATTTTACCTCAAAGGGAAAAAGACCCCTCTAAACAAATACTGACTTAATGGTATGTTAGAAGAAATATTTGGGGAGAAGTATACCGAACATGTGCAATTTACTTTGAAATGCATTTTAAAAATAAGATGAATAAAGAAAGGGATGGATAGATAAATGATGAAGCAACCAGAGTAAAATGTTGAATCTAGAATTTAATTATAGGAACTTCATAGAATTCTACCCAAGCTAGAAGACCCAGAAGTAGAAAGAGTGCAAGAAGTTACACTGGTTATAGAAATTGAAAAAACAAGAAACTTTTTCTTAAAACATCTGTACATAGCTTATGCTCTGTAATTCCTCACATGGGAGTCAAGTATATTCTGCATTCTAAATGGCTATGTGATGGTTCAATCACTTACCACAGACAGGGTAAACAATAAAGATTTGTTTGCCAAATAAAGGCAAAAAAAAAGCACTCCTCTGGGTAAGAGAGCAAAACTGACAAGAAGTGTATATAAAGGTGAATTCAAGGATGTGCAGGATAATTTGCAGACTTTCAAACTAGAGTATTCTGAAGAGTAAGATAATCATGTTCATCATAAAGACATTGAGGGAGAAAAAAGTACCCATCAACATTATGTAAAGTGTGACCAGGCTTTACATTTTAAGAATCTTTACTAATGCTAAGACCAAATTAGTGGGAAAGAAAGGGTTTCAAGATTTCTAACCCTCATTTCTTTGATCCAATTTCATAGAATCCAAGCTCTGCACACCTTTACCTTTCTAGAAATTTAGTTATGCAAAAGTTTAACTTTCCTGAAGTCTTTCTGACCAGATTTGCTATGAATCAACAGCCCAGCTTCACTCTTTGTGTTAGGCTACCTACCTTTATTGGAATATTGTTTCTCCACTCTAGATGTATAAACTTAAAAACAAAATTAAAAAAAAAAAAAATCCAGATGGCCATTCCACTAATGAGAAGCAGATTTAGAGATGACCTAGATGTTGCTACCATCAGATAAAGACTTTAACTATGATTACTGTGTTAACAGACCTTGTGGGAAAGAAAGACAACATGCAATTAACAGAGTAACTGCAGCAGAGAGATAGAAACTACAAGAAAGAGTCAAATGTAAATGTTAGAAATAAAATAAATACAATTATCAGAGATGAAGAAGTCTTTCAGTGGGCCCCTTAGTAAACTCCACACAACTAAAGAATCAATGTACATGAAGATATGTCAACAGAAATTATCCAAACTGAAACAACACACAGAAAAAAAAGTGGGGCAGGGGACAGAATAGAGCTGTGGAACTGTATAAGTGTAACATCTTTGGACTTTTAGAATGAGAAGAGAGAAAAAGTGAGTCAGAAGAAATATTTGAAAAGATAATGGCCAAGAGTTTTGATATCAGTATAGATACAAGAAGTTTTAAAATTAAGCATATATTTTTCTTCTGGCTAGAACCACCAACTTCCAGTAATTCACCAAAATGACCAACACAAAGGGAACATACATATTCCCTAGGCCTTTTAGAAAACATGGAGTTGTTCCTTTGGCGACATACATGCAAGTCTACAACAAAGGTGATATTGTAGACAGCAAGGGAATGGGCACTTTTCGAAAAGGAATGCCCCACAAATGTTACCATGGCCAAACTGGAAAGGTCTACAATGTTACTCAGCATGCAGTTGGTATTGTTGTAAACAAAGAAGTTAAAGGTAAGATTCTTGCCAAGAGAGTTAATTATGTATTAAACATAAGCTCTCTAAGAGCCAGGATAGTTCTTGAAACATGTGAAAGAAAATGATCAAGAAAAGAAGGAAGCCAAAGAGACAGGTACCTGGGTTCAACTGAAACGCCAGCCTGCTTCACCCAGAGAATCAGCAGAAAGGAGCCTGAGCTGCTAGAACCCATTCCCTATGAATTCATGGCATGATAGGTATAAAACAAACAAACAAACAAACAAACAAACAAAAAAACAAGTCTAATGGAGTAGGTGTCCCCTCCCTCAAAGAAATATGTAAAGAAAACTGTCCTATTTATAATAATAATAAATATATATTTTAAAAAAGAAAATAACACCACAATACACATCTGGACACATTAAAAACTCTTGAAGGCAGCTAGGAAAAAATACATTACATACAGAGGGAAAAAAGACAAAATTACAACTTTACTTCTTGTCAGAAACACTGGAGAGACATTTTTAAAATACTGGGGAAAAACTGTCATCCCAGAATTTTTTTACCCAATGAAAATATCTTTCAAAAATAATGGCAAAATAAGACTATTTCAAGCAAACAAAACCAGAGAAAATCTCTTATCAGCAGATTTTCCTTAAGAGAAATATTAAATAAAGTTCTTTAAGGAGGAGTTTGATATCAGGCTGAGACTGGGGGGCCACACAAAGAAAGGAGGTATGTAGGATACTGTTAAAATTAAACTAAATACAGAACTTGTTTTTCTTATTATTAATCGCTTAAAAAAGTAATTTGTGTAAAGCAAAACAGAAACAAGTATTATGAAGTTTATAACATTTAAAAGTAAAATGTTTAACACAAAGGATGGGAGAGAGGAGTTGGAAGCATTCTCTTGTAAGGTTCTTACCCTCCATGAAGTGATATAAATTTGAAGGTAGAATGTGATGTCAAAAAATGCATATTTGACTCTAGACCAACCCCCACAAAATTCAAATAGAATGAGGCAATAGAGATAAAATAGAATCATGAAAGTATATCAATTTGCCCAAAAGAAGGCAGAAAAAGAACTGAAGAAAAAGAACAGATGAGACAAAGAGAAAAAGTAACTACTAAGATGCAAGATATAAATCCAATCATAATAACAATTGTATTAAATGTAAATGGTCTAGAAATATTGTTTTTTATAATAACCATGTATCTAATCATCTTGCTAATTTATACAATAGCATATTCTTAAATTTTACTTGCATATAATTGAATATGTAAATTGTGATAATTTTTTACTTTCTTTTGAAGTCCTATACCATTTATTTTTTTCTTATGTTACTACATTAACTCAGACCTACAGAACTGAATGAGTGTTGAAAAAAAGTGGGTATTCTTGATCAACACTGCACCGTGAAGTTTGCTATATTTTTCCTTCTAATTTTATTGTCTCAAGCATTTTTAACCAAAATGAAAGCTGACTATCAGCAGGAATTTTCTGTGTGTATTGAGATGCACTGTATATGTTCATATAATTATTCTCCTTTTTCCTACTAATTCAATGGATAGATTTTTGAATATTTAACTACACTGTATTTCTGAAAGAAACCCAAATATCCCATGAATAAAACAATACTAAAAGGTAAGAATAAGATTATAGGACAAAAAAACATTAGGTTTCAAAAAGTAGAAGATAACAGCATTGCTAAAATCTAAAGTGAGAAGAAAGTAAACCATGCAAAATCACATTTTCATTAGTTTAATGATTATTTGCATGTCTAATAAAAACTTTTAAAAAATGAGGATTACTTTAGGAAATAAGTAGAATGGAAAAAAACCTGTCCTACAATGAGACAACTATAATATGAAGTAAATTAAGAAACAATAGACATGCCTGACTTCTCACAATGGACCTGGTTAACATTAGTTTCAAGGATGGAGAAGAGAATGAGAAAGATCTGCAAACTGTAATGAGAAGCAGCAAGGAAGACACGCTCCCTTTTAAGCTCAGTGGTATCAGGGGCTGAAGGGGAGAAACAGCCATCACTTAAAAGGAAGTAGAATCCCTGGGGAGAGCCAGTTATCCATTAAAACAAGATTACAAAAAATTCAGGGAAGAGATTGAGGATTTAAGGGATTATTCTGATTACGAACTTCAGAGAGGGCACAGTGGAAAGATTTCAAGAGTTGGGGATGACTTGGAAAGGGGCAGAAGATACTGAAAGTCTTAAAGAGATAAGATGTAGGAGATGAAAGATAATCTAGAATTCTGAGCCTTTTGGTGGTACACAATATATGGAGGGTTAAATAATGAGAGAAGTCCTGGCAGATCCAAGGTAGATAGATGGTGGTCACATAGTGAGTGTTGGCAGCTAGGGAAAAGGTGAATGCTTGAGGTTTCCTCTGACCTCTTTTGATCAATGTAAGCAAAAAGATCTCCAGCAAATCCTTACTTTTTAGTCTTTTTCTTAATTGACTTTTCTATGGCATTTAAAATTGTAGCCGAGTATCATTCTTGAAATCATCTCCCCTTCCTACTTTTTAAAGTTTCTCCTACTACCTCATTTCCATTCCTTCTCTTCCACTGGCTCCTTTTCTTCTGCTACCACTTAATATTCTGTGGTTCATTTCTGCTTTTCTTTTCACTCTACACACAACCTCATGTTCCCTGGCTGATTTCATCTACACATATACGTCTAGCCATGGCCTATATTCAGCACCCTAATAGACATCTTCCTCTAGATAACCAGTGGGTACTTCAATGACAAACATTTCCAAAAACTGAGCAAAATCTCTTTGCCCAAACCTGCTATTCTCTCCATATTTACCTCCTGGTGTAAGAGGATAATGGGATATTTTCTGCTATCTGAAAATCTGGCTGAAGAGAGGCCCCCAAAGATGAGAACTACAAATGATAAACTCCCCACATTCTAAAAAGTACAAGACATTCATGCCAGACTTACTAAAAGATAGCATTCCTATCATCTATCTCCTTCTTATTAAAAATAAAACAAAACAGATTGGAAATAGAAGTGAATTCATACACAGAGAATGCTAGGGCTTTATATTTCAGTGAGAACGAGGCAGGAGTTATCCAAGAAAACCTCTGGGATAGACTTGGTGGTAACTGTAAGAGAAAACTGATCCAGATCTTTGGCTGGCAATGTACTGAGATAAAGAAACTATTAAGCCCATTTTGGTCTAGCTGCCAGAAATGAATGCAGTAAGAGAATTCTTGGGAAAATGCAATACATATCCCCAAGAGTTAAGGGCATATATGAACACAGAGATTGGTCCCAGCATGGAGAATTCTGAAAGCAAGAGGTTGAATGGAGCTGTCAAAATGGCAAAGACAACAGAGGACAGTACTTAGGCAAGCTGCACTTCTACTACTGGGTTCTACAGGTTTCGCATTAGCCAAATACATGTTGCAAAAGGGCTAAAGCATCTTGCTAGGCCAAAGATATGTCTTCTGGAATAAGAGCATTCAACTCTAACTGGCTGTAGGGTAGACTACACGAGGCAAGGCTAGGAGGAGACTGCCAAAGGTAGCTGGGGTGTGCACCATACCTAGACATGGAACTGGGCAATGTGGACATACCCATATGTGCTTCCCAAAACCTTTCTAAATGCACAACACATGTGGACACCTGCCACAAGAGGGCACCAGTAGCTGGGTTATAATCATCCTAGTCATATAAAACTTTGTCTTTTCTCTTCTAATCTTCCCTCCAATCAGAAGCCAAAAGCAGAAAGGGAGAAGAGGTAGAAAACTATAAAACAGATCACACTTTTCTTCTCCACTACATGATCCCTGAGCCAATTAAGGTCTGAAGTGAGCAGCTCTTACCTGGATGTAAACTGTTGCCCTGACCTTTCAGAACTGTAAATTTAATCACCAAAATAAGGCTAGTTAAAAATGACCTCTGGCAAGAGGCAGGGAGGAAGAGCCAACATGGCATGGCTAAAGTCAAGGATGAGACAAAAATAAAACTAGTTCCTATTTGTATGCTATAAGGTACAGACCATATGTCAGTCATATTAGTCTACAGTGCCACCATCTACTGTTATTCAAACCAGGAATCTAGGAGTCATCATAGATTCTCCCCTCCCTAAGACCCTGATGTCCAGTCATTACACCTTAAACCTCTTTCAACATCTCTCTTCCTCCCTAGCCCCTTAGCTACTAGTCTAGCTCATAAAGTACTATAATAAATCCAGGTTAGTGATTCTCTATGCTGGGCTACACTTTAGAATTTTAAAATATTTAATCTCATACCTGAGTCCCCGCTAGAAACTCTGATTTAAATAGGGTCATGTAGGGCCCAGCCATTAGTTTTTCAAGAGGTCTCCAGGTGCTTCAAAACTGCAGCCAAGGTTAAGAGCTGCTAACATAACTGGTTTCTCCCAGAATCCAGGAGTACTTTCCTCCAAACTACCTTTTATAATGCCACAAGAGTCATCCTTTTAAAAATACAAACCTCTTATCCTAGAGGAGTGGTTTTCAATCTAGGCCACCCATCAGAATCACTTAAAGAGCTTTAAAAAATCCTGATACAGGGCAAACACCAGACCAATTAAAAGAGTCTCGGGGGATAAAAGCAGGCATTGGTATTAAAGCTCCCAATGTGATTCCCATGTGCAGACAAGGCTGAGAACCACTGTCCTGGCAGCAATGGAAAGCAACACAAAGCCTTTAAGAACAACAACATCCAAAACTCCCCTGAAGGTAATGAGATCTTCCATTAATCGTAGCACCCTTGGCTTTTAGCACCCTTAGCACTCAAAGCAATGTAGCTCCCTGAAAGTGCCACACTTTTAGATTTTTGCTCGGCTCACCCAAAGCTAAGAACCAAATCACCTTTAAAGTCAAGATCTTTCAAGAATAGCCTCCTCTGTATAAAGCTTACCTGACACACACAGCAGAGCTCATAAATCCAAATGTGACCATTATGATTCTGTAGGGCAATTTTTAATGTTTAAGTCTAACTTTCCTATTGGTACTACTTGAAATTAAAAACTTATTCATACTTTTTCATCCCCAGTGCCTATCACTATGCATAACGTACACAGTAAGCACTCATATATCTGTTGCATTCCATTTAAGAATTATATATATTATTATGTAGGTAGAATACTATTTCAACAAACTTTATGAGACATCATATTAGAGTTCTGGTCAAGATGACAGGAGATATTGGAAAGGTTTAATTTTTGCAAATCATTTGGTAAGGTGCCTGGCATATATAAATCTTTCAATAACTATTAGCTATTATTACTGTTTTCATTCTGCAACTTGCATGACTTTTCTATTTCATCTGAAACCTCATACCTTGCTTTATTCTGAAACATGCACACACCTGCTGCAATTCTTTTTTTCTTTGGTAGAGATTCACTTATTGTAAAATTAGTTTGGAATAGCACTTTGTCTAGTTGAGGAATTAAAACATAATTTGAAAATAAAAAAAGAGATCATATTCATACATTATATTCAAATCTCATTAAAATAGAAACCAATAGTTAGACTTTTTAAAAATATAAGACAAATGTTTAATGTTTGTTCTATTTATGAACAGTAACAAATTAAGGAAAAAGATGGCTACAAAGGACAGGATGTATCCAGAATCTAAGGGTGGAACCTTACAGAATAATGATGCTTGGCTTTCTACCTGAATATGTCCTTTAAAACATACCTTTTTCAAAACATTATGCTGATATAATGACATCCATATGTTTTAGGTGAGTTAAGACTACTTATTTGACCTAATAGTAAAATGATAAGTACTTTGCTACCTTAAAATGAAAACAAATTATGAAAAGGTTTCAAATGCTTTGAATGAATTGTACTTAAGCTTAAAAGCTCTGATAATATGATTATCAGCATTTGATAGCAATTTCTAGTACTCTGGGAACTGTTACCCAAAAACTCATATCTCCATACCCAAGACAGCTTAAGCAGAAGACAAAAAAGTTACATTTAACATTTTATATTTATAGTCTTTACATGTGTGACTTGCCCAAAGACAGTAATTTTCTACAAATATTAACTGAAGAACTAAACAATTATATAATGTAACTCATTCAAAAGATTTTTGTTGTACCCACATTCATATGGGCCATGGAAACCATCTTAGCACTCAAAATGATTACTATGTTACTATGTGTTTAGCTGAGTTTTTTAATCTGTCATATATCCTTGATTATTAAATTAATCCAGTATCTACCAAATGTCTGTTAGTTGCTTGGGAATATATTAAAACTGAAATATCTGAAGTGACTAGTAAGAAAATAAAGACACTAACCACAATACTTTGCATCTGTGGTTAAATTTTTTTTTTACCTTATTTGGCGATTTCAAAGGTGAGATGGCTATTTTATTTGGTGTCTGTGTTGTAGAATTTAAAGTTGATCCAATAACACCACTTTCAGATATTGTTATAGTCTTTGATGGAGTCCCAGGAGTAGACTGTGAAAGAACCCTACCTGCAAATGAGAGGCAGCATATCAGTTTGGCTTTTTAAAAATAATAATATAAAAATGTATGTGATCTACACCCACAAGGACTGTAGTATACATTTACTATTTCATATGTACCACATATGAACTTAAAACACTTGAGTCCCTAGCTTGAACTATGATGAACCTAAACAAACAAAACAACGTTTCTTAGTAACACTTAGTATCTTAATATCACTTTACATAAAGTTCACAAAAACACTTCTGCTCACAGTTCTAGTCAAGCTTGTTGTATCTACCAGAAAATAGGCTCAGGATAACTAAGTAACAAATCCTGTGTAACATAAAAGTCAGGACTTGAATCAAAGCCTTAAAATTTCAATCTCTGTTCTCTACTATACTGCAGCTGAACTTAAACCACAGGATACAATTAAATCCACATCTATAAAAACATAAAGTTACTGAACTAACTTGAACACTGTCTGGCTTAATACTGTCTGATTTTAGACTGCCAAAAGGAAAAAGAAATGCATTCCTGGCCAGATCCCAAGAGGAATACAGAAATACTATATTCCCTTCTGGATAATACCCTTCATGAACAACAAAGAAAAACTATAGTGTGTCTGGATGGTTTAGAGAATTGGAAATCATATTATAATGAGTTAAAATATTGGAATTTTTATTCTAGGCAAGAGGGGAATACAAGGACATGACACTCCAAATTCTTAAAAGACTGTGTGACTGTCATTTGTGCCATTCATCCAGTATTCTGGTTCTCTTCCATTCCAGGCACTAGAACTGTACTTCCCACCCCTCTGCACTCCCCCTGGTTAGGTTAGGGCCACATGACTAGTTCTGGACAATGACTTATGAGTAGAAGTGATGTGTGTCATTTTTGGCCCAGAACATTTACTGCCTATGCAAGGTCTCCCAAAGCTCTTCTTCTCTGCCACATCTGAGATGGTGGCTCCTGTCAGCCTGGGTCCTTGAGAGACTGATTCTAATCCACAGTGGACATGTAGATAACCATGAAGTATCAATAAAAAAAATAAATCTGGGGGATTTTTTCTCATTTCTGAGATTTGGAGATTGTGTTCATTACAGAAAGAAGGCCAAGATTATCCTGACTGATTCAGGCTATCAAGTTGAAGGATTAGAACCAATTTGTATCACATCAGTTATATAGCACTGATGCATACAAACAGCAAATGTTCAGTTCAACACTAAGAAAGAACTTCTAACAAAAATTTCCAATTGAAATGACTGTTTCAACACAAGTGACTTTTTTAGTCACTGAAGGTGTTTTAAGCAGATGCTGGATAATCAAATACACTGTGGGGCCTGCTTGTTTTTATCCAGATAGCATCAGATTATCTAACCTCCAAATTCCTATCCTTAGCTCCGCAGACAAATTTAAGCAAGTATGCAAGTTATACAATTTCACCTTGAAATCAATAAAAAGGCATTTACACTCTACTGTCAGGTGTCCTCTACCTGAATCAAGACACAAACCCCAGAAAGCCATAGATGGGACAGGGAGTTAGCATATCTGAGCGAAGACTAATTCTATAAGAGACTAATTTATTGGTGAACATTTTCACACTGATAAAGTTTTCTCTACTGCAGCAACCTTGTACCTTGGGAGCTCTCATAACAAGGACCTCTGTATCTCATTTAACCATCTCAAAAGTCTTGTGAAATGGTTGATGTCAACATTTTACAGAAATAAGATGAACAGATAATGTATTTACCCAAGATTACAGAGAAAAATCAATGAAAGAGCCATGACTAAAACCCAGTCTCTCAATAGTTCCTTCCTACTACACTGCTTCCATGACATATTCATTCAATAATACATTCACTGATCCACATCTATATGTCAGAAACTGTGCCAGGTATTGGAGAGATAAAGATAAAAAAACTACCATCAATGTACTATATACATACAATGGAATATTGTTAATCCTTAAAAAGGAATTCTTACACTTGGACACAGATGAACCATGAGGAAATGAATAAGCCAGTCATAAAAGGACAAATACTGTATGATTCCACTTACATAAGGTATTTAGAGGAGTCAAAGTGACAGAGACAGAAAGTCTCTGCTAGGGCTCGGGAGTGAGAAGAATGAGGCATTATTGTGTAACAGGTACACAGATTCAGTTTTGCAAGATGAAAAATGTTCTGGAGATGGACAGTGGTGATGGTTGTGCAACAATGTGAATATACATAATGCTACTGAATAGTAATCCACTTAAAAATGATCAAAATGGTCTGGGTGATAAATACACAATGCAATATATATACGACTTACTGAATGATACACTTAAAACTTATTTGATTTTGTTAATCAGTGTCACCTGAACAATTTTTAATAAAAAATGAAATGATTAAAATGGTCAACTTTATGTTATGTATATTTTCTACAATTTAAAAAAAATTAACTTTAAAAAACTAGATGGCAAACAAAAAACAAAAAAACACCATTTAGAAAAATCACGAGTTTAGTAGAGGAAGCAGAAAAGAAAGCCATGTATTACAACACAGTATGACTAATAGAAAATTTAAAAGCCAATGTGAAATTTAATAGAAATCTAATTAAAGTTAAGTATTTGGTAAGTATAATTAAGTTTTACAGAAATACAAAGGAGATGGTCAGAAGAATACCTGACTATACTGAGGGGTCAAAAGCTTCCAAGAGAAGTGAAGGTAATCCAAAGATAAAACAGATGAGTTAGTCATGAGGAACAGCAAAGATATTTGAGGTTAAAAAAAAAAAAAAAAAAAAAAACAGCGCCAAAACCTGAGTTCTAAGAGAACATGGCCTATTTGTTAATCTCTTAAAATAAGTTAAATCAGTAGGTCTGGAGATAATAGAAGGTGAAAATGAAAAAGGTATGTATTAGATCATAAATACCTTTAATGCTAAGAAAGCACTGGCATTAAACTTAATCCTAATGGATTGAAGCCCAGAAAACAGATATAGCCAAGAAAATTTTAAGCAAGGTTGTGACAAGATCAGATTTCCATTTTAGAAGAATCACTTATATTAATAAGTTTATCTTGACTGAGAGACAGAAAAAGATAGCAGTTTTCAATGAGAAGTCCAAAAGTCTTTAAAAAACAATCTAAATGTACTTTGAAAGATCATCAGCTACAATATAAAAACGATGGAACCTCCTTGTGATAAGACAAGTCAACAGGAGAGCTACTTTGGTGGTTTAAATTTTAGTTTACATGAATTTAAAAGGCTATAAAGAAGTAGTTAACAGTAGAAATTATCCCTCAAAATTGAACTCAACGCCAACAATTCTAGTGAATTTAATAGAAGTCTATCTCTATGCATTTCACCGTAATTAAAAGGTGAAGCTATGATTTGTGTGCAACACATTAAAAATGACCCAAAGACCCAGCAATGACATCCATTATAGTCATATATAAGAGGTAAAATCTTGACATTAACCAAAAATTCATTCTGTAAATACCACAACTGTTAGGTGTAAATTTCCCCACATAACTAAAAAATTTCAAGGACTCTCTCGAACTCAAAAACAGTGAAGAACATTGCACTGAAACATTCCTCTTGGTTAACCCGCCTCCACCTCCCCAAAACCTCCCAGGCGACTGCCAGCCCCTTTTTCACCAATACATCCAATCCTTGCTCACTTTCAACCAACTGAAACCCACTTCCTGAGCCAGCTCCTTTTCCAACCCTTTTCCAATCTTTTCTCTGGGGCCATTCTTGTCTCCCACGACAGCCCTCAAGATAGCCTCCTATAACCATCACAAATCTCTACTGAGGACAAAAGAAAACATTCACTTACCCAACACTGCCCTTAAATCACAATCTTTTCATCCCTTCTCTTATTTGCTAATATGAGAAGCCTAAGTACTATTCGACACCTCAGGAAAATGGTTAAGTCACTGCCACTGACTTCAGAGTTACTTACTGTTATCTGTAAATGTATCACAGACAGTAGTAGTACTTTTTAACATACATTCCCTCACCCACCCATGGTTAGGTAACATCTGAAGTATACTCATCAAGAATACACATAGGAATGAGTAGCATTTGAAAGTCTGGTCAAAGTCTACCATCTAGAGATGCTTCTATATAGCCCTTTAGCACAATGGAAATTAGAAATGAGTTCTGAATTGCTGAAAAGAGCAATGTCAGTTTAACTATGAATTAAAGACCAGTCCCATGGCTGTCTAGAAGTATGGAGCTGTACTTCTGGAACGGGACTTAACCAAGTCATTACAGAAAGAGACAAGGAAAAGATAATCGTGTTTAATGTGAAGCGATACTGATGGATCACGATCCATGTTGAGTAGGGAAGACTTTAAAGACAGGAAGGGGGTGATTATTAATGAGAAAAGGAAGGGTTAATGGATCAGAGATTTCAAAGTCAAAGAACTGCTAGAATGGGGGTACAAAGACAGATAAACTAGAATGAAGAGAATAAAATACTAACATCAAGATTTGATGATGACAAATTTTAAAGTATACAATAAAAAATTGAGTCACACTACGGAATTTGCTGGTAAAAGTAATAAAGCGAAAATTCTGTTACCACTTAATTACTATCATTGCGACAACTTTCTATCCATAGAAAACTGCACAAAAAGCATAAAAAAATACTGAAACCAAAAATTCAAACAGAAACCAGGAAAATACTATACTCCCATACGTATTAATTTAGACCTATTAGATCTAGCACATGTGCTCTAGAGACAAACAGCCTGGGTTCAAATCTCAGCTCAGCCACTCCTACATGAGTGCCTCCATTTCCACATTGACAAATGGGGCTGTTATTAGTATCTACCTTGCAGGAATGCAGGAGGATTATATAAGTCACTATATGTAAAGAGCTAAGAATAATGCGGGCACAGAGTAAACACTTATAAATGTTAGCTAGTATTATCAGAGCTTAAGACTGTTTTCATGGTAAAATTTTATGAAAAACTAAGGTGACTGAAATAATGGACTGATTTTGAGATAAGGCATTTTCTTTGAAGCACACATTTAATAAGTGTAACATTTTTTATTAACTATTTTGGTTTATAATAAGCTATACCTGTGTCCCTAAAACATTTCAAAATGGCAGAACCACCTTTTTTAAACCTAAAAGGAAGGTAAATATATAGCTTAATAAACTATAAAGAAAAATAACCTGTAATGACTGGTGGTGATACTTGAGTTGTCTGTCCTGTAACTGCTTTACTATTAATTGGTTTTGCAAAGATCAGCTTCGTGATTACTGGACCAGAGGTTGGTGTTCGAGGCTTCTTAGCAATCTGAAATATATAAATAACTATGAAGACCATTTATTTCTATAAAACACCTATTCAACCAAAATTAGACAAAAGACTGATATGCAGAAATACATGTGAAACCAGCTTATTTAACAAAATATATCTAAGCATTAACATTAAAAAACATTTAAAATGCAGCCATTCATTAAAATGTTAACATGATCACATCCTTAAGCCAATATACAGTAGTACCTTTGCATTTCACTGTGTCTCTGGGATATATACATATGATGAAAACCAAATTAATATTTTAAAGTAATGCTAAATGTTTAATAACAAAGTTTATTTACTAAACATTTAATAATAAAACACTATGGCACAGTAACATTTTTTAAAACAAATTATTTAATAAAAAGATGAAGTAGAGTAAGTTAAGAAAGAATAGTGCAAATAAAGAAGCCAACTGTAAATATAATAACATTGACCCTTAGAAACAAAATATAAATACACAGTAAAGATAGGCTTATGATTAGATGTTCAGCTTTATATCTATATATCAGGGGTAGATAAATACAAAACTGAACAAGTTAATGCCCTAGGATACAGAGAGGCAAGTTTGGCAAAACAAAAGACTTTTCTAAAGGCAATATTATTTACTGAAATATTATTTACTAAAATAATATTTAGTAAAATTTTATTTACTAAAATATGATTTACTAAATACTGTTTACTAGACTATAAATTCCTTGAAGGGAAAGTCTATATTTTACTCATTCCTCATCTGTTGACTTGAACTAAAATTCCCCACAAGTCAAGGAAGATAGTTACCAATGTTTTTATACTGAAATTATCAATGTATGCAAAGACACAACTTCTTCTAAAAGTCAGAAGCAGAAATTTAGGTATGATAAAAATCAGACTTTTAGAGCAGAAAAGACATTAAATATTAATTTTTATATTTTGGCAGATATAAAAATTGAGCCCCTGAAAGTACTATTATCAGAAATAATGACTCAAAATGAATAAACATGACCAATTTAAATAACAGAAATATAACAGAAGCTGTGATAGATCACAAAATTAAATGAATATTAGCTTTGGGCTCAAACTACAAAGTAAACTAAATTACATATTTTCTTAAACTTATATTACTTTCTTACACTCAGAACACATTACTGACAAAACAAAATTAAATGAAATACAAATCACTTTTTTAAAAAGCAAGGAGATCCATTATTATATTAAGAATATCCAACTTGCAAAACTCCGATACAGCCAAATAGATCCACAATTATAAAGTACTGATGCAATTAGAGAGATATAAAGGGAATACAATTCCCAACTGTGTTTACAGGTCTAAAACTCTAAAGTAAGTTAGAATATATCATCTATTGACTTAGTATTAATAATCTCAAGAGGTAGAAGTACTGATGTTCTTAAAATCCAAGTTTCAAATAATCTTAGCTATAAAATAAAGGTTAGGAACTTACGGTATTCCCCATTTTAAACTGATTTTCACAATCATATGACTCTGAATACTTACCAGTCAGGAAAAAATGTAAACAATAAAACCAAAAGCACATTAATTATTCAAATGAACAATCTCAACTTGCCCTTGTGGTTATGTTTCTTTAGTAGAGTTTTGCTGAAAATGATTTCCGATTCTGTTAAGAAACTCTGATTTTTGCATTATGAAGTCTAAACTACCCTAGAACAAAATTACTTCATTAAGTAAAATAAAGCATAAATCATTTATAAAAAAATTTATGTAATCAGATCATTTATAAAAAAATTTATGTAATCAGATTAATACAAAAATGAATCAAAAAAGGAAATTTACAAATAGGATGGGCAAATACGTGATCAAATACATGCAGGTAATTTTTGGCACTGTGTTGTATAGATTTAAGAACTAGTAAGGAGTTATGTTGTTCCAGACTGTTAGTTATTTATTACTCTTAAAAACTATGCACAAGAAACATAGGAAAGGGTTTATATATCTGTAATTAAGTGTAACTATACCTCTTTTGTTATTGCCTCTGGCCTGAACTGTCACCTCTTTCCTTCATTTTTCAAGGTGGGTCTCCTTCTTCCACCCTTACCTGCTAGCCATACCCTAACAGTTTCAATACTCTGATTAAACTTAAGACAATGCTGAGGACTGTCTAGGAAAAAAACCAGAGAATCATATACACCATGTAAAAATAAACCAAATATTCTGGTGCCTAAGAAGGAAACAAGATGTGTAGCTCATTGTTTTTTCTGTGCTTCAAGCTTTGTAGGTTATTTTTGAGTTAGAAGGATTTGGGTCCTAAAACTTATTGGACAAGTAGAACTATATTCTAAATGGGGTTTCTTTTCTTGTTATTTTTTTTAGTATATAAATTCTTTTTTAATAAATAGTATCAGGGTTAATAAAAGTAACAACAATAAAAGAAGTTATAAGAATTAGATCCCAGTCTTTGCTTTTATTTTCAGTATTTATGGGATTATAGCATAAAATTAGTGGATACATGTAAAGCGGTGATTGAAACAGTATGTATACATTGCTTGTAAATGAAGAAAATGACATTTTGATGTACATTATCAGTTTCTTGTGACATGGTTTTGATCTACATCCCCAAAGCCAGATAAACTCTGGTAAACCAATAAAAACAAGTTTCAAACCTGATTAAAAATACAAGCTGAGGAAAAGATGCTTGATAGTGATAGCGCATCTCATTCAAAAGAAGTAAAAGGAAATCAGAGATAAGTGAGATGATAATGAACAAGAAAAGAACACTGAATATTTAATAGTGGCAGAAGAGACATGGGCAAACTATAAGGTTTGAGAAATCTTACAAATTTCTTAAATAAGAAGCCCATGAAAATAAGTTTCTATTTTGCCGACATAATAACCAAAACATTATTTCTAATATCAGCTGAGAGTAAATTCCCCAAACCTTCCTACTTCTTATACACCTGCTTAAGCTCTCTAATGCATGCCTTCTTTATTTAAAATGTGACTCTCTCAAACAGGAAATGCATTTGTGTTCCCTGGTCTTAAGTGGATCATTGTATTTCTAAGAGTAGTGGTGACCAAAAAAGGCCTATTTGGGCATGAAAAACCAGGAACCATTTAATACATATTCTGTTAACCTTCTATGTTAAGGTCCTATTCATATTAATAATAGGTACCACTTTGAAGGCTCTTCAAAGTTTTAAGAATTATATCAAGTACTAAGTGTTACTATGTATTTTGCCATGATCAAAGAGCCATCTTCCATCTAAAGTAAAAAACTCAGAGATGACAGGTAACCTATCCAGGTGGTAGGGTAGCAGGCAGGTGACTCAAATCCAGCTGATCCAATTCTAAAGCCTATGTGTTACCTTCCATCACTTGGCACTGCCTTTTCTACAATGCAACCATGAATGATGACAATGGACAGTAAACTCCAAAGAAAGGCACAAACTGGCTAGCATGTATTATTTCTGGCTCCAAGGATTTCTCAGAGCTGCAAGTTTTCCTAGACTTTGGCCATCTGTTAAACCAAAAAAAATCATGTCTGAATGATTTTTTTGACAGACCAGCAGCAACTCTGGCATCTTTATACCAGTAGAACATCCTTGTAATTAAACTACTACTAAGAATAAAATGCATTTAAAAATGAGTAAAAAGCTATAAAATACACTCATTTGGAATTTAACCAAAATTAAGTTTGCTCTAAGTTCTCTAGAAAAAATTTTCAAAGCATTAGACACATCTAATTTTACAAAAAAAAAAACAAAAAAACAAAACAAAAAAAACAAAACGAAAAAAAAAAACCCCACACAATTACTAAAAGCAACATATAAAAGAATTCAGTAACAACTAAGCATTTAATTGCCTTACAACCGCAACTACGAATCGATTTAATTTTTAACATGCATTTTAATTCATAAGCCCCCTTTTTTTTTTTTTTTTACCTGTACTGTTTTTAACTGTTGGGTCTGTAACACAGAGGGCTGAGTTGTAGTATTAATCAGTTGATTTCCTGGGGTCAATGCTGAGACACCAATGACAGGTTTCACCTCTGGCCTCCCTCCAATGGTAACTACTTTAATTTGCTGCGGTGGTAACTTAGCATCTCCTGACTGGGCCTGAGTTGTGACTTTCTGAGCCTGGGGTAGTTGGCTATGGGGTAGTGCTAAAACAATTGGTGAACCAGACTTGCCCAAAGTTGTTAAAATTAACTTCTGTCCATCTGGTTTAAGGGTCTGATTGCCAAGTTTAAGATCAGATGTCTGTGATACTTTGTTTAAAATAATCTGATTGGCTGATATTGTCACAGGAGTCTGAGCACCAAGTTTTTGAAGGCCACTTGGAAAAGCTGGTTTCACTGTGGTATTAGAATCTGCTTTAGTAATTGTGGTGTTCACTGCAACTTGGTTAGTGTGGTTACTGTACACTGTGATTGGTTCCGTGGAAATGGGCGTGGCTGTAGAGTCACCAGTAGAATTTATGTTGACAATTTCTTCCAGTTCTGTCTCCATGGGAATTGGGGATGAAACAATAACAGCCTCAATACTATCATCATCCACTAAAGTTATACCAGTGTCCATTATCTCCTCTGGAAGCAAACTATTCACCTCAGCTGGCACCACCTCCATGATCGTTCTTCTGCTAGAAAGTTGGTCAGGCGCTGCAATAAAATTTGAAAAATAGAAAATTACTAGATTTCAAAAATATCTAGAAGAAGAAAAAATTATTTAAGAAAAATGCAAATAACTAAATGACAAAATTTTAAATGACATTTTTTTATTGCTGCATTATTGAATGAAGGATATTCCTGATGCAAATTTGGGTTAAATCATTTTATCACATCCTCAGTCTTCAAGATCCTGAAATATAAGTCACATGGAACACAAAACTATAAGCAAATATTATTTTCCATGCCTCAATCCAAAAGCATACTCCATTCAGGTTAATACCAAGTCACATAATTACCGGAAATTCCCTTCCAATGTCCACTCATAAAACATTTTAATCTTTGAAATATCTGATTATCTTATTCCTTCCAAGTTATGTTTTTTTCCTATTAACAGACTTGAAAACTGCCGATTCAGACACAGAAATAAAGATTTTAAAACATAAAGATATTGGAAAATATTTCGACTCTCCAGTGAGCTGGGTCCTAAAATGATGGTATTAAACCATTTATAAAAATCCATTAAATACTCAAATTAATGTTAAAGGAGTTTCTAAAGTAATCCATCTCAGCAACTGCAGATCAAATGCTTATTTGGCCCAAGTTTGATCAATTAGCTTCATACCAAAGAAACATTAATCTGGAAAGAAAATTCTCAAATCCTCCTCAGCCATTTAAAATGTCAAAAAGGGAACCACTTAAAAGGTATATACCCAGTCCTCATAAAGAAGAAGAAAAAAAAGAGGTAATAATAAGGCAGATTATGAACAAATTGGAACTGTGATGCTTTTAGCCAAAAGTTACACAGAATTTCCAAGAGTCAATATCATTATCTTCACTTATTAAAGAAAGTTCATTTTATGACTAAACAGTAATGTTACTTGCCCATAGACTATCGAAGATCCATAGTAACCTAATCAATAATTTTTTCCTCCCTTTTTAAAACTATAAAAATATAATAACCATTTCAAGATCAACAATAACACATTGGTAATAAATTATAATTATTAGGATTGACAAATACTAATACTGTCAAAACTTATCATCATTATTGAGCACTTACTATTTACCATCGATGGCATAATTTAATGTACCCTCACAACAACTCTGAGATAGTATCATTGTCACCCCCATTTTAAAGATGAAGAAACTTAGGTTAAATAATTTGCCCAAGGTCGTACAGCTAGTAAATGGAAGAGCCAAGATTGAAACTCAGGATATGTTTCATGATACCAAAGTTCATAATTTTAATCACAAAGTTACACTGGCATTTTTTACCACTGGCATTTTAAAATGGACAAAAAATAACTCTACCCCTTTATAGTCAATCCCACCCTACAGAACCACTGATCTGTTCTATTACTATAAATTAGTTTTGCCCTTTTGCCCATCCTAGAACTTCACAGAAATGAAATCTCATATTATGTACTCATAACATAAAGCAGTCATATGAGCTGTTCTCCTGATTTATCTTTATTCTTGTACTTATTAGTACTTCTATTCCTTTTTATTGTTGAGTAATAGTCCATTGTATAAATCTACCATGATTGGTTTATCCATTCACCTGCTGATGGACATCTGGATTGTCTCCAGTTTGGGACTCTTATGAATAACACTGCTATGAACATTCAAGTTCGAGTTTTTTATGGCTGCATATCTTTGATTCTTTTGAATACCTAGAAGCGGACTTGCTGGGTCATAAAGTGAATTTATTTTCAACTTTACATGAAACGATGGAACTATTTCCCAACTTGGCTGCATGATTTTATACAACCACCAGCAATGTAGGACAGTTCCAGCTGCTCTATATCCTCACCAACAATTGGTATTTTTGGTTTCGATTTTAGCCATTCTAGTGGTTATGAAGTGATATCTTCTTGTGGTTTTAATTTGCAATTCCCAGATGATTAATGATGTTAATCATCTTTTCATATGCATATTATCTATTTGTATATTTTCTTTTGAAAAGTGCCTGTTAAAATCTTTTGCCATTCTTAAAAATACTGTTGTTGAGTTTTTATTTTAGTCTTCTTCTTGAGTTACATGCATTCTTTATACACTGCAGAATCATCAATCACAATAACTTGTAGCTCAAAGGAATCACTAGAGTTTTGGGACCCCAAAGAACTAGCACTTCTCTACATGTGGCTCTTCCTGATCAGCAGAATCTCCTTTGGCTTCTATGGGTATTTACAATTACAGTACAGGTATGTAAAAACATCCACAGCAATTATACCTTAGCAATGGAAGCCATGATAGTATATAACAACAAAGGCCCCCACCAACAGTGTGACATTAGCTTCCCTACTGCCTGCTGCAATCTTTTGCCCCATCGGTTACATCTGAATATTCCATCTCCCATAGAACAGGTAGGATGATGACTAGGGTGCCAGTATTCAACAAAACCATAAAAGATTGACTCTCTTCTCTCCCTGAAGTTCCTCCAGTATATTTAGACATGTGGGTATGGCCTTTGATCCCCCTTAAGGACTGGGAGCCTTCAGCTCAATCTCTATTCATCATTCTCCATAAAGCACTGGAAGTCAAGGTGTAGGAAGGAGCAGTCAGGCCATGAAGGGAGATAGTGGCCTGATAATGCATTTACTTTCAGTTTCAAGCACCCACACTTGCAGCTTGACTAAACTTCTAATGTTTTCAATCCACCAAAGCTTTGTATCCTATTTTTTGACACCATTTTCTCACCTTTGGGGATTCTTTAACTCAGCAGCTATAGCCACAGTGCCTTTTATCTAGGGCCATGGGTTTGAGTGTAAAACAACCAAAGCACCATTTGGGCTACCTCTCAGCTCAGCCCCTAAATATTCATGAAGGGGTAGAACACTGGAGGACTCTTACTCCCCCTGCCTCCACCACCCTTGCCCACCACTTGGACAAGAGCATGCTATCAGATGCCAGTCTTTTCCTATCCCCTAACCCAGTCCACAAGGCCCTCATCCTTTCTTTCAGAAAGCCAGGTCTGTCAACACTCCATTCTTAACAAGCAGTTCATCTTAAGAACTGCAAGGTGTCTGAGATTTTTGACCCTCCAAACAAGATAACAAAGTAGCCTGTTACTATTTCATAGATACTGCCAGACCACACAGAAGTCCTAGGTCAGAGATACAGGACTTGTTATTCATAGTACAGCAAGGAACATGAGCACCATGTGTACTATCAATTCCCCCAGTCCTCCCAAGACCCACAGAGCAGACATGGAGAGGCCCAGGTTAATGCTCTGCAGGCAGTGGGTTTGTATCCCAACTGAGGATATTGCCAATTTCTATTTACTACTATTTTGTTAAGCATTTTTGTCTACACTCACGAGATATTGGTCTGTAGGACTCTCCCCCAATCCCCCATATCCCCGGTAGTAGCTGTCTGGAGATGCTATCCTAATAAAATGAGTTTGTGCATGTTCCCTCCTCTTCAATTTTCAGAAAAAGTCTGCATAGAATTGTTACTATTTCTTCCTGAAATGTGTGCTAGAGCTCACTAGTGAAGCCACCTAGATATAAAACTTCCTTGTGAAAAGGTTTTTTAACTATAAATTTAATTTCTGTAATAGATATAGGGTTATTCAGGTTCTTTCATTCTTCTTAAGTGACCTTTGATAATTGATAGTTTGTGTCCTTCAAAGAATTTGTCTATTTCCTCTAAGTTGCTGAATTTATTAGCGTGAAGTTATACATGATATTCTTCTATTTTAATGCCTGTAGAAATGTCAACTCTTCATTCCTCATTTTGGTAATTTCTGTCTTTTCTCCTTTTTTCTTGATCAGTCCAGCTGGAGATTAACCACTTTTATCAATCTTTTCAAAGAACCATTTTGGCTTCATTGATAGTCTCAGCTGCCCATTTTTTATTTAATTGACTGTTATCTTTATCATCTTCCTTCTACTTACTTTAGGTTTAATTTTTTCTTTTTCTAGATGCTTAAGAGGGAAGCATATAGCAAACTATAGCTCATAAATCAAATCAGGCCCATGGTCTGTTTATGTATTATTCTCCAACTACAAATGGTTTTTACATTTTTAAATAGTTGAGAGGCTACAAATATATACATATATTAAAAAAACTTACATGACTTGCAAAGCCTAAAATACTTGGCATCTGACCCCTTTGTCAAAGTTTGTCAAACTGGTTTAGATCACTGATTTTAAACCTTTCTTTTCTAAAATAAGCATTTAGCATTATATTTTTACCCCAATGCTGCTTTAACTTTCAACTAATTTCAATCTCTTTATCATTCACTTCAAGTGTTTTCTAATATCCCTTTTGATTTCATCTTTGACACAGGGGAAAAAAAGAAGTGTGTTATTTAATTTTAAAACACTTGGGGATTTTCTATTTTATTACTGATTTCTAACTTATTCCCATTATTATCAGAGGATGTTATACTCTAATATTTCCATCATTTGAAATAAGAGACTTATTTAAGGCTCAGTACACAGTCTATATTGATGAACACTGCATGTGTACCTGAAAAGAACATTCGCTACCAGATGCCAGTCTTTTCCTATCCCCTAACCCAGTCCGCAGTGTGTTCTGCAGTTGCCAGGGTAGTGTTCTATAAATGTCAGTTAGGTCAAGTTTGTTGATGGTGTTCAGGTCTTTTACAGTCTTTTTTCCTCTTCTATCAATTACTAAGAAAGGCTGTTAAAATCTCCAAATATGATTGTGTATCTGTCTATTTCTCCTCTACTGTGCATTTTTACTTCATATATTTTAAAGCGCTATCATTAGGAAGAACATGTCTTTTTATTTGTCCTATTAAAAGAGACGAGTAGTTACAGGACTAGGAGTCTCCCTTTGAACTAGGAATAAAGTTCAAACTTCTAATAAGAAAAGGTCTGATTGGTTTTGCCAGTTTCTATGCAGTATGGGGGCTGTGCAGAGTTCTGGAGTCAGCACATTTCATAAGCTACTGAGCAGTGATAACTGCTTTATGATTAGACATCCATATCTGTTTCAATCAGGGTCACAGGCAGGGTGGCCTATGCTAAGAGAAACTCTCAAAAGGAGCTTGTGGGCATGACAGGAAAGGGTATGGCCATCTAGTTACATGAATCATCACTCTAATTTTATCCCTTAGGAATGGAAGATATGTACAAGCACATGCAACCTCATCATCACTGTGTGGAGGACCACTCTAAGAAAAGAGAGTATCTTCACAAGCCAACAGGAATGAGGAGCTTCTGTTTACCTCAGCTCTACGAAGTATGGTAGGAAAAAATAAAGAACATACAAGGCATTCCCCATTCCTCCAATATTTTTTGCTCACAAAACAAAGTTCTAAAGGCAAAGTACGATCCTCAAAGTCAATACACTGAGGTTTCCCCGTCACAGTCAGAGTTCAATGATTTAAGACAAATGAGACTTAAAGATTGACTCATTTCAGAAAGTCCAATGATTTTTAAATTTGTCTCAACTGTACTACATTTATAAGATCTATCTAAAATAGCACCCCCCCCACTCTTATCTCCACTGCCCTAGGCATTCTATCACATTATCCTGGTATTTCCATCATAGCATCTGTCAAAATTAGAATGCACCTTTGTTTATAGTCTGATTCTCCCTCCCCCACTTCTTTACAATGCACATTCCATGAGGGAAGGGACTTGTCTGTCTTCGCCACTATCCCCAGTGCCTAGAACAGAGCTAGTGAATAATAACCTCTCAATATAAACCTGAGGAATGAATAAATTAAGCATGAAGAAGAGGTGTCATCTAAAACTAGCATTATTTACACTGGGCTCTGAAAGATAACTTTGGGTTGTCCATTTGACTAGGATAGGTTTGTATAATGCTTTGAGACATCACACCACTTCATATAAAATAACAAACACTGTCATAAGGCACACAATAAACTGAGAAACTCCTTTTCAAATAAGGTTTTAAATACTCAGATTTAGCTTTTAACCAATATACTCTCCAGTTACATTCCATCTTAAAATCTATAAGTTTCTCTTACCTTTTAACTAGCTTATGATTTTTATCAATCATTTAATTAGCAAATACTTATTGCTTCCCAACTTTGTGGAGGGCATTATGGAAAATTTACTGAAGACCTTGCCCTGACAGAACTTAGAAATCAATAAAGAATGGTGTGATCACAGCTGTGCTTTGGAAAGATTAACTTCATTTAAGTATTGTATTGGGCTGGAGGCAGGGAGACCAATTAGAAGGCTATTACAGTAATTAGTTCAAGACAGAGGTAAATGGAGGATCTGATTTAGGATAGAGACAATTAAAATAAATGAATTAAATATAACAAAATAAATGAATTAAAAATAACAAGATAGAAATAACAAATATCCTATGTTTTTACATTTTTTAAAGAGTTTCTTATAGACTATCACCAGTGCTGAACCACTGACCTTAGTTACAGCTGGAGGACAACTTGGGAGAACAACTATTTTAATCCTTGAACATAATAATACAACCTGTCACCATATTACAGATAAGTAATTTGCAGATGTTTAGATAGAAATATCTGAGTGTTTAAGAACTATACTTTTGTACCTAGAGATTAACACCAGCACTAACTGGTTCACTATACCATTTGGATTTTAGCTTTGATTTCTAAAATCAAACATCAGCAACTCAAAAACTAGATACAGGACTATGTTTCTCAAACTAAACTGGGAGCAGTAGGCTGTAAGCCATGAGTCCTGACAAAGATTTGAAAATTTTTTGATTTTGATAACATATTTTTTAAAAGCATATTCTGGATCATCTGGATAACCACCTCATATCCACAATCAATGACACTAGAATTAGGGTAAGCTTAAGAAAAAGGCACAGAAGGATCTTATAAGGAAAATGATATATTTATACATAATGAAAGCCAAACCCCCTAATTTGTGATTTAGGAAAGAAAGCTTTGGAGCATTCGAATACAGAAAAGTGGTATAGGAATTGAGTTATTATAGGATATATATAGTACATAGAAAACTGCATGCCTTGCTAAGGCAGACAATAGTATATTCACTACACAAAGAAAAATTTCGTTTCAGCAAAAAATCATCATCTATCACCCTAAATTTAACTGTTTTACTAGTTTTACAATTTTGTTTATATTTCATTCATTAACTTACTTCTGTTTTATACTTGCATAAAAACAATAAACATAAGGACTGTATATACATCTAAAACTTAAACATTTTAATAAAATAGAATTATTTAGACTAATACTGGGGATCTACAATATTTTTTCCCTTTTAAAGGAGGACTATACACTATTATTCATGCTTAAGACTAACATGGTGGGAAATTCAAATCAGAAATACCCGTTACCAAATCTTGGCTCTCCTAATTGTTTAATGTGTAAACTTAAGCAATAATCTAAGCCTCAGTTTACTTGCAGGGTTGCTGTGAAGATAATTAATTGGTATACTGTAATTCAAATGAAAATTATTTTCCTCTATCTAAATTAGTGTCTTCTGATTTCTCTTTTTATTTATTTATTTTTATTACTCTTATTTTTTTTTTTAGGTGAGGCAACTCTTGGTTGACCTCACAGATTGCAAGGACCTAGTCAGCTTACAATCCCTTATACATATATATATATATATATATATATATATATATATATATATATATTTATTTATTTATTTATTTTTTACACCTACAGCACCTGGTCTTCCTAGGTGGTCTCCCATCCAAGTACTAACCAGGACAGACCCTGCTTAGCTTCTGAGATCAGATGGGATCAGGCTTGTTCAGAGTGGTATGGATGTAGACCTGATTTCTCTTTTTAAATGGCATTCAATATTTTATCAAACAGCACAGTTTAAGGTCTTGTCATCTTGGATGTCTCTCCACAGAACTATTAATCTGTCATATATCACACACATTATACCTTCGCAATTTCTCCTTCCCACTGCCACCAAGAATTTCTAAATCTCCAAAGCCTGTAGCCTACTATGGTATTTTTACCTACATCTCTAACCTACAACAGATTCTACATAAAAGCTACAGGATTCATCTCCCCAGTGCATCTATGAGGCTGTCACTCTTATTTAAAAATTTTCTCTAATTCTCAAGGCCTTAAAGCCCTTAAAACCCTACTCTGCCTCATCTTTCCAACTTCACCTTCAAGACTTCAAAACTGAAAGTTCTCTGAAGCAATAATATTGAGGTATCCTCTTATCCTCAGAACAGTATGTATAACCATCATATAAATAACCAACAGTAATACTTGAAAAAAGCAATGAAAATATGTGATCTCCCCTCGGCCCCCACAAAAAGACACCAGACTATCTCCAGTGGCATAACTCTTCCTTCGTTTCTTTCTAACACACTTCTTATTATTAATAGAAAACTGTTCTAACCACAATCTAAAAATTGGTCTTTAAAGACAAGCAAGAAGAATCACAAAAAGACAATAGCCCTCTATGGTTGAAAGAAAAAGCCAATGAAAAAGCATTTTAATCTCCCTATTTTAATGTTTTTAAAATTCTTAGTCTTACTACTAACTTGGCAGCTAGATTGGCACAGACCAAATAACTGCAACATAAAATCTAGAAAGGAAAAAAACCAGAATAAAATTCCTACTTGATATTATAAGAACATCAGACAAATGATTTTTAAAATTATTTAAAATAATTAAAATCAACTAAACTTCTGAGTACCTCTCAGTTAGTTCCCCTAAAATTTTTGGTCTCTTATTCTTCTAATGAGTGAAAGCCAAAATATCCAAGCTATACAGGCATACACAAAATATTTCCCCTGTGGATAAAATACATGATGTATGATGCTTATGACATACCATGACATCATCTCTGTAGAAAGCTTGGATAAGGAAATTATTGCTAATCATTAGATTATCAGTAGGCATTTCTTAAATATTCACCTCTCTGTTCACTCTCATACACTCAGTATCACTGACCCAGTCTCCTACTACAAAAGCTGGAAAAAAAACAGAGGGCTCAAAATTAATACATAAAAACTGGATTCACATGTAACTTTTCAGTAACACCACTGTTGTGTTTAAGGAGACAGAAACCTTAGGGATCTGCAGCACAATCTAAAACATACATGGATCTTTAGGTAACCTAACAAAATTAAACTATAGCTGTTATAAAGTTAATCAATCCAATTCTCCAGCTCTTTAACAAAGGGCTCCAGTATTTAGAATAAGAGTTCTCAATTCATCTTTATCAACTTAATGTACTCACATCAGAAGCATGCATCAAGCCACCACAACTTCCTATTTAACAATAAAGGTAAAACTTGTGAACCAAAGTAGAGATCCCAGAGCGGTAATTCACTTGAATTATAAAATCCACTGCAAAATTTTCTATAACTTTATTCTCTGAATTCATGAAATAGATGCGGGGGGGGGGGAGACATAAATATAAAACATGTCTGACAGTATCTCAATTGTTATTTCCCAATGGTAGGGGCAAAGGGGTCACTCTATGAATGGCAGAGTCATAAAAGAAAAAGACAACATTTGTAACTGTTACAAAACTGGTCCATATGCTCAAAAATGTGAGCATCCAGACCCCAACAAGTTACAGACTATGATCTAAGACAAGAGCTTAAATGCAGAATAAAATGCCAATGCTCTGCCTCCCTAAAGGAACCTACAACCCCATAAACTGCCGAACATCATCAAACCAATACCCGCCAGAGTGGATATTTTGAATATTAAATCAGAAAATCGGGATCAGTGCTAGCGGTTCCTCTAGGCCTCAGCAGCAGCCTTAGGTATCAGAGCAAACTCGAGCCCTCTTAACACTCAAAGAATAATGTTGATGTCATTACGAGGCTACTAATTCTTCGCACTCTGGGCTAGTCATTCCTTGATCCACAACGCAGTTCTTTCCCCCACTCTTGATAAATAAAGAGATCTCAAGACAGAGAAGCCCCCTGGGGTACCCCCTTCTCCTCTACCTCCAGCGGCTGCTGCTTTCTCCTCCCTCCGGCTCCGAGGTGGGGGCTCCAGAAGGTCCCGAGCAATTTCAAGCCCGGGCGGTGCTTGTTTTGCCTATGCACGGTAGCTCTGGCCAGCTGTTTCCTTTCCCAGTTTGCCCGAAGTGCGGCGCTACTGGGGACCCGGCGGCCGAGGAGGGAGCCCGGGTGGCTACGCCACCGCTGCCGCCGCCTCTGGTATGTCAGGGGCTGGGATTGTATTTCGAAAGATCCGCCATTTTCACCTCGTCATCACCATCACAGCTCAGCAGCTTCCCCGACAGCCCAAGCCCCGGCCGCCGCAGCCGCCGCCGCCAGTAACCTCCCCCTTCCTCCTCCTCCCTTCCCCAGCCCTCCCCTCCCGAGAGGCGCACACCCACATATCCGGGGAAACCTCCGGCCGGCCCCGCCAACCTTCAAATGCACAGGGAGATACAAATGCATACACAGCCCACGACGAGACCTTTCACCCTACAACGAAAGACGGTGCTCCTGTGGGCCCGACAGCCACGCCAAAGAAAGTCGCGCTACCTGCGGGGTCCCTTGTCCGGAGTATTTTTTGTTTGGAAGAGCAAAAGCCATGGGGAAGGTGACAAGGACAATAAAGAACCTAAATTCTTTCATTTTCAGAAAAGCAACCTGACAAGTGATGGAATACATTTTATTCACTATACCCATCTTAGACACTGAAAACAATCAAGACCTTTAATATCATTCACCAACGGTAACATTTTTCTCCACTGTCAGCACTACTTTGACAGAATGAACTATTTCCATATACACGTCTGACCTCTGACACGTTTACTAATTACAAGCACTCATCCTCATGCAGATACTGGGTCAAAACATTCAATGTTTAAAATAAAGTTCTGAACTATTTACCTCTCCACTAGATTTCATTTGATCATTAAAGTCTATGAACACTGTGCCTTTCAATTTGTTATTGGTTAAAGACAATAAAGTGCTACTACGTTTAAAATATATTGATCCTACTGCTGTTCAATACAGTGAAAATTTAACAGCCCGTTTTACAACAAGAAGACCCCAGAGTTACCCACCAATGCCCACCAGCTCTTCTCATCATGGTTTAATAACTAAAAGAGAACTTAGGTATTTTTAATTATCAAAAATAACAAGAAAACATAAGCTGCAAAGCTTCTAACAAGACCAGAACCTTTCTAAAAACTAAATTTGCTACCTTGTTAATTTCAGAAATATCTGATAATCACCCATTCAAAAGCTGAATTCTATACCTACCATTCAACTATGGCATAAGCTCTGAAAAACCTATCTGCAATGAGCAAATTGAATTTCAATGTTTGGAATAGGGCCACTCTACTATTCTTTTTTAAAAAGTTAGTCTAAGAAGAGTGAGGTGGAAGTTGAAAAAGCCATTTCATTTCCTTACCTTGCTTGAATGACACCTCTATATAAAAGTCGGTAGATTCAGTATTAAACGAGTGTTATTTACCACCCAACCTAATCGCCGCCTCTACACGCAGCCTGCTAGAGGTTGAGAATATCACGTCTTCCCACTGTCTTCATCTTTAAACTTTATTTTCCCACCACCAGCCCCGTCCACCCGCACTCTGATTGTTTACCGTTGCTTGGCCAAGCTAAGCCCGGGCCCGCTCCCTTCCCCCGTGCACCTCGGGAACATTATGACATTTGGCTGGTGGGCTTCGCGAGGAAAACGGACACTCACGAAGACACCATACAAAGGGGCGTAGGAAGAACGGGGCGGCGGGCAGCAGGGAAAGGAGGGGCTGGTACAAAATGACACAGCAGCAAAACCGGTTCCCAGAAACCCGGGGCCGACACGGCCGGATTCTCGGGCCACGCACTGTGCGTGTCAACAGCCGCGGGAGCCCATCCTCCAGACCGCCAGGAAGGGCGGGCTGCCGGGTGACAGCCGCCCTCCTGGGTGCGGGCGGGAAGGGGCCGAGCCGGGAGGATACTCCCGCCCCCTGTGGCCCGGGGGTGGGGCGCGGAGACCCCCAGCCAGTAGGTTCCCGCTCTCCGTCAGGACCCACTTGCCCGGCTCCCGGAGGAGGCGGTCCGGCGCCCTCCGCCCGCGCCAACACCCACAGTGGGGGCCCTTTCCCGCCCGCCCAGATGCCTCCACCCCGGTGGCTGACACTCACCAAAGCCGGCGGCGCCGCCGCCTCCTCGCGCCGCGCTCCCTGGGCTCCCAGCAGCCGCGGCGGCGGCGGCGCCTCCGAGACACAGACCCGGGTTTGTTCAAAATCACGCGCCCAGCGCCATTCCACCGCCGCATCCCATAATACGCTGGGCCCTCCCCGCCCGCGCGCCCCTCTCCGCCCACCCCTCCACTCCGCCTGCCCCGCCTTCCCGGTCGGCTTCCTCCGCCCCGCCCCTTCCGCGGCGCCTGGCCCTCCCCTTGGCAACCCAAGCTCGCGTCATTCCGCTGGGCGCGGTGAGTACGCTCCAGTTCCACGTGACTGAGTGGGAGCTCTGTCAAAGCTTTCGTACGGAATGTTCCATCCGGCCGAGGCTGCGAGGGGGATCACGCCCGCAGTTGTGAGGGCCTGCCTCATCTAGCGTTCCTTGTTAGGAAATCCGTCGTAGGTGAGATTTCCAGTATCCTGCAGCTGTTAGATGTGCTTGGGTGAGGACATGATCAATATTCACAAATGCCAAATCTTTTCGGGTTTTAGGCACCAGTTTTGTAGGGGTTGCTGCTAAAAAGCCCTTGGGCGATCACGCAGAGTTAAACTTATTTTGAAAGGGACTTTTTTTGTAGTATACAGCTAGGACCAACACAATCAAAATTATTTAGTCACCTTTTCCTTTTATTTTCCTCGCTTTTATTATAAAATAAGAAAGGACCCAAATTTGGAGTCGGATGAACAGGCACGGAGGGATTATTCAGTTAATAACTGCTCTGTGTGAGACAAGAACTACACAGGAAACAATAGAAAATACAAGAGTGATGTAAAATAGTGTGGTAGAGCCTATAATTGCTAATGGAGCACAAAGGACATACAGGTCAAAGTGAGGGCCTGGAACACAATGGAGGAGGTGAGAGGCAGTGGAAGCAGCGATCACTTTGGAATCAAGCAGTCCTGGTTTTAAATTCTGGCACCTCACTTATTAATATATAATATTTATCGAGTTTCTTTTATCATCTACAAAATAAAAATACAGGATTCTGAGGGTTAAATGAAGAGGAGTGTCAAACAGCTACACAGCCTCTGCTTCAAATGATCTTTTCTGCCATAATCAACACTACTCCATAACTCACACCTCAAACTCAATGGTTAGGGTTTAACAAGGTAAGGGACATGAAATTAGCAAAGGCTTGAAAGTGAGAAGATCTGCTGCCTGTGCAAAGAATGTGAGAAAGGTGAATGATACACAGGCTTTGTTGGGACCAGTAGGTGAACAATGTTTAGGAGAAGCCTTGAGAGCTAGTATGAGAAAACATCCATCCAGAGAAACAAAGAATCCCCACCAAATGAAAAAATTTCCCAGTTTATTCCACAAGGCTAACATTACCCTGATACCAAACACCCAAAGCAAACAGTACTAAAAAAAAAAAAAAAGTGGGAAATTCTTCTGTTCTTACTATGGTTTTGTTACAAAGACAAAATTGAGCATTAAGCTATAAAATCCCGTAATGTGATAAAAAAGAATTCACATCATAACAAAGTGTAATTTATTTCAAGAATGGTTGTTTAAGAAATCTGCTCATGTAATTTATTAAAGGGCAAAAGCCAAATGATATTCTGTAGGGATCCACTGTATTTTAAAAATTCTTAGTAAACTAGAAATGAAAGATTCATTTTCTTAACTGGATCAAGACAATCATCAGAAAACAACAGTAGCATCATATATTAGAATGAAATCGAACAAACATATTAAAGTCAGGGGCCAAATAAGGATGCAGGGCTTTAGCAACTATAATTTAACATTTTTCAGGATGTCCTAGCTAAATGCAATTAAATACAAAAAAAAAAAAAAAAGGTTTAAATACTGGAAGAGAGAGACTAAATAGTCTTTATTTAAAATAATCACAAAGAGCTAGCTAGTGGTTAATCACTTGGCCTCTAGAGCCAGACTGCCTGGAACCAAATTCTGACTCTTTTGCTTAATAGTTTGTCACCTTAGGCAACTTACTTTCCTCTTGCATCTCAGTTTTCTCATCTGTAAGTTAGAAATAGTGTACATACAAAGTGATGTGCAGATTCATGAGGTAGTATGTGTAAAGCATTTAGAATAGCACCTGGCATATGGTAAGTGCTCAGTGACTAAAAACTATTAATAGTCAAAGCTACAATATAGCATAAAATGTAATCTAATCTTTTACTTCTTCAAAGAAAGGATTTTCACTCTTAAGAGCCACAGCTATTCAAAACATCTGTATTTCAAGAGAGAATCTTTGCTTTTCATTTACATAATGGGTTTTCCAGATGAACTAAAAACATTTATTCAGCAAATATTTTTTGATCACACCTACCAGATCCCAAGCACTGTGCAAGGCACTGGGAAGAAAAGTGGTAAGCAAGACAGAGCAGCTCTAGTCACAGTAACTTTCTACAGTGCTGAAACTCTTCTATATCTATACTATCTGATATAGTAGTCACTAGCCACATGTGGCTGTCAAGCAACTAAAATGTGGCGATTGTGCCTAAATAATGGAATTTTCCATTTTATTTGTCATTAAGTTTAGCCACATGTGGTTGATGACTATAGTAGTGGACAACACAGTTCTAGAGGAAGTGACAATCAATATGTAGAAAAAATAGAGCTTTTTAAATAAATGGGATAGAAAAAAATGAAAAGCTAGTGGTACAGAGGTATGAGTTGGGTAGAACTATCAATAGACAAAACAAAATGTATTACTGGTTACCTATTATGTACCAGGCATACTGATATGTACAGAGTACACACTAGTTAATAAAAATTTCTTAAACTAGGTTAGTTTCCAAGAAATTATTCAGAAGTTCCTTATTTCATGAGTCCATTCGTTTTTAAGCCCAGCTTTAGGCCTTTGAGAGGGTCACTCTAAGCTCATGCCTTTTTCCCAGCAGTAAACTGCTTGTTACTTGGTGCTTGCTAGTCTGATTGTGGGGGTGAGGGGTAGGAAGACAGCTTCGCTGCAGTCCTGTTCCAACTTTATCTTAGGCAGGCTCTGTGGCTCTGGGTCTTGGTGATCCTGACGCTCGCTCGATATTATGACCTCTAATGGTCTAGGCCCAGTTTCCAGTCCTCTCCCAGGATTAGAGGGTGTTTTTTCTTTTTCCTATTCCTCCAGCTTCAACGAGTCTCCACCTGTCCCTTGGGGAACAACAGGTTTGTTGCCATCCTTTATCAATTTGTCTTTTGTTCCTTAGGGTAGAAGGGTCTGGGCTTCTTACTGCCTTTCTTACAGTGGCAGCTACTCCTCTCCTCTAGGCTGGTACCACCTGGCAGTCTTTCTGTGGCGGCCACCCCCATCCTGCCCCCAATTTTTGTCCTGGGTGCTCAGTGGAGGTCCCTAGAGTAGAGCCTGGGAATGGATGTGAACTCCCCTTATGATTGGGATACTCATGCCAGCCTACACTCAGTCTTTAGCAAGTTATTTAACAATTTAGCAGAATTCTTCTTTCCTGTTTGTATGTCTGCAGTATCTTCCTTCCCATGCTTTGCCACAGGTGGCCCAGTTGCTTGCATCTCATCTGTGTTTAGAAGTACCAGTCTTTCCTTAGATTTCAGGCTTGTTGTTGCCTGGAGCCCTCAGCTCTCTGACTGGCTCAGTAAAAGTTATGATTTCGTAGATTACTTAATTTATTGTTGTAGTGGTAGGAACAATGCTTTTTCCAGCTTTCTGCACTGAGGCAAAAGCTGGAACTCCTCCAGGTATTATATTATTAAAAGAATTTGAGGGTCTCTGTTGTTGGACAACAATTCTCATCACAATTTTACCCAGGGCAGCCCTTCTACTTACTCTCTTAATGCACCATTTCCTACTTATCTTTCTATCTCTCGGAGCTTTACAACCCAAGTTCCACTGTCTGCTTCTGGTTGTGGCCATAGTTGGTGGCTTTTGGACCACCTTCTTCACCTTACTGACATAAGTTCCTACTCAATCTTTGGATTTGTGTACTCTTTGATTTTAGTGCCACCCCCAGAAAAGGAAGAATTAGATGGACACAACATCACATTCAATGATGCTGGGATTTTCTAGGACTCCTATTTACACAACTATGTTCTTTACTCAATTTAACAAATATTTTTTGAACGCTTACTAAATACAAGGCACACAGCTTTGAGTACCTTGTTTACAAAAATGAATCAGGCTATTACATCTCTTTCACCCTTCTCTCCACTTCCAATTCAACTATATGACTCTGCCTGAGTATACGGGAACCAGCAGACAGTGGGTACTAGGTGTCATGAATGAAACCTAAGGTTACAGTAAGTCTAGAGATTAAAAGGGAAGATGATCAGAACACATTGTGAAATGGAAAGAGTGTAGCCTATGAAGATCCATGAACCTCCAAGTAGAAGAATAGAACTTAAAGAGGAACTGTTGGCCATCCTGACACCAGAGGAGCTTTGGAGAAGCAGAACAATTATGTTGAAACTTCTCTTCCTCTAAGGCTGGATAAGCATTAATCTTTGAAACTGCTAGAGAAGATAGCTTAAACTATAAATAATATATAAATACATACATAAAGGCACTTAAGAAGACTAAATTCAGTACATACACACAAGACTGTGGAAAAAAAAGTATGGTTTTATTCTCTTTTTAAATTGAGTTTTACATTCAGTGAAATGCACAGATCTTAAGTGTACAGTTTGATGAACTTTGATAAATCCATACACCCATATAATCCACACTTCTACTAACATGTAGAACATTTCTATCACCTGCTACATTTCCCAGTAAATTCTCACCCTTAATCATATCCCCCTTCCCAGGCAATTTCTGATTTTCTATCATCATAGATTAGTTTTGTCTGATTTAGAACAATATGTAGATGGAACCCTAATGTCAACCTCAAAAATAAAATAGCCAGTTATACTACCAGCAAAATGAGTTTATTCAGGAATAGCAGAGAATTGCAATTTGTGACAGTCAAGCTATGGTGATCATAGGCGAGTCTGAAAATATTCAATGGAAAATTTCAGAAATAAACAATTTATAAATTTTAAATTGCACACATTCTGAGTATTGTGATGAAATCTCGTGCTGCTATGTTCCATCCTATCCAGGAACTGAATCATTCCTTTGTCTAGCTTATCCATGCTGTATATGGTACCACTCATTAGCCACTTAGCAACCAACTAGGTTACCAGATTGACTGAGATGGTACCATAGTGTTTGAGTTCAAGTAAATCTTATTTTACCTAATAATGGCCCCAAAGTGCAAGAGTAGTGATGCTAGCAATTAGATATGCCAAAGAGAAGCCATAAAGTGCTTCCTTTAAGTGAAAAGGTGAGTACAGTACAGCAAGATATTTTGAGACCATATTCACATAACTTTTATTACAGTATATTATCATAATTGTTCTATTTTATCATTAGTTATTGTTAATCTCTTACTGTGCCTAATTTATAAATTAAACTTTATCATAGGTATGTATGTATAGGAGAAAACACAGTATATATAGGGTTAGGTACTATCCACTATTTCAGGTATCTACCAGGGGTTTTGGACCATATCCCCCGCAGATAAGGGGGAACTATTATATGTATTTTTTTTATATGTCTGGCACTTTTCACTTAGCATATTGTTTTTGAGATTCATCCATGTTGTTACATGTGTTAAAAAGAAACAAGAAACTCAAAATGGAGTCATTTTTGCTAAGTCCCACAAAGACTTAATACCTAACAAAATTGCAGTTTCAGCTTCTCCCAGGAATAGAATTTTAAATCAGTCTGCAATTCCCTGGTCAACACTAGTGAGGTAATCTGCTTGCTAAGACTTCACCTAAGGAAAGGTGACCTTGCCTGAAATAATCCACTCTTTTGACTTTCTTATCCCACCCTCTTTCTGCCTATAAAAATCTTTAATTTTGTACAACTCTTGGAATGCCCTGCTAGTTGCTAGATGGTATGCTGCTTGATTCATGAATCACCTAATAAAGCCAATTAGATCTTCAAATTACTCAGCTGAATTTTTTTAACATGTCTCTGCAGTTTTTTTCTTTTTTACTGCTGAGTAGTATTCTGTTGGGTGAATATACCACACCTTATTTATTCACTTTTCTGATGATGAACATTTGGGATAGTTTCACTTATAAATATTTGTGTCACTTATAAATAAAGCAGCTATAACATTTTTATACAAGTAAACATATGAAAATCATGATTTTAAAACACAATATTGAAGCTATATTGAAGGAGGATGATTCAATCTTGCTATGTGGCCTCAAAAGTGGAAAAGATATCTCAAATCACAGGGCAAAAACTACAAAGAGAAATTATGATGCAAAAGGCAAGTCGCTTTGAAGATAAATCCAAGAGACCTGATATATGACTATTTGGAGTTACAGAAAGAGAGAAAGGAACAGGTAAAAGAAAGGTAACAATTAAACAATGATAGAATAGTTCCCTGACCTAAAGATAGACTTGCATTGGTGGATGAAAAAGGTCACTGAGTTTCAGGTAAGAATAAGAAAAAAAGACACACTTAAGCATATCTGATGAAAACCTCTATTAAGAGATCTTTAAAACTGCCAGATGTAAAGAACAAGTTACCTCTGGAAAGAAGAAGAAAAACAAGAAGAACAAAGAGGACAGGGAACTAGGGGAGGGAGAATTGGTTGAAGAGAAAAGGGAGAAGGAGGAGGAGGAGGAAGGTATGGAAATAAACATGAAGACTGACCAAATGAGAATAAGCAAAAGCTATTTATTCAGAGCTTTCTATAGCAATAGAGTCTGCCACCACCACTGTGTTTAACAGTGAGTCAAAGGCAGGCAGAGGAATGAGGAAGCTGTCATACAGCCTACCTTGAAGTGAGGTATCCTATGTGATTGGTTACGGGAGCATCCTTGGCTTCCTCTAGTTGGTACTAAATTAGGAGTGGGGGCAAAAATTCGAGAATCTGTTAGTTTGGGTTGACTGCTTCAGGAGTTGTTTGGCTTCCTGGGATGGGTGCTGCAGATTGTGGGTCAGAGCTTTATTTTTATATATGGTCTTGCCTTACCTGTTTACATATTTAGTGTCTAAAGAGAAGGAAGGGAGAGGGAGAGGGAGAGGGAGAGGGAGAAGGGGAGGGGTAGGGAGAGAGAGATCGCTGGCTGGACTTTTCAGCTAAAATCGTGGAAGCTAGAAGACTGGAGTAATATTTACAGAGAAAAGGACAGCCAGCAGCTCAGCCCAAATCTCATTCAATAGCTGGGATGATAGACATTTGTGGATATACATGGATTAAAAAATATATTACCCATGCACAGAGTCTGAGGGATCACTTAAGAGTGAATACTACCAAGCAATAAAACAATCAACAGAGACCACACATGAAGACAGGGAAGATGAAGTGAAGGAAAATTTGAGGTAATTTCTTTGAATTTTTCTAGTACTATGAGTAAATAATGATAAGGTAACTGGGAATTATAACACAAGTGGTAAATTAAGGATTCCTAAAGTAGAAGAGACATACCTCAGAGGAAAACCAAATACTTGGTGAAATGGAACAAAAGTACCAACTTTTCTTAGTAAAGCCTAGGAATTATGTGGGGACAGAGGGGCAGAAGTAAATAGGTTCTAAAGATCACACATTTGTCTAAAGATCTCAAATAAAACTAATATGAACTGTAATAAAGAGGCAATGGGGTACTATAGTGTCTAAAAGGGAGGAAATGGCTGAATACCTGTTCTCACATATTACAGAAAAAGTGTTTGATAGTGAATGTCAGAAAAGGGAAGGTAATCACTAGTTAAAATGAAAATATGACATACTTTTTAAAAAATCTTAATACAAATTTCATACTAGTTAAATTGAAAATAAAATGACACAGGGCATGACAGAACAACATAATAAAATTAGAAACACCCTGAATAAATGGCAAAACTCAGGAAAGAATTAGAAATAGAAATAACATTTTAGGAATGAAGACAAAACTAGAAGGAAAACAAAGAGTAAAATAAATAGCAAATAATGCCTTAAGAGAATTAGAAAGTTAAAAGGAAAAAAATATTTAAATAAAAAAGATGTGAAAAAAATAAAAAGATTTCGAGGAAAGGCAACTAATATTAAAGATAGGTAAAGAAAATCTAACATATAGATAATAGTAGTTTCTAAAGAAAGAAAAAGAATAGAACAAGTACATAAAATGTAATTAAAGATGTTGTTGAAATAAATTACATATTGAAAGAATACACTGTGTACCTGAGAATATTGACCAAGAATGACCAACACCAACACAAAGTCTAGTAGAATTACCTGATGTTAGAGGAGAAAAACTTGGGGAGCATCTAGGTAAAAAGAGTAGGTGATTTATAAGGGAAAGAAAATTACACTGATATATTTTTCAGCAATGCTTTCTTCCACAAGAAAATGGAGTGCCACACTTAAGATTCTCAGGAAAAGTGAGACAAAGTTTATTATATCTAACAAAGCTAATTTTCAAACATAAAAGACACAGGATGTTACTATCATACAAGAACATGCAAGAATATGGTTTCCATGAGCCCTTTCTGTTAAAGAATTAGCTTCAGATAACCAAGATGGCTAGAGAGATATCAATACAAGAGCTGATGGTAAACATTAAATATGTATTACTTACATAACTAAGATGAAATGAGGGTTAAAAGGAAGAGAGTATTGTTTGTAATGGCTATATGTGCTCACAATATAGACATAGTACTGTTATAAAATGAGAGAAAATGGGGAGAGGAATAGCAGGAAAACAGTGAACTCTTTTAAACAATCATATTGGGAGTGGCAGTATTAGTATTGCTACACTAAGGCTGTTGTGTACATAATGTGGGATGAATAAAATGAATTATTATTGAATATACGGATTCTATAATCCTCTATGTACATATGAACTGGGATTCTGGGTGTGGAAGGAGATACAGATGTAATACAGAAGAGGTTAAGTAAAATCACCTAAATTGGATTTGGAAGTATCAATATACTCATGAATTGTTTTATCCTGAAAACATGTATATATTTCCTAGTTTTGTCCAATGAAAAGTTCCCCAAATGACCAATGTAGTAGCACTGAGACTCCCTAGTACTCAGACTGTAATCTGTAAATGTCATTTCCTAAAAGGAACTAAAGGAACAAGGGCTTCTTGAAGAAGTGGCTAATTCTGGATTTGGCTAGGAAACACAAGATTACTCTAGAACAAATTTGTCACACAGCACTAATAACATGTGGAATAAATTGTAGAGTAAGTGATGGAGGATGGGGTGAATCCCCCAAGTGGAGATTCAAGTATTACCCTGAGAGATGGAAGGTTCTTGTTTGAGCACAGGAAAGCATTCAAGCACGTGTCAGAGTCAGAGACAAGGTTTATTACAGAAGGAGTAATGCTCCACAGAGACATAGTATCCTCTCAAAGACAGAGAATGAGAGAGCTGAGAAGGAACAGAGAGACAGAGATAAGACGAAGAAAAAAAGACAGACCGAGAGAAAAAGACAATGAGAAAAAAACAGACCCCAAGTGTTTGGGGCATTCAGTTTACATATCATTCTTAGTTTCTATGAATAACAGTTTAAAGACTTTGGTTACATATTTTCCTCTGATGGCATGTGTGAATGTACAGTATGAAAGATATGGGTATGCAGTGTGAAAGATATGGGTACATAATGAGCATGGGTATGTAGCATGAAAGCATGCTAGCAATCCCCAGCCTTTGTTCCATAGGTTCCCCATGGTTTTCGAATGTATTATTTATTTCGTGTAGGGTATGACTTAAAGACTCTATTTTCCTTTCACTGCATTCATAAATGGTTTGTTAGTAATCCCAACAGGAATCTTTCTTTGTTCTGTAGGTTTCCTGTGGTCTGGCAGCAGAGGTGATATAGAATCTGAGTAAGAAATTGAACCCTGCTCTTTACCTATGAGAGTGCTCTACAGTTAAGAAGGATATAAACAGATATTTAGGTGGTAAGACGGACCCACTAGTAGAGACTGCTGATTGTCCCTCTAAAACCATCCTTTCCTTTTTCCTGGGCAAAGCCTGCCCAATTGGAAACTAAATTTCCAGTCTCATTGTTGCTAGACATGTTCCTTTGCTGAATTTCCTGCCAATGGATATGAATTGGTGTTGGCAATCTCCACACCACTTTCTTAAAAGATTTCCTTGCTTGGTCTTTTCTTTCCCCTTCCCAGTGGAGGGAACATGTTATTTTTCACATATTGAGATGGCAAAAATTCAAAAGTTTGACATCCTTTGAAGGCAAGGCTGTAGAAAATTGCACTCCTACATATTGCTGCTAGGAAGGCAAAAATGCTATCATCCCTGTAAAGTGCAATTTGGCAATCTCTATAAAAACTGGAAGTATATCTAACCTTTGAGTCTCTTCTTGAAATATATTCTACCTGTACACATAAAATGATGTAGATACAAGGTTATTCATTGCAGCATTGGTTGACTGATTAAAAACTTAAGTAACCAGCTATAAAGAGTAAATAAACTATGGCATCCCCTCATTACAGGTGATACTCTTTAGCTCTAAAACAGAATGAGGAAGATCTCTGGACATACATGGTAAGATCGCCTGGAAAAGTGAAAAAAAAAAAAAAAGCAGAATAATGATATGGTATGTTATCTTTTGTGAAAGTAAGAAAGGATAAAAATTTATACTTATTTGCAGGAAGAAATTCTGTAAGGATATATAAGTAACAAACATAATTACATATAAAGGTAGGGTAACCGTATACTTTGTCATCCAAATGTACAGTTTCTAGGGTGAAAGGACGTGTTATTAATAGGCACTCCAGAGCACAACAGATGTAAAATGGCACTGTCCTGTGCTAACTGGGATGTATGATCAATCTATAAAAAGGGTACAGATTAGGAGAGGGGATGTGGACATTTTAAATTGTATTTTACAAAAGTACCCGTCTGTGGTGAACTAGCAATAAATAAACTCGTTCTTTACCACAGGTATTTTAAGAGCTGCCTTAAAAAAAGAGGAACGGTAAACTACAGACGTGAGACCGGAACTTAACTAAGACGCGGTGGTTTTGCGTACCCGGGACTTAACTGTAGTTGCACAAGCGACACACTCCTTGGAGTTTATCCTCCAATCCGAAGTGGGAGCGTGCGAGTCTTAGCCTGTGGCAGAGGCCTGGCTGCCCTCGGGCTTGAGGAGTGGAGCTTCATGTCACTCAACCCTGGGGGCGGACCTAGCGCAGGCTCACACGCCGGGCGCTCTGGCCCACACACACGCTACTCTGTGGCAGCTCGGGTTCCCTCTGGCTGCGCTGTGGAGGACTACACTCGTTTTCTATTTGGCTGAGCTGGAAGAAAGATGGCGGCAGCCGTGAGACAGGATTTGGCCCAGCTCATGAATTCAAGTGGCTCTCATAAAGATCTGGCGGGCAAGTGAGTATTTCTCAGGGCCATGGGAGGTGGGGAGGGAAGCCATAGACTTGTTCTCCTTAGGTTGACGGAGGCCTTCGGATGTGCGGCTAGGAGCTGGCCAGAGGATCAAGGGGGCGGGCCTCAACTCCGTTGTGGAGGCAAATGTTGGGAGCAGCAGAAAGCTGGATGGGACCTTGTGCAGGGAGCTCTTGGGGCCATAGGTCTGGGGTGACTGTCAACTTGTTCAGCGCTTAACAGCATACTCACTGGTCTCTTAAGATTTTGGAAGCGCAGTCTGAGGAACGACTGTGCGCACGGCCTTCTTAGCCCTTCCTGGTGCCTTTTCCCATCGCTGGCTGGCCGCTCACACCAAATTCTGGCCTCTCTTTGGCCTTTTTCCCTCCCTTTTAATTGAAGGAAATTTGTATTCTGGGACCTCGATGCAGAATTTTTCAGAGAGATGGCTTCTTAAGGCTGTCGGGGGTTGAGGAGGTATGGCCGCGCGGTATCATGTCGTCCAGAACCACTCGGACCATCGTCTGTGTGTCCTTGTGTTTTGGGTCCTCTCTCCCCCACCAACTCCGAAGAAGGGTACACGGTCGGAATGTTCTCATAATATGGGTCAGGATATCGAGAATAGTGATGTTTGCAGGATTCTAAATTGTTGAGGAATTTTGTCTCAATTTATGTAGAAGGCTTAGGTCCACTCCAAGTTAAAATTTGTGACCTGTCCCTTGTCCTGCAAGCAGTTATTCAGTAGTGTTAATAATAGGTAGATAGATAGATATGGCCCGTTTCTTTTTGTAGATTTCACATCGCTGTTCTTTTATAATGAACATGTATTCTGTTTAAAATATGCTTTTCAAAGTGATCCTGATATTTATGCCCTGACAGTTGAGATCACTTTGATCTTATTAATGAGCTACACCTGCTGTTATGTGGCCGTTGAAACGTTGACTATTTAATGTGGGCTGTGCTGCCTTTTTCTGATGGTAAATCTAATAATCTACTTTTATCAGTGGGAAATTTTGCTGTGTATCTTGGGATTTACTTCCTACAGCAATTTCCCCCTCAGGAAAATGGGATAGTTAGAGGACTTATTCCTGTTTGAGGATAAAATGAGTGTACATATGTATATACACTTAATTAGAACAGTATCTGACACTAAGAAAGTGCCACAAGATTGTCATTGTTACTATTATTATTAATAACAGGAAATACATTTTGGCTTACTCCACAGGTCGGCAGTAAGTTGAATGTGTCTTCATGGTTCAATCTTTTTTGCATGTAGTTCTTATAGATTCGGATGAAAGTAAAACTAGCTTATATTTTCCCCATGCTTGCTTTGCTTTTGTTTTGTTGAAGAAAATAAGTGTATTAGTTATCAGAAGAGATATTGTTTTCATGTATTTGCAGAATTCTGAAGCTTGAGCTACACATTTATTTACTTTTGCAGATAAACAGTAGTACCAGTCTTACTGGGTGCTTTAGTTATTTATTGCTCTGCAACCAAAAACTTAGTGGTGTAAAACAACATTTTTTTTTTCAAGATTCTTTGGGTTGACTGGGCTGTTTTACTGGCCTTGTCTGGGTTCACTCACACCGGTGAAGTTAGATGGCAGCTCACAGACCTATCTGGCTGTTGACTGATTCTCTTTCTTTCTCCCCATAGTCCCTCATTCAGTAGTTTAGCTTAGGCTTCCTTACAGGACCAAGAAGGTGAGGTGGGAGCTGGAAGACCTCTTAAGGCTAGCCTTAGAAGCCTCACAACATCAATTCTCAAGTACTGGTCAAAGTAAGTCACAAGACTAGGCCAGATTCAAGGGCTGGGCAAGTGGAGTTATCGCTTTGTGGAAGGAGTGGCCAAGTTACATTGTGCATGGTCAGAGAGAGGCATAATTCATTGGAGGCTTTCACTGTAACAATTTACCCCATGGCCTTATTGTGAAGATAATATGAAATAATGTGCTTGATAACTGATAGTGCTTTCTGAGGAAAGTCTTGGTCTTGCCTGCAGGTACGTATCTGATTCTATCTGGGCAAGAATGTGTCAGGATACTTATTTTCATAATGAAACAATTCTGCCAGCTACATGCTTTATGAGAGTAACACATGAAATCTATCAGTAGTTTTGGGTTTACATTAGGAGCTGAGTAACAAAGGATTCCGTATTAAGGAATGGTAGAGCAAATTCATTTCTAAAATATTGATACTGTGTGTTCCCTGCAATTAACAGGATACCTATGACAGAGTAGTCATTCAATAAATATTGATTGATTCAGTGAATAGCTAGGAAGGTGTAGAGCTTATATTTGAATCCAGGTTAGTCTACTCTAAAAAGCATATTTTAACCTTACCAGCCTATATTACTTTTCTTGCTAAAACTTCAATTAGAAATGCTTTCCCATAACTATGAATTAACATAGCAGTGTAAAATTGTTATAAGAAATTGGCCATATAAGAAACATTTTTGCAAATTTTGTAGGCTGCTTTTGTACATATGTGTATTATATTTGTTTTCTCACATAAAGCTTTAGAAGAGGAGGAGAGCCTTGAGAGGGAACATTTGAGTAGATAGCTGTTGTGATAGCCTGTCTTATTCACTTAGGTAAAACCGAGTTGGTTTTTTAAAACTCAGTTCAGATGTTATTTCTTCCAGAAGCCTTCTCTGAATAACCACCTACATAAACACATACCCACCCACATGCAAGACCTGGTTAGTTGCTCTTCTTATGTCCAGTGGCATTCCATATCTACCTCTACCATAGCACTTAATTATTTTGGCTGTTTATTTATCTGCTTCTCCAGTCAGAATGTGATCTCTTTGAGGGCAAGTATGAGGTTGGATCATAGGTTTTTGTTGAGTTAGTCCTCTATAGAAATAGAGGACTAATTTTTCTTTTCTTTCTAGTTCTGGGGTATGGAGGGTACCCAGAGGAAGATATCAGACGTTTGGAGTCTAAACATTTCATTTTACAAGAAGCTCTTAGCCTGGAGAAAGGAAAGTAATGGGAGACTTCCTAGTTGCCTTTGGCTAATTGAAAAGCTGTTTTATGAAAAGAAAATAGACTCCTCTGCCTTACAGAGGTAGACTTTAGAGTAGAGTGGGATAGAACTGTCAAAAAATGGAGGACACACACACACACACACACCGAGGATAGACTATATAACCTCATAGGCCCCTTTAACTCATTCTCTGGTTCTTAATCCCACACACAGCAGTTATAGTGGTTCCCATCTCAAGAGTGAAGTTCCCTGACATCTAGTGTTTACTCTGTGCCAAGGAAAACTTTACCTACATTTTTAATAACCCCCAACAAGTAATATTTAGATTACGTATGAGAAAACTAAAAGTACAGAGGTAAAGTACCTTGCTCCAAGGTCATGTAGCCAGCTAGTAGCAAAGCTGGAATACAGTCTGCTTGGTTCATAGCCCTTACCTCTAAACACATCTACCTTTTGGCCTTATATTATTTTCACCAAACTGGACTGCATTTCAGATAGTGATTTTTTTTTTTTTTTGACCTGGAATTCCTGTCTTCCCCCACTCTTTCCCACCTAACACAAAGTTGAAGTATTGAGAATGCTTAAAGATCAACCTCCTTAGGAAATTATTTCTCTTAAAAAATATTAGCAGTTAACCTGTTTTTAAAATTTTGTCTTTTAATTTTCTGCAACTTCATTTCAGTGTGCCTATGTGGATATATTTTTACATATGTCAGTTAGCTTTTGCTGTGAAATAAACTACTATAAAACTTCGTGGCTTAAACAGTCATTTATTTACAATCATTTATTTAGCTCATAATTCTATTTGTTGGCAGTTTGGGCTGGGCCCAACTGGGTAGTTCTCTGTTCCACATGCTTTGGTTCCATATGGGCTCCCACATGTGCTTGTAGTCAGCTGCAGCTTAAGTAGGCAGCTGTGCTTCTGTGTTAGCTGGAGCAGTGAAGGTGACTGAGATACAAATTTATTATCCAATAAATAGGTTAGCCTTCCATGTTCATGTGGCAACAGTAGAGTTTCAATAGATAAAGATGCATATAAGATCTCTAGAGATCTAGGTTCAGAACAGGTACTTCACTTCTGCTTCATTCTGTTGGTCAAAACAAGCCCAGATCTAAGGGTGGGGAAATAGACTACCTCTTGATGTGAATGAAGAGCTACAAAGTCATATTGCAAAGGGAGGAACGCACAGAGAGTGAAAGAATTGTGACCTCTTTGTTAATGCTCTACTTCATTATCCTGGTTGAGCTTCACTGCATTTCTTGAATCAATATATTGAATTCTTTCATTGTCCTAAGAAGTTTTCAGCTCTATCTCTTTAAATGTTGCATCCATTCCATTCTGTTCTCTCCTCCAGTGAAACCCTTTAGGCACTTTTACCATGACCTGTATCTCTTACTGTCTTCTTACCATTTCAATGCTTTATTCTGGGTAAGTTCTTCTGATCTGCCTTCTAGTTTATCAGTTCTTCATATGTGCTGTTAAGAACTCAATTGAGTTTTTAAGTTAGGTAACTGTTTTTTTTTTTAGTTCTATAGTTTTTGTTGGTTCTTTTTTTCAAATGACAATTTTTGTGATTCCCTGTTTCTTGTTGAAACTTTAAAGTTTGTCTTTATCTCCATAAATCTCATAAGCATAATTATATTATAGCCTTTCTGATAATTCCAGTATCTGGAGTCCCTGTTTGTTGTTATTGTCTATTACTTTTATTGATTGTAGCTCATATTGTCATGTGCTTTGTAATTTTTATTTGTTGGGCAACTTATTTAAAATATATATATTTAGAAACAATTGGAGGTCTAGGATATTACCTTTCAGAGAGGATATTCATTTCCTTCTGCCCAGCACCTGAGGGTCCTAGTAGCTTCTAGGACCAAGACTTCAGAATTTTTTGGTTTATCTAGCTGATCCTCAGAGTAGATTTTGTAACCTTACTTCCAAAGTGGTAGTGTTTCCTTCTCTGGCCCATAAGGAACTGAGATCCCTGTTTTTCTAGCTCTATCAATCAGTTCGCCAGAAATTGCAACTTGCTTCTCTGTTTTTCTAGCAGATGGCAGAATGTCCCAAAACAGAACCCATCCCCTCCCCACCAAAGTGCTACTCTACCTGATAGCTGTCTTTCCACAGTGAGCAAATAACTTTAATCTCTTATTTGTACCTGTTTTTTCTTTCTTATTAGGATTTTATGCTATTTTTTTCTTATATTTCTTTTAGCTTTTTTTTTTTTTAAATTTTTAAATTTTTTTTAGGCAAGGCAACCCTTGGTTGACCTCACAGATTGCAAGGAAGGACCTTATCAGTTTACAATCCCTTATTTTTTTAATTATTTTTTTATGCCTACAGCACTTGGTCTTCCTAGGTGGTCTCCCATCCAAGTACTAACCAGGTGCAACCCTGCTTAGCTTCTGAGATCAGACATTGGGCTTGTTCAGGGTGGCATAGCTGTAGATTTTTTTTTTTTGAGGTAGAATTACTCCATTCACCTAATTCGCCATTACTGTAAGTGAGAGTTTTTATTAATACCTGCCTAAGTAGTGCCTGTGGTACATTTTCATGTATGTTTTATTTACTTCCAGATTCCATTCAAGTGCCAAGAAATCAGGAATTGACATAGTGAACTTCAGTTCATAAACATATAATAAGTGCTCAATAAACATTTGTTGATGATTAATGGATAAGACAGAGGCAAAGTACCTTAATTAATGAAATTTATTTTTCTCCATAATATTTTTTAAGGAAAAAGTATTTGGTCATGTTCTCCATATCAATTACTTTTCCATCTTTCCTACTGAGTGCTCAATAAAAAACTGTTACAATTTTCCATGAAACCTCCTCTGATTAATCTAACCCATTTTACTCTCATCACTTGTCACATCTCTTATACTATTTAATTTTATTGTAACTTTTTTTTTATAATTTAATACTTGATATACTATTTCATTTTATTTTTATTTTTTTTCCCAGCTATAAGATCTTTAAAGACTAAGGTTATTAAACTTATTTTTAGTGTCATACACAGTATCTGGTATAGCATCTTAAAAAGCCTAGGTGCTCAGTTAGCATTGTTGGATGATTTTAAATGGCACTATTAAATGGCTGTTTAAATCCTTGATTTAAAATAGGTTTATTAATCATTCCATGTTATTGTGAAAAGTAAGTGCCTGTTTTTAGATACTAGAATTTACATATCAGAGAAGGAGCAAGTTGGCATCTAGCCTCACCTCTGTACCTTACTGTATAAAGTCAAGAGTTTGAGTAGGCAGTTTCCAAGGCCCTGGCAAATTATGTAGTTTGTTAATATAAAGTTTTCATCATTTTTTAGATTTATTGTCATGTGTTCTCAATACACATTAGTTAATTGATAAGTTATGAAACTGTATGTTAAATCTTAATCAGCAAATTTCTGTAAGTGCGACATTGTCATCTTTGAATGTAATATTATTAATATAAAATAGTCTATTGTAATGTAAGAGTAAGAGGGCTTATCCAGAAGTCTTGATTTAACTGAATATGAAAAACAATCAAAAAAAGAAATAAACCATTGACTGTATTAACTAAAAGGATGCCCAGGACAATAAAGTAAATTACATAAATATAAATATGGAAAATACTATACGTGTATGTGTGTGTGCATGTGTATAGGCAGAGAGAGAGAATGAGATAGATAACTGAATTTTGTGCCTCAAATGTAGCAATTTTAAAAATAACAATTTTTATTTTAAAGCTTAGCAGTATTTCCTTGCTTTCTTAGATCATCTCTCTTGGCGTTTGCTATCTTTTCTGTCAGTATATCTACTTTCTTACAAAGTTTGATTCATTGCGGTTTTGAGAAATCATGTAACTAAGATTGTGAGACTATTGTGTGAGCTGAGAATCAATAAATGTTTAATGGTAGCTTGAGGGTGTACTCTATAAAATAAGTCATAAATTTGAATGAGTTTGGACCCTATTTGTATATTTTTATTTCCTGATTGTATTCTGATGACATTCTGAATAATTGCAATGCTATTAGGTTTATAAAATGCATTAATTAATGCTTTTAATAAATATTATGATTAAGGCACACTAGATAAAAAATAATATAATCAGTAATGTACCCACCACATAATTTAAGAAATAAAATAATTACCAATAAATAAAATGAAATAAAGTAACAAAATGTTACAATACTGTTGAATATTTGAGTGCATATAATGTGCCAAATACTGTACGAGGCTATAAGCAGTGAACAAAACAAACAAAAATTCCTATCCTCGTGGAGTTTACATTATAGGAAGGAGTTTGCCATTGCCTGGTAGTTGTCATTGTTCCTGTTTTTAGCATTTCCTCCATCCTTTTTAGAATGTTGATTTGAATCTTAACATGGTCATGAATATTAGGCATAATAGTTATTAGCACTGAGTGCAAATAATTAATAGATACTGACTGACAGCATAAAGGATGTTCTCTCAGTGCATTTGGCTTGGTGGAGTTTATTTTGTACACACTGAGACAGTCTATCTCTAATCATTGGTTTCATTGCCTGGTTAGCATTATCCTATTGTTGGTGACCCTAAATTCATTAGGTCATCAAGACAAAGGGGTTCTAGGTCACCTCAAATAATGTTTTTGTGTGTCTAATACGTAATTGAAGGAAATATGGCTTATATTGAAAGACATTTGAAAGGAAATTGACTTTTTAGTAAAATTCAAAACTAAAACATTCAAGCAAACGTGGCATCTAGATCCAGTAACTTAGAGTTATAGATTCACCCTTTATTATGATGGACTTAAAAACTTTTTAAAAGTTGTGGTATACCGTTAAGAAAACTAGAAGTGTTACCTTAGAATTATAATTATAGAGTTAGTGTTTCTTGTGATGGGCTGGGAACTTTAAAAAAGTCTGTAGTGTACTATAAAGAAAACCAGAAAAGAGCACTATGAAAGAAACCAGGGTAAATAGAAATAAATAAACATCAAAATTCGCTTTAGAATATACAGTGCCCTCTAAACATTATTTTTATTTGGTATTGTTTTAGGTATCGTCAGATCCTGGAAAAAGCCATTCAGTTATCTGGGGCGGAACAACTAGAAGCTTTGAAAGCTTTTGTGGAAGCAAGTAAGTGGAATGAAAATTCCACATTTGCCTTCTATGATTGAGTAGGACTTTAAAGCTTGCCCCAAACTTGTTTATGTCAAATTATCAATATAATTTTCATGAGATTAAATATGCATTGAGATTGATGGGTTGATTTTAGATTTAAACTATTTACAACTTGTTTTGTTTTAGTGAATTGTCTTCAGAGTTACATTCTCAATTCAGATTTTTTATAGTTATTGATATAGTAACTGATGTGAGACAATATAGCATAATATAGAATAGTCTGGATTCAAATCATATTTTACTATTTTATTAGCTGTGTCATCTTGGGTAAGTTATTTCCTCTTTGTGCCTCCTTTTCCTTGTCTATAAAATGAGGATATGATATGTAGCCTATAGAATTGTTGGGAGATTAATGAGTTAATATACATAATAAAATGCTTAGCATAGTACCTGGCATATAATAAGTGCTTGATAAGTGTGAGCTGTTATTAATGTTAAGAATATTCCTTTTGAATGGGAACTAGAAATTTCCATTTTTCGATACACTCACTCTTCTCCGCTCCCTGACTTCAAACAGGTATCTTGAAAATTACTCAAAATCGAGGCTGGAATTTTTACTGAGTTAACAATATTAATGATACATGATAGTGCTTTACAGTTTACAATGTGCTTTCATATGCATTATCCATCAGACAGGTTCCTTTTTATAACTGTGACTAGACAATATAGATATAGATATCTGTGTAATATATTGTAAAATGAATCTCAGGATGAAGTGACTTTTTTACCACAAGGACATTCAGTCAGTGGCAGGGCCCAAACTGGAAACCGACTTTTCTGATTTATAGTCCTTGTTTAATTATATTTCCCTGAGAGGTGCTAGTTCGTATAGTCATTTTCTAACAGTTATAAGTGTCTAATGGCACTTGATATAAAACTGTTTTCACAGTCACATCCAGTATTATCCAGTAAGGAATTCCAATTAATATAAACTGATTAGTTACAGAACCAGTAAATTACTGCCTCAAGAAATTAGGGCCTGCAAAATGTGAGACCAACACAGTGATTTCAGAAAAACTGCTAAGACTGGCTTCACTGAGAGCATTGCACTGAAGTAGCAAAAGAATAGTGCTTTTTATAAACTTTGATCTTTATATAAACTTTGAATCCAGTGAAGCACCAACAAAAGCAGTCTACTGTTAAAATGATTTACATCAACTGAACAGTGTTAGAACCATTCTTTTCACAGTAACTGCTAATTTAAGACAGTTTAAGCAGTGAGAATGTATTTTTAAAAATGTAATGGTGAAAATAACTAACATTTGTTGAGTGCTATGTGCCAGGTATTACTCAAAGTGCTCTATATGTATTGCATTTAAGCTTTACAACCTAATCCCCATTTTACAGACTAGTAAACAAATACAGAGAAGTTTCTTGTCTGGGGTATATAATCGGGAGTGGTGGAAGCAGTGAGTCTCTAGAGCTTTCATTGTTAATCACATACAATAATGACTTCATAAGTGTTTACAGATGTCATAAAATATGTCAATACATTTGGTACTGGCCTAAGTTCTTGTTACTTCTATTTGGAAAGTTCAAGTTACAGTAACTGTCACTACTTGCTTTATTTGAATTGCATGAAAATTATTTCACTGTTTTCTTCTTTAATTCCTTTTTGTAGCCCAGTGGGATATAAGTACATAAATAAAAAATGGGTGTTTCTGTGCCTTTACTTTGTAGAAAAATAAAGGAGAGGAAAGAAGAAATTTTTAACTGTAAAAACTTTTTTTTTCTGACCATTTCTGTTTCTTAGAAGAGTTATGGTATTTTTACTTTTTTTGGTATAGTCATTATATAAATAAATAATTCATAATAAGGAAAACTTATTCTGTAATATAAGATGATAGGAGTGTGAAACTCCCTGAATAACGCATTACAGGTTGTACTAATACATATTGTTTTTAGTATTGATTTTAGGTAAAGATTGATTGCTTAATAAAAAAATTTATAAATTACTCATGTTCTCTTATCTCGTTTCTTTTTTTTTTTTAACAAGTGGTAAATGAGAATGTCAGCCTCGTAATCTCTCGACAGTTGCTGACTGATTTCTGCACACATCTCCCTAACCTGCCTGATAGCACAGCCAAAGAAATCTATCATTTCACCTTGGAAAAGATTCAGCCTAGAGTCATTTCATTTGAAGAACAGGTAAAAATCTAGAGCAGTGATTTTTGAACTTGAGATAGCAGCAATTATTTGGGGAGTTATTATTACATTTTTTAAGGAAATGATTCCGTTTTATTTTGCCAAACAGTGTTGCAAACAGCATTTTACAATATAAAATAAAACAAATATTAGGATGTTGTAACTCTAGTTGACATTTGCTCCTTTATTACAATTTGATTTTAGGCATCAAATATTACTCTTTAGACAATTTTTAAAAATCAGTAAAATTGTTAATTATGCTGAAACCATAGGAAAACTTCAACATTATATATGCATTAAATATTAAGCAAAACTTAATATTTAAACTAAGTCATTGCCATAATCCACATTGCAGAAATGTGTTTAGTTTTCTCTTTTTATACCATAAAAAATTTGAGTGGTCTCGATAAACTTTTACTGTTTACTTGCCAGCTTAATATGTTGAATGAGAGCATTGTTGAAGTAGAAAAACTTATCTATTTATTTTAATTATTTACTACTGTCAGTTGATATAACATCTATACTTACTATTCCAGGTTGCTTCCATAAGACAGCATCTTGCATCTATATATGAGAAAGAAGAAGATTGGAGAAATGCAGCCCAAGTGTTGGTGGGAATTCCTTTGGAAACAGGACAAAAGTATAGTAAATAGTGGATATGGGATGGATATATATATGTGTATGTTTGTGTATATGTATATGTATATGTGTGTGTGTGTGTGTGTGTGTGTGTGTGTGTGTGTGTGTGTGTGTATATATGATATGTGTAAATGTTCACTTAAATTTTTTCTTACATTCTAGTGCAGGAAACATAATAAACAATATAATAATAAATAAATTTTGCAATATGTTAGAAGATGATTATCACTGTGGAGAAAAGTAAAGGACAAAGTAGGGGACAGGTTGTATTATTAAATAGGGTGATTGAAGTGGTAGGGTGGTCCTGCTATCACCACCTCAGACACTTGAAGTGGGTAAGGGAGTGGTTACGAGCTATCTGAGGGAGGAGTATCAGTAGATTCTCTTAGACAGGGTGGCTAGTGCAAAGGCCCTAAGATGAGAACAATCTTGGAGTGTTTTAAGAAGAGCAAGGAGACCATTGCGGGTGAGTGAGCAATGGAGTGAGCAAAGGGGAAGAGTGATAGAAGAGATACAGGATGAGATCAGAGAGTACTAGGGACCAGATTATGTGGGGTCTTGTAAGCCATTGGCTTTTCTCTAAATAAAATGAGGGAGAGCTATGTACCATTTTGTACAGAAGAATGACATAATCTGACATATTTTTAAGAAGCATTCTAATGACTGGGTTGAGAATAGACTGTAGGCATGCAATGACAGAAGTAGGGACATCATTAAGAGGCTTGTACACTACTGTAGGTGAGATGGAGATTGTGAGAAATGTTGGATTCTGGATGTGTTTTTAAGGTAGCTAAGAATTTCCTGACAGCTGGCTAGATATAGAGTGTAAGAAAAAGAGCCAAGATAAGTCCTGACTTTTGGTGTGAACAAGTGGAAAAGTCGAGTTGTCATCCACTGAGTGGTAAAGAATAGGTTTTGAGGGAAGATTGAGTATTCTGTTTTGGACATGTAATAACTAGTAGGGAGTTGAATATATTAATTTGAAGTTTAGGAAAGAGGTCTGGACTAGAGATATACATCTGGAAGTCATTGATATATAGATGGAATTTAAAGCCATTAGATTGATTAAGATCTCCAAGGGAGGGAATATAGAGAAGAAGACTGAGTACCAAGGCTTGGAGCACTCCAACATTGAGAGGACGGGGCAGGAGGACAATATAGCAAATGAAGGTTGTCCTTTGAGATTGAGGTAAGAAGAAAACCAGAAGAATGTGGAATGTGACGTCCCAGAAGCTGAATGAGGAAAATGTATCAAGAAGGAGCAAGTAATCAACTATGGTATAAATAGGTCAGGAAAGATGAGAGAAGGTTAACTGTAGGAGTTAGTAATGTGGACGTCATTGGTGACTGGCAAAAGCTATTTTGGTGAAATGGTGAATGTGAAAGCCTGATTGAAGTTGTTTAAAAGAGAATGGAAAGAGGGAAACTGGAGATGGTGAGCAATTGTCATGGGCAACTCTTTGGACAAGTTTTCACAAAAGGGAGCAGGGAAATAGGGTAGAATATGACAGTAGGTTAGGTTAGGTTAAAAGATTTTTTTTTTCTTTTATGATTCAATGGGAAGCAAAATTTACATAAGGGAGTAGTGGAGAGGATTCTTACAGAAGTAGGCAGGAGGAGAAGGAGTCTAGTTGGAGGTATAGGCTTTAGGTAGGAGCAGAGACAGTTCATCTTTGACAGAGTTTTTCAACCTTGACACTATTGGTATTTTAAAATTTTTTTTAAATTAAATTTATTGGGGTGACATTGATTAATAAAATTAGATAAGTTTCAAGTGTACAATTAAATAAGACATCAGTTGTATGTTGCATTGTATGTTCACCACCCAAAGTCAAATCTCCTTCTGTCACCATATATTTGACCCCCTTTACCCTTATCTATTTCCTCCTCTACCCCCTCTTCCTGTGGTATCCACTATACTATTGTTTGTGTCTGAGTTTTTGTTTCTTTGTCTTGTGTATTACTTTCAGTTTTATATGGTTCTCAACTTTTTCTGACTTATTTCACTTAGCATGACAATCTCAGGATCCATCTACATTGTTGCAAATGGCAGTATTTTATCATTTCTTATGGCTGAGTAATATTCCATTGTGCATATGTACCACATCTTCTTTATCTGATCATCTATCAAAGGACACTTCATTTGTTTCCATGTCTTGGCCATTGTGCATAATGCTGCTGTGAGCAACAGGGTGCATATATCTTTATAGACTATTGGTATTTTAGATTGGATAATTCTTTGTTGTGGAGGCTGTCCTGTGTTTTGCAGGATGTTTAGCAGCATCACCAGCCTCTACTTACTAGATGCCAATAGCACCACCACTCCCAGTTGTGACAATCAAAAATGTCTGTAGACATTGCTACATGTTTCCTTGTGGGCAGAAGAGACCCCAGTGATCTGCAGTAACAGCCAAGAACACAGAGTATCTGAGTGCAGGTATTAGTGATGTGGTGGTAGAGTTTAAACAACTATTCTTTGATTGTTTCAGTGTTCTTACTGAAGTTGGAATCAGAGTCATCACCTAGACCTCTAAATGGGGGTGGGAGTTATGAGGTTGAGGAGAGAGAAGAATATAAGAAAAAATTCTCTAGGAGAGAGGGACCGTGAATGGACTAGGAATATATAATATACTTGGCAGCAGTAAGGGCTGATTTAAAGGTTGTAGTGATTAAATGAGATCAGTCAGATTAGTTGGGTATTTTTCTCCATCAGTGTTCAGCATCATGGTTGCAGGAAAGACGTGGATCAACTGCTGGGTTTAACCAGAGTTATGATTTTGTCCAACAAAGATGACAGCATGAGAGAGACAGGGGAGATGAGTGCATATTCAGTTCAGTGATTATGATTGACCATGGGAGTTAAGCTAGGTAAAGAGGGGAGTCAGGCCTTTAAGACAGTTACAGTGTAATAGGATCGGTGGTTTGGAGGTCACAACAGGTTCAATGAATTGTTGGGCTTGCGATACTAGAGAATGTGAGGTGGAAAAATAGGTAGAAAAAATTAAGATGACAGTTTGTAACTCCTGGCCAACAAATCTAACCTTTTTTGGGGGGAAATGGGAGGGAAGTTTATTTAAAAAGGGATAATACTCCACAGACGGAGCATGGTCTTCTCTCAAAGGCAGAGAGTGAGAGGGACAGTGGAAAGAGAGGAGACAGAGAGACAGAGTAAAGGCACTGAGAGGGACCCCAATCTAATCTTTTGGTAGTATTTTTAAAAAACAGTTATTGTTCTTTACGAAACATTCATACAAGGTGTATGTACAAGAAGGATGAAAGATATGAGACACTTAGTTGTATTATTAAACACACTTCCCCTTTCAGTTGGCAAGTGTAAAAATACCGACTGAATGACTTAAAAATATTTTCAGCTGCTTCTCTATTCTTTTACCAGGTAAACGAAGGATTCTTTTTTTTGTTGTTTTTTTTTTTTTTTTCGGGGGGATCATAATTAACACTTGTGATAAGGCAGACACTACTTCAGGCATCCTGCCTTTTGGGCATTTATGAAATTTTTAGTTAGTGATGCTCTGAAAAAACAGCCAGTATATGAAATAGCCTTCATATGTAGATGTTGATTTTTGCTTTGTAAGGCCTCTTGGTAATTCATTTTTTTCTTTGATAATTTTTAAAGGTCAGCCTTTCTTAATTGCTTTGATCTTATTCTATCTGCAACATTTTTTCCCTAGCACAGAGCAATCGATTTATTTTCATTGGTAGTTAAAATAAATATAAAATTAGATATTACTCTTTGCAGTGGTGGTGGCTATTACCATTTTGATAGTAGTATAACATTATCTGAGGATACCAAAGAACTGAAAATTTAATGGTTTATAAATAAGTTAAAGTAAAATTTATTAAAAATAAAATTTGGATAAGTGAGAACTTTTTAAAATATGATTCTGATTATGAAAGTAATAGATACAATAGATACACTGGCATAAAATTAAAAAATTCAAAAAATATGATGCTACTTTTAACAGTTTATATAAGTTTGAGTTGTGAATGAAAATAATACAGTACAGAATAATAATATATGACTTATGGAAGAAATTTGAATTAGTATAAAATTTTAAAGTAAAGAATTAATTTCAAAGCTGGGGCCAAGTCAGTTGTAAACTGTGTTCTTGCCAGATGGTGGCACTGCTTGCTGGTAAATAGGATTAATTTTCTGTGACGATTAATATTGAATTATATGATTTTTGGATTTTGTAGAGTCTTTACATATATGCACACATCCAAGATTAATTTCTTAGGATTTATTTTCTAGAGGTAAAATATATTGAGTAAAAAGTACATACCATTTCAAGGATTCAAAGATAGTTGGAAAGCATATTGCCAAATTTTTTCCCAGGATGGTTGTACTTATTTATAGTCTCACCAGATGTATGTGATATATCCCTGAACTGGGCATTTTTTTCTTTTAAGATCTTTGATTTGTGAGAGTATCTGAGGATTAGAAGAAGCTAAAATAATATAAACAATGATAAAAATATTCAATAAAATTCAGAAATATTTCTTAGGTTTTCTATAATATAATGCAGTAAAAAGTTTGATTCCCTTATATTAACAGAATTTATATAATGAAAAAATAACTTATTTTCTACCACCCTTAATAGTTTTCTTGATAAAATAATTAGTCATTCTGGTTTTTTTTTTTTGTTGTATCTTAGACAGTACAATGTAGATTATAAACTGGAGACTTACCTGAAGATTGCTAGGCTATATCTAGAGGATGACGATCCAGTCCAGGCAGAGGCGTACATAAATCGAGCATCATTGCTTCAGAATGAATCAACCAATGAACAGTTACAGATACATTACAAGGTAACAGATGAGCTGATTTGGAATTAATTTTGTGTTGGAGAATCTTACTATACAAAGATGCTTTATAATATCTGATAAATGCTATTATATATTAGAAATTCTCTTAAAAAAAGTTTTTTGATTTTGTTTGTTAATTTTTCCTCCTAATTGAAACCTTTTGCCTCCTATAGGTATGCTATGCACGTGTTCTTGATTATAGAAGAAAATTCATTGAAGCTGCACAAAGGTACAATGAGCTCTCTTACAAGACAATAGTGCACGAAAGTGAAAGACTAGAGGCCTTAAAACATGCTTTGCACTGTACCATCTTAGCATCAGCAGGTAAACATGTCATTTATGCTTTAATGAATAGTCGATTACCTTTGCTTAATATTTTAGATTCATTACTACTGGAAGATTTAGCAAAGGACTATTCTTCAAGGTTATGTCCTATTATACAGTTACAGTAAATTTAGTTTAAATATTTAAACAGAAACTACTGTTTAAATATTGGATTGCTAACTTAAAAAAAATTGTAAATATACATGTATCAATCTGTAACCCACAGGTATTGGAAATATTTAAGAGAGATAATACGAAGTTTAGTTCTCTTAAAATATCATTGAAAGAATGGATATGAAATTGAAAACTAAACAAAAGGAAACAAAAATTAAAATCTAGAGATTGGTGACATGATGATGTGCCACTTTTGGGATTATTTTTAAACCTTCAAGCCTCAGTTTTAGACCTGGTATTTATCTTTTTTTTCCCCCAATAAATATAAATAATAAACTGTCTTTGTCTTACTAAATTATAGCATGTAAATCATTCATAAAGCAGAAAAGGCATTGAGAGGAAATGCTGATAATACTAAGCCATGGCTCTTCTAATCATTTCAGAATGTTTATTCTTGAATTATGTTTAGTTGAGAGCCTAATGACATGTTCATACTACACATTTCATTCTTTATGAAGCAGTAATCTTATTTTTTATTTTTGTTAATGAAAAGGCAGTATATAAAACGGTACTATTTCCTGTACTGAAGAGCTGTTACTGCTTTGTTGTATTTCCTTCAGTATAAAAGTGTATATGTCTTTGTATTCTTTTTTAATACATAAATGATAGCATGATATACACATGTTGACAGCTTGCTTTTTTATGTAGCTGTATATCATAGTGTTGTTTATATTTCAATACATGTAGCTCATTCTTTTTAATTTTCTGTTATTTGGCTTTTTATAAGTAGTCAATTACAAACAGTGCTATAGTGATTATGCACGTATATGAGTAAATGTATAAGTTAAATTCTTGAGTCCAAGGGTACATACTTTTTTTTTAATTTTTAAAAAAATTTTAATTAGTTTCAAGTATACAGTACATTGGTTAGATATCTATATAGTTAGTAAAATGATCATCCCAATTGCTCCCTCCCTCCCTCCCCTGACCCTCCACCTAGCCAATGTATTAATGCTAATTGCATCCTCTCTGCCATGCTCCCCATCTCCGTGACCATCCATCAGCTACTAATTTGTACTTCTTTAACCCTTCACTCCATTCTCCCAGCCCCTCAAACTCCCTCTCCTCTGTCTATCACCAAACTGTACACTATATTTGTGATCCTGTTTTTGGTTAGTTTGTTCTTTTTACTCCTTAAATTCCGCGTATAAATGAAATCATATAGTGTTTATCATTCTCTATCTGACTTAAATACCTTCTACGTTCATCAAAGCAATATCTTTTTCCATTCCTTTCCTTTTCATATGTAGGGGTCTTATTTTCTTATCCTTTCAGCCAGTCTGTCTTTTGGTTGGAGCACTTAATTGTTTTCTATTTAAGGTACTTATTGATAGTAATGTAGTTGTTACCGTTCTTTATTCCTGTTTTTGATACATGATTTTTCTTCTTAAAGAAGTCCCTTCAACATTTCCTGTAATTCTGGCTTGGTGGTGATAAATTCCTTTAGCTTATTTTTGTCTGGGAACCTCTTTATCTGTCCTTCAACTCTAAAAGATAGCTTTGTTGGATAAATTATTCTTGGTTGTAGATCCTGGTTGTAGATCCTGGATCTTCATCCTGTTGAATATTTTTTGCCAAACCCTTCTGTCCTCCATAGTTTCTTTTGAGAAATCAGCTGCCTGTTGTATGGGTGTTCCCTTATATGTAATTATTTTTTTTCTCTTGCTGCTTTTAATATTCTTTCTTTGTATTTAACCTTTGGCATTTTAATTATGATGTGTCTTGGTGTGGGCCTCTCTGGATCCCTGATTTTTAGAATTCTCTGAGCTTCCTGGGGTTTTATGTCCATTTCCTTGACCAGGTTAGGGAAGTTTTCCATCATTATTTCTTCAAAGAGCTACTCAACATCTTGATATTTTTCAGTTATGCCAATCAGACGAATATTTGGAGCCTTACTGGTGTCCCATATCCTCCTTAAATTATTTTTATAGTCTTGGCATCTTTTTTCTTGCCATTCTGTTTGAGTGTCCTGGTTGGCTTTCCTGTCCTCCAAATAGGGCATTTGATCCTCTTCTTTATTCACTTTGTTTATTCTTTTGTTTATTTCATTTCCTATACTTCTTAGATAATGTTCTTCATTTCAGACTGGTTTCCTTTTATAATTTCCATTTCCATTTTTATGTTTTTTTTATCTCTTTGGTGAAGTTCTCACTGAATTTATCTATATTTCCCGAAAGTTCATTGAGCATCTTTACAACCAGTGTTTTGAACTCTGCATCTGTTAGATTACTTAACTCCATTATATCTGGGTCTCTGTTCTGTTCTCACATATGGTTTCTGCTTCCTTGTCTTCCCATTTTGGCTGCCTTTCTGTGTCTGTTTTTATGTACTAAGCAAAGCTCCTAAGTCTCTGGTCTTACTAGTGTGGATTCATGAAGTAGGTGTCCAGTGGCACAGTCCTGAGAGGGGTTCAGCTTCAGGCTGTATTTAGCTCAAGCCTCTACTCCTCTGGGGCCACCTGTTAAGATTCAGCAAGCAATCCACAGATGCTGTGCTTATAGTTGCCTTAAAAGGCCACACCAGAAACTGAGACCGGCTGCCTCCAACCAGTTGAGTCTCAGCGAAGAGCACCTGACTCGCTGAGGATATACCTTGATGTGGCTTGGATAGGGCTTGAGTTGGGGTAAGTGGGGTTTCAGAGAATCTTCTGGGCAGAGCAACCTTTGTTATTCAGTTTGATGACGTCACAGCTATAGCAGCGATGTGTCCGGTGCACTGGTAGGGAGGAGGGCTCAATAGGGAACAATGGATACCGCCGGTACTTCTGTACCGACGAGTCTTGCCTCACTCCGCCAATGTCTCCTGTAAGTACCTCGTGCCCTCTGCGCACAGCTGAATTGGCACTGGTGCTCAGAGTGAGCAGGTCCGTCACCACAAAAATCCGCTAGTGGATGTGGCCCCTTTAAGAGGCTTCTGCCACTTCCGCTGCTGCAGCCTCCATCTCACTGAGCCACTTGAGACTGGGCAGCACCCCGTCCTTGCCCCATCCTACCTTCTGCCATTGCAGGGTGATTCCTTGGATTTCTCCCTAGTTGTATGGCTTGTTCATCTAGATCCCAGGTGATTTTTTCTTGCTGCTGCTCCTTGTTTCCATCACAACTTTGATTTGGTTTCCAGAGGGATGAACATAGCCTCTATCATCTATGCCATTCTCTCCCCTCCCCATAGTTTTAAACTTTTGATAGAAATTATATGTTTCCCTTTAATGTTATACTCCAAACAACAGTGTCCATGTGTACCTGATTCCTCACACAGATATTCCCCAATTTTTTTTATCCTCGCTAATCTGGTAGTTTAAAGCCAGTGTTTCATTCTAGTTTTAATTTGCATTTCATTTATCATGAATGGTTTCGAGCATCTTTTTATGTTAAAAAAAATAACTGTTGAAAAACCTGTTTGTTTTTAGTGAATTATCTGTTTTTGTCCATTAGCCATTTTTTGAGTTTTTATCTTTTTTTTTTGGTGACTTATAAAAGCTCTTCATTTATGTAAGAAACTAATTTTCTTCCCAGTTATCTCTTTTTTGGCTTTGTGAAATTTTTGTCATACAGAAACTTTAAATTTTTATATAATTAAGAATGCTAATCTTTTCTTTTATGGGCTCTGGGTTTTGTTGACTTACTTGGAAAGGTTTTCCCTATTCTTAGGTTTACATATTTTATATTCCTGCATGTTTTTTTCCAGTACTTTACGTTCTCAAATTCTCTGGTCTCAGGACAGTTTACACTAAAAAACTTTGAACTCTAGAGAATTTTTGTTTCTGTGGAGGATATCTATTGATTACTGTTTTAGAAATTGAAATGAGAAATTTAAAAAATATTAATTTGTTTAAAAGTAACAATAACAGATCTATTATATATAAATATAAATGGCACATTTTATAAAATAACTGTATTTTCCAGAGCGAAAATGTTAGCTTGGAATTGTTTTACATTTAAAAAAATCTTTTAAATGCCTAGTTTAGAAGGCAAAAACTGAATTCTTAAAGGTATTTCTACACTCAACCTGTTTTTCAATATGTTGTTTTAGTGAAAGAATATGAAAAAATCCAGCCTCACACAGATGAGTAATTGGAAAAGGGAGGCGTAGTTAATGGCTTTTCCAGATAATTATGTACATTATTCTTTGATACTACACTTAACTTGATGTATGACATAGTTTCTTATAAATTAGTTGCAATGTGGCATCTGGAACCACATCAGTGAGCTTTTTGCACTCATAATAAAATATGGTCTCTCTTGCACTTTGAATGGATCTTTTACCCATGCAGGATTTCATACCATCATGTACTGGCTGTTTGGAAAATATTGGTTCACTGAGTTATTCTGCGCTTCCAAATATTGATATGTTTTGTTATATAATATACAAAAATAATATTTGACTATATGCCACTAATCTCATCAGAAAAACCTTTCATTATACAAAAGCTGTCAAACTTATGGTGGAAGATGGAAGTTTTCCAAAATTCTAATTTTTTTCTTGAAAACTCAAATTTTAGCAGAGGCAACAAATATTGTTGATTGTAGTGACAGGCTCACTTTGTTCATTTTTAAGAAAATGTCTGCCAAATACCCAAGTCTGAAAAACCATAATTTGTCAGTCATTGTTTTATGTAAATGGTGTTCCATGGAAAAAGAGACTAGCTCAGCTTGCAGTGTGTCCTGGGGACAATCATTGTACTTCACTTTGCAGCAGAAGTGCTTTATGCACATTTACCATTTCATCACACAAAATATTAAAAAGACGTGTTCTCAAGTATCAAGATTTAATAAAAATAATTTTTTACTTCAAGGATTTTTTAAATGAAACTATCTTTTGGTTTTGACTGTTGAGTGTGTGGCACAATATAGTTTGGCACCCATGTCGCTGCCTTGATTTGTGCTATGGTGCCAGTAGTTAGCTACCATTGCTTTTGCACCAACAGTGCAAATGTCAGCAACAGTGAAAAAGGCAAAGAATATCTTTATGTTGTTACAGAAAAAGTGTGTCAACTTCACTGATCCCTTGAAGTGTCTTGGGGACCCGCTTTGAGAATTGCTGCTTTGGGGTTTAATTTTTCACCTTTATGCTTCTTACTAATGACTATGTCCAAGTCCTGCCCTCAAAGAGGAATCATGAGTATAAATTAGTTCTGTCTACTTCTTACTTAAATTTACCTATAAATCCTAATCTATATGGATTTATTTTAGTGTAAGGAATGAGATAGGGAATTAACTTTTTTCCCCTAAATGGCTAGTTGTTTGTCCTAACATCCTTTATGGAGCAATTTATCTTTTTTTCCTTATTGATTTGAAGCACGGTATAATAGATTTCTGGACATAGTATTGTTCCATTAATTTATGAATATACTACTACTATGCTCTATGATTTATTGTAGCTTTATAATGTTTTATTATATAGCAGGTATTCTCTCCCTTCATTACTCTTTTTCTAATTTTTTCTGAATCTTTGTCATATTCACTTTTCTCTCCGTCTGTCTGTCTCTCTCTTTCTTACACACACTTTTTGATGTATCATTTTAAAGTAACTTGTAGGCCATAATGTCACTTCTTCCTTATATATCATGATGCATCTCATAAGAATAGGAATATTTTTCTACGTAACTGCAATAACATTATTATCCCTAAAAAAATTAATAGTGATTTCACCGTAGAATTTAGTTTTGGTCCATAATGTCACTTTCCCAGTTGTCTCATTAATATCTTTTATACCTGCCTGTTTTTTCCTAAACAAGGAACAAGTTCATGTGTGGCATTTGGTGATTATATCTTTTTAGTCTTTAGACTTTTTTAGGCTGGAATAGTTTCCTCACTACCCCTCTCTGCTTTATTTAATGTTATAATTAACATATAACATGGAATAGTTTCCTCACTTAAAAAAATACTTTCTGAAGTTGTTGTGTAGAATGTCCTTCATTCTAGATTTGTTTGGTATATAAGGTTTGTTTGTTCTTTAATCCTAAGTATTTCCTCTAAAATGAAAATTAGCCAAAGGTTAGATTAGATTCAGGTTGAAATTTTTCTAGCCAGAATACATCATAGCCATGCCATGTACTTGCAGTTGCATCACATTAGAGAGCACACAATGTTAGGTCATCTCACTGTTAGTGATGCTGAGTTTGGTCATTTGGTTAAGGTAGAAAAGACTCCAGCATAAAGGTACTTGTTTTCTTTGTATGTTATAAATAATCTGTGGAGTGCTACTTTGCTACTATAAAAATCCTGTTCTCTAACTTCCTTTCACACATACCTTTTGATAATTTATTATCTATTAATAATTCTTGCCTGCATCATCCATTATATTGTATAATATAAAATGAAAATGAAAAATACTGATTTATTCTGTTCTGCATTTATTAGCTACTATGTTAGCTTTTTTAATTTTCCTTTTTCCATCTTTTTTTAGTATCACTATGGGCTTTTTTTTTCAGCTTATTTTTTTGTGTATAATATACACACAGAAAAGTGCACATATCAAAGGTGTATAGCTTGATGAATTGTCACAAATTAACACCATCATGTAATCAGTGTCCAGAACAACAAAAGATATTGCCAGCACCCTAAAACCTTCTGTCATGCTTTCTCCTAGCCACTAGCTCCAACCTCCACCCCCAAGAGTAATCATTAGTATACATTAGCTTTACCTGCTTCTTATATTTATAGTAATGAAACCTTATGTATACTCATCTTGCTGCTTTTGCTTAACTATAAAATTTATCCATATTGTTACATATGGTTATAGTTTCTTCATTTTCGTTATGTGGTATTCCATTGTGTGAATCTGCCACAATTTATTTGTCCTATTGTCTTCGGTTAGTTTCTTATTAGCTATTAGAAAGAGTACTGCTATGAACATTCTTATATGTTTGAGTCTTTTTTTTATTTAGTATGTTATTATTATAATTATTTTTTTGTTATTATTCTTTTTGATGCTCAAATTATTCCAAATATGACCAAGTCATGTCTTTTTTGACATGGCCCCATTAGTTTTTTAATATTTGCCTACATTGCAGCATACAAAGATGCCTTAGGCTTATCTCCATACCCCAGACTTTGAAATCAGCTATTTTTCAAAGATCCCTGTTTTCTTTTAATGAGGATACCAAAATCAGGGTGCTAGGTATGTTCATTGCTACTGGGTGTCATTGTGGTTAGGCTCTTTCTGTATACAGAGCTAAAAATATATTTAAAAATAAAGTTCGTAGTATTTTGTCCATTAGTTCAATTTTTTAACATTACCAGTTGTGTAATTTTTCATTATTTAAAGATCCTTGAAAGTATAAATTGAAATTGTGCTTATTTTTATCAGAGAAATATTTGTTCATCTTTTAAAATTTTTATTATTACCAAAGGAATGCTTGTTCATTGTAGAAATATAAATAAGAAGAAAATAACAGCTATAATTTGAACTGCTTGTAACATTTTGGTGTATACCCTGGTCTTCACAAATGAATATACAGTTCATCCTCATTATTTATGGATTCCATATTTGTGAATTTACCTACTTGCTAAAGTTTATTTGTCACCCCAAAATCAATACTCATGGTGCTTTCACAGTCATTTGCAGACATTTGTAGAGCAGCAAAAAGTTTGAGTCCCCCAGTGTATGTTTCCAGCTGGGACTGAAGAAGGCAGTTGCTCTGTCTTCTTGTTTCAGCTCTCGTATTGTGAACAAATGTCCTTTTTATAGTCTGTTTAATCCCATGTTTTTCACATTTTTGAGCTTTTTGTTGTTCATTTTGATGTTTAAAGTGGCCCGTAAGCATGATGCTGAAGTACTGTAGGCTTGTAGTCTGTGATGTGACTGACAAAGAAAATAAAAGTGTTAGAAAAGCTTCATTCAGGCATAAGTTATAGTATAGGCCATGAGTTCATTGTTAATGAATCAATAATATATGTTAAATAAGGTGCCTTTAAACAGAAACACACACAAAGCAAGGTTCATATTGATTAACTGACAGAAATATTGTAGCCAGAGGCTCATAGGAACCTATCCCTATATGATCCCCTAGGAACAGCAGTTGAGTATTCACTAATTAGTGTTGACAGCAACTTTTTAAAACATAACTACTGCAGATAATGAGAATTGACTGTATATTTTAATAGGCAAAAATGGGGTCATGAGAAAGATTTTGGGAATATTTGATGCTCATTTGTTTCTCTTAGGACAGCAGCGTTCCCGAATGCTAGCTACTCTTTTTAAGGATGAAAGGTGCCAACAACTTGCTGCTTATGGGATCCTAGAGAAAATGTACCTGGATAGGATCATTAGAGGAAATCAACTCCAGGAATTTGCTGCCATGCTGATGCCTCACCAAAAAGCAACTACAGCTGATGGTAATGATCATGTTTTATAAGTATGTGGTAGAGAATATTTAGGTACATGCTAGTGGAAAGTATTTAAACTTTTGAAGCATCTTGATATCTTTCTGTAACATTTTTACATAACACTTGATTAAAAAAAGAATATTACATTGACTGAGGATGAGTATCATACACAGATGGGGTTTGAAGTATAAAAATAGCCCCATTGGAAAGCATTTTGTGGAATTATGCCTCTTTTGGAAACTGTAAGGAAAAAAGAATTATAGGCTAGTCTTACAGTGCCCAGTTTTTAAAAAAAACTCAAAGCCATTTGACAAGTACCTAAATTAATCTTAACATCAGTTTGTTTAATAGTTACCCAGTCTAATTTTAGATACAGCAAAATTTGGCACACTAGCTTGCCCAAAGTTATTCAGGGTAAAATTAGAAATTACCAATAAGAATAGAACTTGGTGTCATGTTTTCTAGTTAAGGGATGTATTATTTAAGTCAGACTGCCTTTGCTAGGAAAGTTTTTAATAGGTGCTTGTTCATAACATCAATTATTTTACAGTTTTTAAGGTAGCTAATAACAATAACATGATAAAAACGTAGATGTAGACCATCAGAAACGTGGAAAAGGTTAAAATAAACATTCAGATCTGTTCGACTCATTGCCTTGGATTCAGTGTCATTCAATATTGAAGAGAATTTAGCTGTAAAGAGTTATTTATGTAGGATTTGGCTGAAAGGTGTACCTTTTACCCAATCCTACTACCCTGAGTTAAACCAGATCAGTGAAAAGATTATATTGACCTATTGAATTTCTTTTCTTTGATTGCATTTTAAGAAGCAAACTGAAAAAATAAATAAAAATAAAGATTACCAGATATTAAAAAAAAAAAAAAAAAAAGCAAACTAGTTGATTCTTATCTTTCTGTCTAAAGGAGATATTTTTTCTATAGGGTATTCTTTATTCAGATCCTGAGAAATTCCTTTTCAGTCTTAAGATTTGTTGTGATTTTCCTCAGAAGTTGGTGTTTGTCTTTATTTAAAAACATTGTGAGATGATAAAGTGATTGGTTTGTTTTCTTAATTTGGTTGACTGCTAGACAGTTTAAAATTAAATTTGTAGCCCACCTGTAAACAGTGTGTATATATTTTGATTATTGCTGTTCTTGTTTTTCTTTTTACTTTTTTTAAAAATTAAATTTATTGGGCTGACATTGGTTAATAAGAGTATGTAAGTTTTAAATATATAATATTACAGTATACTTTATATTATATTACAGTCTGCATATTGCATTGTGTACTCATCACCTCTTTTTTACTTTAAATTCTCTTCTGTGCCTTCTTCTAACCAGCTTTTTCTTCTCAAGATGTCTGATAAACAAGTTAAAAGTTAGATAAATAAGAAAATGTTTCTAGAAGTGATACAGATTTAACTTTGAGCTTTCTGGCCATGAAAAAAAAAAAAAGAAAAGATACTATCAGTTACATAATTCTTTTCTAAAAAGAGAATTACTCAACTAGGATCTGTGAGAATAAAAATGATTCTCAAATTATTCACATGGGACTATAGTTCATATAAATGGAATCATATAATATATAGCCTTTTGTGACTGATTTCTTTCATTTAGCATGATGTTTTCAAGGTTCATCCATGTTGTAGCAAGTACCAATACTTTCTTTTATTGCCAAATAATATTCTATTATATGGATGTACCACATTTTATGTCTTCATCAGTTGATAAACATTTAGGTTATTTTTCACTTTTTTGGCTCTTAATAATGCTGCTATGAACATTCATGTAAAAGTCTTAGTCTGGACATAAGTTTTTAATTGTCTTCTATATATACCTGAGAGTGAAATTATAGGTCATATGGTAGCTACATTTAGTTTTTTAAAGAGCTGCTACACTCTTTTCTAAAGTGGCTATTCCATTTTACATTCCTGTCACCTGTGTGTGAGGGTTCCAATTTTTCCATATTCTCTCTCACAGTTATTATCTGTGCTTTTGATTTACCCATCCTGTTGGGTATGAAGTGGTATTTCATTGTGGTTTCATTTTGCATTTCCTTGAGAGCTAATGATGTTGAGCACCTTTTTGTGTGCTTATGGGCCATTTGTGTATTTTTAGAGAAATGTATTCAGATTGTTTGCCAATTTTTAAATTGATTTATTTGCCCTTTTATTATGAATTATAAGAATTCTGATCACTATCAGATAATTTGCAATTATTTTCTCCTATTATTTGTGTTTCTTTAAAAAAATTTTTTTTTTTACTTTTATTTTTTTAAATTAAGTTTATTGGGGGTAACATTGGTTAATACAATCATAATTTTCAGGTATACCTTATGTTTCTTTTTTGATGTGTCTTTTGAAACACAAAAGTTTTTAATTTTGATGAAATCCAATTTATGTTTTTTTCTTTCTTTACTTACACTTTCGGTGTTCAGAAACCATTGCCTAATCCAGGGTCCTGAAGATTTACTTTGTTTTCTGCTATAAGTTTTATAGTTGTAGCTTTTACATTTAGGTCTTTCAACATTTTGAGTTAATTTTTATATGTGGTGTAAGGTAGGGATCTTACTTTATGTTGATATCCAGTTATTGCAGCACCATTAGTTGGAAAGACTATTCTTTTCTCATTGAATTGTCTTAGCATCCTTATTGACAGTCAGTTGGCCATAAATGTGAGAGTTTATTTCTGGACTCTAAATTCTGTTCCACTTTTCTCTCTGCCTGTGCTCATGCCAGTCCCACACTGTCTTAGTTGCTTTATCTTTGTAGTAAGTTTTAAAATCAGGAAATGCAAGTCTTCTGACTTTGTTCTTTTTTGAAAGTAGTTTTGGCTCCTCTTAGTGCCTTGAATTTCCATGTGAATTTTGAGATCAGCTTGTTTATATCAATAAAACCGGAAAGAAAAAAGAATTGGATGAGTCCAGCAGTCCAACACCTTCAGGATGAGGCCTTAGGTCCAGAACGTCATCAGGTTTTTATATTTGAAAGTTGCTAAGAGAGTAGATCTTAAAAGATCTCATCACAAGAAAAAAAATTTGTAGCTAAGTGAGGTGGTGGATCTTATCAAAACTTACCGTGGTAATCTTGTTTGCAATATATACATAGATCAACTCGTTATGTTGTACATCTTAAACTAATACAATGTTATATGTCAGTTATATCTCCATTAAACTGGAAAGAAAGAAAAAAGGATTGTGTGAGTCTAGCAGTCTTAACATCTTCAGGGCGGGTCCTTAGGACCAGGACATTGTAAGGCCCAATATTACCCTACTTAAGGGAGGATGCTATGCCTGATCTCTCATAAAGGTTAGCTGTTCCTGCATTCTAGACATTTCTCACATTTGGCTTAGAATAAGGTGCTTGTGAGTACCAAAAATATAGAGATATTTCTGTTGCGCTATATGTATTGACTTTATTAAACTTACATAGCAGGTTTCATGATTGTTTTGATGCTGCTTGTTAATAAAAGTTAGCTTATAGCAACAAAGTTAATGAATCTGATAGCTAGCCCAAGGAAGCAAACCCCCTAAACTCAAAGGGTTAAATCCATCCAGCTAGTTAGTAATTACTTTGCCAGTCACTCATTTTCTAATTATGTTATTTGTATTTAATTATATATTATTCAAGTCATATTATCAGATAAAGTATTTTAGTTTTAAATTTTGATAGGACTAAAGACAATGATTATGAGTTATTTACATGCTTAGAAATTTTAAGGAAAAAAAAGGATGCATCTTTTAAGATTATAAAACTGGGTTCAAGCTTATAATGTTTATTTATATTTATTTAAGGTTCTAGCATCTTGGACAGAGCTGTTATTGAACACAATTTGTTGTCTGCAAGCAAATTATATAATAATATTACCTTTGAGGAACTTGGAGCTCTTTTAGAGATCCCTGCAGCTAAGGTATTTTCTTATTTCCAATACATAAAAAGGAAGTTAAGAAACTAAACTATTGACGTAATGAGAAAATAAAATATATAATTAATATAATATTGGCAACTGCAACAAAAATACAGATAAAAATCCTCAGGTAAATAAAAATAAATTATTCAAATGTTAAAATAGTACTGTAATGTAATTGTCTTTGTTTTTTGTTTGTATTTTGTGATAAAATGACCTAGAATGGAAATCTTAAAAGGGGTTTCAGGTTATGATACCCACTTTGTGAGATTATCTTTCATTAGAGTCTGTTTAAATCCACTTCATAGTGGTTTCTGATTTCTGACTAACTTAAGATGTCAATACATGTCTTACTTCTTTTTTCTGCCCTATATCGACTCAAAGGTTAAATATTTCTTCTCTTTGAGAGAATGACTATGATAATATGCTAGGTTATTTTATTGTAACTTCTGAGCTTGATTTAACTTAGGTTGTCTGAGTTATTAGGGAATTAATTTCATTCTTTGTCAACGAAAAAGATTTAGTTGACTATGTATAAATCTCAACAAAGTACCAGTAGTATTTAGAGAATATTTCAGGCATCATTTATTTATAAAACATTCTCTTAATTTTAAATAATAATAAAAGCAAGCAATTAACCTTACTTATACCTAACTTGCAAACCTTAAGTCATGTAGTTATGGGTCATATTCCCTGTTATGTGTTAGGGCAATTTTAATTTAAGATTTTCTGACACAGTTCCTTTACATATACACATTCAATACACAGTAAAGGAAGTGGAACAATTTGGGAACCAGGGTTTCAGTTGTCGTTAAATGATGCTTTCTTCTTAGGCTTTGAGGTATGATCCCTTTCTGAGACCAAGGGAAGTGAATATATTTTTAACAATAAATGCTAGTCACAGTCTATTCAGAAGTGATTTGGGATTGATTGTTAAGATGGTCAGAATTACTGAAATGACTGAGTCACAAGCCAGTTTGCTTACACAGTAGTACTTGAACTATGTCTTTAAGAGCTAGGTAGAGAACCTTTTGCTCCCCTTTAATTGTCTTTTAAATCCTCTCATTTCTCTCTTAAATCGGAACATCTATTCCTCCTTTCCGTTTTTTTCTTCAAAAATATTGCTTTCTTAAAGAGTTTTTGGAGTGATAAACACTGAAAATTGAAATGAAATAAAATAAGAAAAACTAGGGTTTTGTTTTATTTTGTTTTGTTTGAGGTGTGGATCCCAGTGAGAAAAAAAATTGTTAGTTTGATTTTAAGCAGAGATAATAATTAGTAAGAAAGCTGAATTTTTGTCCAGAATCTCACAACTAGCAAAACAGATCCTGGTTAACTTAAAATATGACTTGTAACCAGAAACATTTGAGGGGATATAGGCAGATTTGTAAGATTTAGTCTTATAACGAATGCAGATAAACACATAAACTTAGTGATATTTAGCTAAACTAAGAGCTTTCAATTGTCTTATCACATATGAATGTGTTAGATATGATAAAATGTCTGAGAATTTATTATTTTTTTTTAAACAGGCAGAAAAGATAGCATCACAAATGATAACAGAAGGACGAATGAATGGATTTATTGATCAGATTGATGGAATAGTTCATTTTGAAAGTAAGAGGTTTTGCTTGTTTCTAACCTAATGAAATGTCAGTGAGGTGTTGTATATTTATTATTGTCTAATATTCCTCAGCCCTTATTCCTACCTCATTTATACTGTGGACCTCGATGTGCCCAGAACCATTCTATTTGTGAAATTTTAATTTGAAATATCCTGCTGTGACCATAATCATTTTCCTCTCTTTCTGGTGGTCTGTCTCAGTTACTTCTACATCAGCTTTTCCTTGACTGCATTGATGCCTCTGGTTCTTTGACTCTTACTTTCTTTCAGTCGGCTCAGCCTTTTTTTTGTCCTTAATGCTCTTCCTATCCAGCTTGCATTCCATGATTCATTCATTACTCTTTTATAGTCGCCCCCAGGACACTTGTTTGTTAACTTTTTGTTCCACCTGTCCAGCAAAAGTTTACTTTGAATGAACCCATTCTCTATCTTTTCCATGCCTGTAGTGAGTAGCTAACTAATGTTGGAGAAGAGTTAGAGCATCAGACAAATTGACATACCACTGCAAATTCAAGGTGATGGGTCTTCAACACTACCTGGGATTCTTGATGTATTTCTTTAGTTCACTCTTCCTACTCTGCAATGATTTTTTCAGATTTCATTTTTCTTAATCTCTGACTTTTCTCCTATCTCAGAAGAAGGCCTTGTTTTTTATTTCACAGGAGGAAAAAAAGCTATCAGTTTGAAATTATCTTCTTTACTGGATTCATAAACTTGTAAATGTTAAATGTAGATCTAATTCTTTCTTTTTCTTTCTTCATATTATACTGGAGATGGTTTCTGTCTCCTTCTCTAGCTTCTCCACATGTACTTTGGATTCCTTCTCTACCACTCCCCCTCTAAAACAAGCAAACAAATAAATATACATTTTTAGGAACCTGGGTTTACCAGTTATTTTGTCTGTTTTCATACTTTCTTTTTCTCTTGCTTTGTTTACATCAATATTTAAATGTACTTGGGTCTCTCCCATATTAACAAAAATCCCTTTATCTTTTCAGGCCTCATCTTGATTTTTCAGCATATCAAATAAGGTTGATCAATCACTCCTTTTTGATACCTCCCTCCCTGCCCCCATCATCTTGACTTCTGTCATCACCTCATTCTTCTGCTTTCCCTCCTACTTATCCAGGTATTTTTCCCAGTCATCTTTGTAGATTTGTGTAATGCCTTTAAATTTAAATATTAGGGCTGCTTAGGACTTATTTCTAGGCCTTTTATCCTCACTCTGCTAAGTTTTCCTAGGCAATCTCATCTATTCCCATTGATTCAGTTACCATCTCTGTACACTCAATGCTTAGATTTACCTTAGTGTAAGTCTCTTTTCTGAGTCCAGACCCAGTGGCTATAATTGATTGCTAGGCATTTCTTACCTGTTTGCTTTGTGGGCATCTCAAAGCAAATGAACATATCCCAAACTGAATTCATTATTCCCCTCCCTGCCTGCCTCCCACAACAGCCAATCAACCAACCATCCAAAAACCACATTGTTCACTTTATCCAGCATTCTTTGTCCTTGATCTCTCCTCTTCTTTGACGCCCAGAATCCTTTTAGTTTTACCTCTTAGGTGTATCTGAAATGCATGTATTTTCCTTCATTTCATATTGTCACCAGCTTATTCTGAACCCCCATAACTTCTTCTAGGCTTGAAAAATAGCTCTTAACTTTTTTTTCTTATATCTTTAATTTCTCTTTTCTAGTCCAGTTGCCCTAGTATAGCCAGTGATTGTGATCTTTTAAAAATGCAAACAGAGGACATGGTTCCATAGTGTAGCTTTACATGCAGAAGGTCCTGGGTTTGCGTCCCAGTAAAGCCACGGTCCATGGTCTATAGCCATGCCATCCTGAATAAGCCCGATGTCTGATTTCGGAAGCTGAGCGGGTCGGGCCTGGTTAGTACTTGGATGGGAGATCACCTAGGAAGTCCAGGTGCATAGGCGTAAAAAATAATAAATAAATAGAAAATTTAAAAAGAATAAAATAAAAAATGCAAACAAAAAAGAAATAAAAAATAAATTATTAAATTATGTTACTTTCTTCCATGACACCCTAATGAACAACTTCCCATTGCTTATAGAACAAAGTTCTACAAAGTCTTCAAAAAGTCCTAATGATTTTTTATAGTTTTTGTTTTTCAATACAACCACACAGGTCTTTTTTTTTTTTTTCCAGCATTGTAAATTCTTTCCCACATCAGACATTCTGAAATACCTATCCCTCGCTGCAGCCAGTTTCTCCTGCCATCTTTTGTTTGTCCCCATCTTAGTTTGAACAATATTAATCAGTAATGATTTTCCTGACTCCCTAGGTTAGGTATGGTTTTAAGTTATAGGTTCTTATCATCCTGAATTTCTTCCTAGCATTATTCAATTTTCTCCTTTTTAATTAAAATTATTGGGATGACATTGGTTAATAAAATCAAATGAGTTTCAAGTGTACAGTTCAATAATATGTCATATGTATATTGCATTGTGTGTTCACCACCCAAAGTTAAATTTCCTTCTACCATCAAATATTTAATCCCTACTTACCCATATCTACCTCCTCCCTTCCACCTTCCCTCTGGTAACCACAAATCCACTGTACTTGTCCATGAGTTTCTGTTAATTATTTTCATTCTATGGCAATTTGTCTAAATGTCTGTTTTTGCTTCCAATTTAAGCTTTCTGGTGGTAGATATTAAGTCTCTCTTGTTCTCCATGGCATATCCGACATTTGTTCCAGTGCCCCGTATATTGTAAGTGGGAAAAAACTATTGAATAAACAAACACAGTATATGATGAATAGTATAGCAGAGGGGTCACCAAGTGAAAAGACAACTTAAATTAATGTATACCAACTTGATAGACTATGGAATATTTTTCTAATTTTCTTAGATTTAAAAAAATTATGATAAATATGCTCATAATAATAAGTAAAGCATTACAAGAATAAATAAAGAAGTTCATAATATATCTCCACTTCTACTTCCATTCCTCTAATCCCAGATCCCTGGCATAACTAATATTAGTCTACAGTCTTGGGTATCTTTCTACATGCTTATACAGATACATAAGTACATGTAGAGTTTTAATACTATTGTATTTTTTAAAGTATATAGTGTTCTGCAGATTGTTTTTAAAAGTTAGTGTACCATGGGCATATTTTCAAGTGAGTAGATAGAAACCTAATTTACTTGTTTTAATAGATGTATAGTATTTCATAGAATTCAGATATTTACCTGTTGATGAACATTCACTTGGTTTTCTTATGCATATATTTATATACTGGTACACTTAGTTCTGTACAACAGTCTCAAAAGTTGCCTCCTCTGTTTCATCAAAGGATATATGTATTTTTGATTCTTAATAGCTACTACCATTTTGCTTTCCAGAATGATGTAGCCATTTACCCGTCCCCAGATGTGAGAAAATGAATCTTCAATAGATAGATATTATACCTCTTTTTATCTTTTGCAAATCGATAGGAGAAAATGCTACGTTATTGTTTTATTGTGCACTTCTTTGGCACTAACAAAGTTTAATATCTTTCCATGTGTGGGCCCTTAGCATTTCCTCTTCCGTGAATTGGTGTTACTTTTTCTTGTCTATTTTCTTCCTTCCTCCCACACCTTTCCCAATATCCATTTGCTGTAGCTTTTGGTTTAGTGATAATTTTAACTCTGTGTTTGCTATATGTGTTACAGATATTTTTCCTATTCTGTCCCATTGTTTTTCTGTAAGGTAATACATACCATAAACACATTAAAAATTTTTTTTTGCAGCCAAATATGTCCATTTTTAATTTAACAGCTTTTGAGTTTCCTGCATTAAGAAGGTCTTCTTCAACTTGGTGTAAAACTAATATTTTCCTAAAATTTTTTCTAATATTTTTATTTATGGTTTGTATTTAGAAATTTAATCCATGTGCAGCTCATTTTTGTGCATAATTTTAGGCTTTGGTCTAGTTGTTTTTTGAAAGAAGGATTGCCAATTATACAAGTATCATTTATTAAATATTCTTTCTGATTTTTGACATATATTAGGTTCCACATATATGTTTGGATCTATTTCTGTGTTCCCAGTGGTTGTACTGATCTGTAACAATATGGTAATAAACAAATTTATAGTAAATGTTACTATTGGTAAATCAACTCTTAACCTTCCACTACTGTTTTTTTAATCAGGTTAAAATTCACATAACATGAAATTAACCATTTTAAAGTGAACAATTTAATGTCAGTATGTTCACAATATTGTTGCAACTACTATCTCTACCTAGTTCTAAAGCATTTTCATTTCCCCAAAAGAGTTTTCATCCCATGCCCATTCATTTGTCCCTCTCCTCAGCCCATTGCAACCACCTGTCTGTATCCTGTCACTATGGATTTACCTGTTCTGAATATTTCATATAAATGGAATAATACAATATGTGACCTTTTGACTTCTTTCACTTAATATGGTGTTTCCAAGTTTCATTCATGTTGTAGTATATAGTCAGTAGTAGTTCATTCCTTTTTAAAGCTGAATAATATTGCAATATATAAATATACTACAATTCTGCCACTGTTCTTAATTTTTAAAATTATTTATTCTCAAACATCAATTTTTTCATATTAACTTTAGTAATTTTGTTCTATTTTAGAAAGCAAAACAAAGGGGGGGATATGTTGTCTTTGTAATTTTTAAAATTTACATATCAGTGGGATATTGCATCTTTCCATCTGGGAATGCAGTTCGTGTCTACTCAAGTAATTTTGTGTTTTTTATAAGGATTTATAGTATTTTTCTTCATTAATCCTGTGCCTATTTTTGTAAAGTTTGATGATGTTTTAAATGGGATCCTCTACTCCCCTGTTTTTCATTTCTAACCGCATATTGCTGATATCGAGAAAAATCTTCTGTGTTTATGATTTTTTTGTTTCTTTGTTTTGGATTTAAATATTAACTTTCAGAGTCAAGTAAGGCCTTGACTCTGAATAGATAAATAGATAAATAGAGTTACTTTCTCCACTAGATGGCAGTGTCTTACCAGTCATTGGGGATGAGACCGCTTCAGTGAAGCTGTCTTATTGTGGTTGTGGTTGAAGTTGTTCGGTTGGTTGGTTTTAGTTTGTTTCCACAAATAATAATAATCTGTGTGTATATGTCTTTTTTAATTTTGTTTTATACTTTGTGCTTAATTTTATTAGCCTAGATTTTTGGAATATACTTTTAAAAATTAATGCTACTATATCTTTTAACTCATATTTGCCATGAATATAAGAGTAATTTCAATTTTTAACATTATTTCTTTTTTCTTTTAGCACGAGAAGCCCTGCCAACATGGGACAAACAGATCCAATCACTTTGTTTCCAAGTGAATAATCTTTTGGAGAAAATCAGCCAGACAGCACCAGAATGGACAGCACAAGCCATGGAAGCCCAGATGGCTCAGTGAATCCTTGTAGAACTTCTGTGCATATTACATCTTTTTCCATGTTGTACAGATTAATTTCACTATCTCCAAAGCATTTGCATCATGACCTTACATATTTCAACCCCTTTTATGCTGGATTCCATTTAAAGAAGACATTATTAGAGCAGAAAGTACAAGCATTTAAAAATATGTAGTTCCCATATATTCAGGGTCTCTATGTATCAAGCTAACTCAGATGTTTTGAAAGCTTTTCTTTAAACAGAGTAAGTGAAATATCTGTGGCTAAAGAGTTTGGGATTTGTGATAACTTTGTAGTCATGTAAAACTTAAGTGCTTTGTGCCTCTCCAAATGTGATTATTCTAATAAATGGAGAAGTGAGCCAAATAAGAGTAGTACTTTGTTTTTAATTAGTGAACAGTATTTTTCCCTCTTTTTCTTTTCAATTCAGCTGACGGTTATGCTATACACTAGAAATGCAAAGGTAAGCTGTAATGCCTGTTCACTAGGTGTTCATGGAGTCACAGAGCTGTAGTTGTGCCAAGTACTAGAGCTCATGGGGAAGAGCTTTTCATTTAGCAAAGAAAGATGGGGGAAGGCTTTTCAGGATTATTTCAGCCTAGCTTTATAGAGAAAATGGGGAAAGGACTTTCAAAAAAATTTATAGGTGACTACTAGTTTCAGCTCCAACCTGTAAAGAGCTTAGAAGTCATCACTCTATCCTCACAACAAGAAGAAAGCTGAATAAGCTGAAAATCAATAGCTTGTTTTAACTATGCCAGAGAATTGAAGTCACAGAACAAACCAGCACTCCAACAACTGGAGAGACAGGCAAATAGAATCACAGTAGATATTAGCTTTCCAGGAACAGAATCTACTCAAACCTAACTGATACAAACAGTGAAATGGTAACTTTGACAAATTACTTGAGGCTGAATGTAGACTGCCTTGACAGTTAAAACCCCCCGAGTTCCCACTCTTGGGGAAGCCCTCATGCTTTCTAGGATTTACCCCCAGGAACCCCACCAAGTTCTTATGATTAAGATCAGGGATCCCCTTGTGTTTCAGTCAGGGCAGGGGAAGAGGAAGTAATTATTCTGAAACACTCAGATCATTGTCGATGATAAAGGCCCATCCTTGAAGGGAAACTGTTTTCTTAGAGCTTTGTCTGACCTGGGGAAAGGGCAGTTAGACAAGTCCAGTCCCTGTTAGCCTTTATGTATCATAACAGGAGGGGGAAAAAAGGGCTAGGAAACTCTTTCAAAGGTCACAACCCAGGGACTCAGGTCAAATAAAAATATAAGATTATAGAATGCTTTCCAAATAACCACCAGTGCAATAGTATGTCAGTGGATTTTGACAGACCTGTAAGACAGACCTTTTAAAAACAAGAAAAAATACAATTCTAAGGGAAAAATTAAGCATCAGAACCAGATTCAGCTATGGCAGAGATGTTGGAATTGTCAGACCAGGATTTTAAAACAACTATAAATAATTTGCTAAGGGTATAGTGAAAAAAGTAGACAATATTCAAGAACAGATGGGTAATGAATCAGGTTAAAACTAAGAATTGGAAGGAGATGCTAGAATTAAACACTAACAAATGGAAATGCCTTAAATGGGCTCATCTTTAGACTGGACATGCCTTAGGAAAAAATCGGCGAGCTTGAAGATACGTGAATAGAAACTTTCCAAGCTGAAATACAAATAGGAAAAAAAAATTTTTTTTTAATGGAACAGAATATCCAAGAACTATAGGACAATTATAAAAGGTGTAACGTAGGTGTACCTGAAGAGAGTAAAAAAAAGTAACAGAAGAATATTTGAAATAATGCTAACAAGTTCTAAAATTAATGATAGACACCAAAGCATAGATCCAGGAAGCTTGGAATACACCATGCATGATAAATACCAACAAACTACACCTGAGCATATTATATTCAAACTGCAGAAAACCAACGACAGAAAAATTTTGAAAGAAACCAGAGGGGATAAAACACCTATAGAGGAACATGGATAAGAATTACATTATTTTATTTTATTTTTATTTTATTTTTTTGTCAGAAACCATGCAAGCAAGAATAGATTGGGAATATTTAAAATGTTGAAAGAAAACCCCCCCCCACCAATATAGGATTTTATCTAGCAAAGTTATCCTTCAAAAATGAAGGAGAAATAAAGACTCAACAAAAACTCAAGAAATTTGCCTGGAAAACTACCTTGCAAGAAATGTTAAAGTAAGTTCTTAAGGCAGAAGGAAAATGGTACAGGCTAGAAACTTGGATCTACGTAAAGAAAGAGCTTCCTTTGTGAAAGTAAAAGAAAATTTTTCTTATTTTTAGTTGACCTAATAGATAACTTTGTTCAAAATAATAATAGCAACAACTTTGGGATGATTATAGTATATGGAAAAGTAAAATGAATTACAGCAATGCAGGAAGAAGGAATTGGGTATATTCTACTATAAGGTAGCTACACTACCCATGAAACAGTATATTGCAAACTCTAGGATAGTTTGTAAATGTAAATTGCAAACTCTAGGGTAATCAATATAAAAATTTTTTTAAATACAATTGATATGCTAAGAGAGGAGAGAAAAAATGGAATCATAAAATGCTCAATTAAAACCAGAGCATCAAAATACATGAGGTGAAAACTGATAGAACTGCAAGGAAAAATAGATGACTCCACTATTATACTTGGAGACTTTATGACCCTTCCATCAGCAATGGACAGATCCAGCAGGCAAAAAATTGGTACGACATAGTTGAACTCAACCGCATTATCAATCAACTGGATATGATTGACATCTATAGACTACTTCATCCAACAACAGCAGAGAACACATTCTTAAGTTCACATTCACCAGGATAAATTACATCCTGAGCCATTAAGCACACTTTAACAAATTAAAAAGAATAGAAACCATACAATGTGCACTCTCAGACAACAATGAAATTAAGCTAGAAATCAATAACAGAAAGATAGCTGGAAAATCCCCAAATACTCAGAGATTAAGCAATACACTTCTAAATCCACAACATAACAATGAACCCATTAGGTATGTATAAGGAAGCAGAACACAGTATGTTGTTGCTTTGTCAACATTAATAATACATGAATAAGAACAGAAGTGTTGGCTAACCATACCATGTGTCTTAAAATAGTTATCTGTAGTCCTTTTCTGTTTTAAAGTTCTTAGATAAAAGAGAGAGGTGTTGCTGTGGACCAAAATCTTAATGAACCAAACTGTAAGAACAAAGTTATGAGACTGACCCTTGAAATTAATGACATAAAGACATTCGAGAGCAAAGAAGCATAAAGAATCATTAGTAAAATCTTTTATTTGGTTTATATTTTAAATATAATATAAAATTAATAAACCAGAAAATTTAATAATGTGAAAACAAGGAGAAACTAAAGACCATTTAGCAAAACTGAGAGACAACATTTATTTAAAATAAATCAAAATTCTATTTATTTTACCCTATTCATTGTAATTAAACATATCAATCATATTTCAGTTGCAAAGAGTGGAGATGTTCTCAAGCTGAAAAGGTGTCCGCTGATTTTAATTGTTTCAAGAGTTCTTCATCTATAAGGGACACACAAAAAATAGGTTTAAATTTTCTCAATATACTTCTTTATTTTTAATAAACTTATAATTTTAGAATTATTTTAGATTTACAGAAAAGTTGCGAAGATAGTATAGAAAGTTCCTGTATGTCCTGTACCAGTTTCCCTATTGGTTAATATCTTACTATGGTGGGTTTCTCACAACTAATGAATCAACGATATATTATTATTAACCAAAGCCTATATTTAGATTCCTATATAAGTCCAAATATAAGCCTATATTTGACTTAATGTTCTTTTCCTGTCCCATGATTTCATCCAGGATAGCACATTTTATTTAGTCATCATGTTTTCTTAGGTTCCTCTAAACTGTGATTGTTCCTCAGACTTTCCTTGTTTTTGATGACTTAGATAATTTTGAGTACTAGTAAAGTATTTTGTAAAAAGTGCCTCAATTTTAATTTGTCTAATGTTTTTCTCATGGTTAGACTGGAGCTACGGCGTTTTGAGAGGAAGACCACAGAGGTAAAGTGCCATTCTCATCACATCATTTCAGGTGTACATGCTATCAACATGACTTGTCACGAGATGTTGATTTTGATTACCTGGCTGAGGTAGTTATGTCAGATTTCTCTACTATAAAGTTACTCTTTTTCCCCCTTTATCATGTTATACTCCTTGAAAGAAAGTCACTATGCAAACCCACACTTAAGGGATAGGGAATTATGCTCCATCTCCATGAGGGGGTAGTATCTGCATAAATTGTTTGGAATTCTATATTTCTGGGAGGTTTCTATTCTGTTTATTTGTTTATATTTATGTACTTATATTGGTATGAACTAAAAGATATTTATTTTACACTTTAGGTTATAATTAATACTACCTATTTCGTTACTCAAATTGTTGCAGTTTTGGCTATTGGTAGCTTTTTCAGTTGGTTCCTATATCCCTTTGTCTCTTTTAAAAATATAAATCATCTTATTCTTTTATCTTTGTTCCTTGCACTGTCATTTCAGATATTTATATATCTATAGTTTTATTGTCAATGAATAATGTAGGGTCCAAGTTGATAAGCACAAGTCAGGATTACTAAGATATTTTATTTCAAGCCAGTTCAAATATTCAGTGAGATAATTTCCCCAAGGTAAAGAAGAAAAAAAAAATGTTCAAATGTCAGGATTCGTTATTATGTATGTGTACATAGATATTTTATCCAAATTGTCTCATTTATTTATTTAAATAAACAGTGTTGAAAACTGTCTAACTTCATATCTTTTCTTTTGATCTCATCCTGTCTAGTCTGTGCTATATACCATTATCAGATTAATTTTTCTAAGGTATAGCTCTATTTATGTTACTCCCTCACTTAAAGCCTGCAACAATTCTCCACTACTTACCAAATAAATGGCCAAATCATTGGCCTAGTACTCATGACACTGCATGCCAAGACCCTAACTCACTTTTTAAAATCTTTCCTTTTTCATTATTTTCCACTTAAACCATGTGTTCTTGTCAAGTTGGACCTAAGCTCATAAGGATGTTTTTTCTCTTTTTGCCTCTATAGTTTCACTAATGTTGCTGATTAGAATCGATATCCATTTCTACTAATTAAAAGCACCTCATGTGTCAGAGGCACCTCTTTGCCCCATTGGATCCATTCCCACCCTTGTCAGCCCTGGGCTGTGCCCTGGGTGGCTGATATCCTGCCTCCGCCTTCCTGATGGGCTCAGCCAATGGGAAGGAAGCCCAGAAGGACGCCAGAGAGGGAGGTCTGGGTATTTTTTTCCTTGGCTTTGTCCTGAGGGGTTGCCTCAGGCTGTTCATGTTCCTCTACTGAGAGGCTACCATTCCTCACAGAGTAGCATTCTTCACAGAGCTCTCTCCTTTGGGATCCTGTAAGTGCTCCCTCCTCGCCTTCCTGAGACCTGGGGCTGTTGCTAGCCCAGGTTACCCACCATCCCTTGTCATTTCCCTATATTTACTTTTATAAGTAGTTTTCATTAAATTCTTGTATTATCACAATTCAAGTGCCATCTATTTCCTCTTGTGACCCCGATAGTCACTTCTTCTTTAGAATCAAAAACCACTTTTTCAAGAAACTATCACTCATACATCATGAGAGAATATGATCTTTTCTTCCTCTGAACATAAAATAACACTTTGTCTAAAGGCATTATTCAACTTTGCATTTATTTAAGGGCTTGCCTAATCTCTTCTTTTTGAGTATAAAGACTCTAAAGATAAGAGGTCACACTTATTTATTTTTATCTTTCACAGTACCTAGCAGTATCCTGCATAGTACCAGGTACTTGATACATTATTTGCTAAATAAATGAATATTTTTTACATATCTTCCAAGAGTTATTTTCATTAACTTATAAAGAGTTCTCAGACACTTGAGAAAGGAAGTGGGGTATTGCAAAGAATATTAAAGGATATAAATGACCAACCAGATGAAGAGATACTTAGGGCAAGGTTAAGAACCTCTGGAGTTTGGGGTGACCACCCTCCCAGCAGCTCTCAGAACCCTGTCCTTTTGGGTTTTCATGGAGACTTCATTACATTGGCAGGATTGATTAAATCATTGGCTACTGGAATTGAGCTCAATCTCTAGCCCTTTCTCACCTTCTTGGAAATCTGGGAGGTGGGGTTGAAGGTTCCAACCCTCTAATCACAAGGTTGGTTCCCTGGCAACGGATCCCTATCCTCAAGGGCTTTCTAAAAGTCACTTCATTAGCATAAACTCTGTAGTCAAAAGAGGCTTGTTATGAATAACAAGATACTTTATTGCTCTTACTATATAAGAAATAACAGATTTTAGAAGCTTCTATAAGAAACAGAGATAAAGGTCAAAATACACACAAACACACACACACACACACACACACACACACACACTCTCTTATTATAAATCACAGCACCACAGTGGTCCTCCCCAATCTCCCTGTATTTGAGTTGGTCCTTCACTTCAGATTTACCTAGAGCCTGTATTCCTATGTTGGTGTTGGTTTGACAGCCCTTGACCCATGTTCAGAGCTAGCTGTGTTACTGTGTTCTATCACAGTTTATTACAAAGAACATTTTCCTCCATCATGAGAAGCATTGTGGTGGGGTCATGGAACATAGATTAGATTTGGAATGAGAATGTCTTTGCTCAAATTCCGGTTTCCTAAAATGTGTGATTTTGGACTAGTCATTTAACAGCCCAATCATTTAACCAGCCGTTTAAATCTCTGCTTATTAATCTGTAAAATGGAAATGGTTTCTGACGTACACACTTCACGTGATTATTCAGATTATTAAATGAAATAAAATCTGGGGATGATTTCAATGAACAATAAAGAATCAGATAAATATAAGGGAGAATTGCTGTAATGTACAAAAAAGTAGCAAGGATGTTTCTTTTGATGATTTTCATACACATTTATAGGCAATAATATCAACTACTAGTCATTGAGCTTCTACTCTATATCAGGCATTGTACCAGACTCATACTGTCCATTTAATCTTACAACAGCCCTGCAAAGTAGAAATTATTGAGTTAATAAGGAAATGGAAGCTCAGAGAGTTTAAGGAAATTGTGAAATATAAATCCTTCTCTGGTTAACTCCACAGCCCCTATTTCTTTCTTTGTCCCTCAGCTTTAGAACCCTACTCCATCACAGCACTTATTACAGTGTTGCACTGTCATCGGTTTGTTGTGATCTTGAGAACTGAAACCCATTCATATTGATTCCTTTAGCACTAAGTTCAACATTAGGCTCATAGGAGGTACTTTTTATTGAATTAAGTAGTTATAATATGATTAGGCACTAGGATATAATACATTTCCACTTCAGAATTCAGGACAGGTTTAAAAAAGCACTAAAGAAAAACACTGAAATTAAAATATAATACCTTCAGGTACTCAGGCAATGTGGTACTATTTGCTTTTATATATATGCAAATATATAAATATATTTCCCTCATAGAGCAGTTTCAAAAACAAAATTACTTCAATATTATTTTACACTTTTTAAATTTCTTGAATTTGCTGGTTTCTTTCTAGGCCTCATTGCTTAGTAACACTTGGCTAGTTTGGTGGTTCCCTTGAGCAAGAAGAGAGAGCAGTACATGAAGCCAGGAGTAGTTTTAAAAACAGGGCGTCTTGGGTATTTCTCCACACAACTGAAAGTGTATCATGCAGGAATGCTTCAGATGTTACCTGAACAAAAAGGGGTCCACCTGCCTGCGTGAGAGTCAAAGGAAAGATATGTGCAGGTCTGCAGCAAAGAAATTAAGGATTTATCCTAGGGAGTGGCAAGTCCTGGGAAATACAAGCAAGCTAATGCTCTCAATGACCTGGCCCTCAGGTATCTCTGGAGCACACAGTATAAAGAGAAAAATCAATTGTCATGGAAACTAAGGGAGTTGAGGGCGTGGGTGCTACTGACTGGAAGGAGCTGGGGGTGATGATCATTGTGTTGGGTTCTGGAATCAGCCTGGGGCCATCCCATCTAGTCCCCTGGATGGTAGGGTAGTTCTGATTCAATAGACCTGGAGCTGAAACACAGACATCTAAGACTGAGTTGTTACCTTAGTGTAACCGAAACTTACTGTCACCATGATTATAGACCTGAGGCTCCATAAATCTTATGTCCTAAGGCTTAATAATTAAAGGAGCAGGCATCCAAAGGTAGAGGGTGGAAAATGCAAGTGAGTTTCCGTGCTATTATCTGGTCAAAATCAGGTCAAATTAGTAAAAGCTATATTAAAGAAATGAAGTTTGTGTGAGGTTACACAAACCTGTTTAAACCTGCCCACACTTGATCACAGCTAATTATAAACAAATCAGGCCTCTCTTTAGAAAGGGTCCCCTGAGTCCTAGAAAACAGCCTCATGCAAAGGCTGCACAGTTATTTTGGGTGAGGATAAAGTCAGGTTGTTGGCTTTTTTTTTGGTTTGTTGTTTTTTAGAAAGAAGGAAGAAGCTTAAAAATGTTCCTTTAAATGTTTGAATTTGTTGAATATCGTCACCATCAACAAATAGCTCTGGATAGTTCCCTTCCCATTAGTGAGCGTAGCAAACAAATAACGCATTTTTTCAGTTTTAGTAAAATGATAAGTATCCAAATGAGTACAAAAATTGACATTATTATTTAAAGAAAAACCTCTAAAATGAGAGACATTTAAAAGCCCCAAGGTTGAGAAAATGAAGAAAAGGCAGGAACAGATAATTCATAAGACAGAACAATGACCCTTAAATGTATTTTTTAAAATGTTCAAACTCACCAAATATTAAAGAAATGCAAATTAAACACTTGTCAGATTTGCAAAAATTCAAAAGTATGCAACGCATTCTTTTGACAAGGCTGTGGAGAAACCGGCACCCTTCTAACATATTGCTGGCGGAGGTGCAAATGGGTGTAACAGTACTGGAAGGATCTTTGGCAACACTTACGAAAACTACATGTTCACGTGTCATTTGACCCAGAATCCCACTTCTAGAAATTTATCCTGAGGATATACTTCCAATAGTACAAAAATATATATGCAGAAGTTTATTCTTAGCAGCATTGTTTGTTTTTCCAAAATATTGTAAACAATCTAATTGCTTATCTTTGGGAGAGTGGTTGAATAAACTATGGTATATCCACATGACTGAGTGTTATGCAGCAATCAAAAAAATGAGAACGATCTCTATAACCTGATATGGAATGACTTCCAGAATGTACAGTTATGTGAAAAAAGCAATGTATAAAAGCATATTATATTGATACAGGACAGCGCAAATTTCCCCAAGTAATGGGGAGACCCAGCCCTGTACCGAGAGAAGAAAAGGGTCCTTTGGCCGAGAGTGAGAAAGAATTCAATACACATGCCAAAGTTAAAGTCAAAAGGAAAGTTTATTAGAAAAGGGGTAACACTCCACCGACAGAGTTTGGTCTCCTCTCAGAGGCAGACAGTGAGAAGGACAGTGAGAGACTTGGAAAGACAGTCAATGGTAGGCAAGGCGAGTGTTTAGGGAATTCAGTTCATATATCATTCTTTAGTTCCTGTGAGTTATTGTTTAAAAGACTTTGTTAACCCATGACCTACAGTGAGGAAGGGGAAAGGGTATGTAGAGTGAAAAAGTAAGACTATGTAGAGTGAAAGGCCTGCTGGCAGTTCCTAGCTTTTAATCCATAGGTCCCCCATGGTTTTAGCCATAGGGAATGACTCTTGATTCCTGTGTCCACTTCACAAGTGTGGAGAATCCCAGCAGAAATCTTTTTTGATTCTGAAGGTGTCCTCTTGGCCTGGCTACAGGGCTGATCAGTACATTGCAGTCTCTGAATGTGGCTTGATTAACATTTTAAATTATCTTACCTCCTTCCTCCATTAATATGACATCCTTAGTGTAAGAAATAAAGAAATATAAGAAAACATACAGGTATCTGTTCAATTGGGCAATAAGAATTACAGGAAGAATAAACCAGAAAGAAATGAAATTTGTTCTGTTCAGAGTCAATGGGATGGAAAGAATGGGAGCCAGGAAATAGAGTAGTAAGAGTGTGAGTGATACTTCCCTACGTGTAACTTTCTGTATAGCTCTGACTCTTCGACTCATGTTAATATTTCACATATGAATTCAACACATAAATAATTGAAATCAATCAGAATGTGGAAGGAACCCAAAATGTAATATAAATAGTAACAAATGGACCTAACTGTATTACAATTACTATAATAACCAGTTGAAGGGAGTGGAGAAGAAAAAGGTAACCCAGGTAAGCAGCATTCATTTTGACTATATAATGTAAAGCTGAAGAAAAAAAGAACTAACACAAATATTGTACTCTAGTCAGTAAACTTGTTTTTCACAAGAGTATGAATGGCAATTCTGAAACTCCTAATATATACAGGACTCCTATAACATATATATATGTATACACACACACACACACACATATGTGTGTGTGTGTACATATATATGTGTGTGTGTGTATATGTATGTGTGTGTGTATACATATGTTATATTATTAGGATGCGTAAAACCCCATGGGACAATGGCCAAATCTGGGACAATTTGAGCAACAAAATAATATTAATATTGGATTATAACTCATAGACTAAAATAATTATCAATAATTCCATACTGATATAATTTGTAAAGGTTTAAAAAGGAGAGAGAAGAGATAGTGCTTTCTAATGGTAGAACTGCCATTAGTGAATGTAGGAGGAGTAATGAAAGTACGGGATTGCCGTTTGGCAAACACCACAGTAATAATTGTTGTAGGCAAGACTCACAAATGGATGTGAAAATTAGTAGACTTTGAAAGTATGAGAAACGAGATATTTACATGGTCTCAAAGTATCTCTCCACAGGCTACTTATAATTACAAAGATAGCAACTTTATAGTGGAAAAATCTGACAGACACTGTGTTAGCCAAGTGATCAAGCTTAATATTATCAGTAGAGGGACATATTAACATCATGCACCTCTTTATTATCAGGCACTGAAGGATGCAACATCACTTCTGTGTTATTCCTGTCAAAAATGCATAATTGGAATTTAATCATAAGAAAGTATCAGACAAATACAAAGGAAGGGATATTCTACACTATAACTGGCCAGTACTCTTTAAAAAAGTGTTGAGATCATGAATGACCAATAAAGAATGAGGAAATATTCCAGATGGAAGGAGACCAAGGAGACATGTTGACCAAGTGCAATTTGGGATCCTGAATTGAATCCTGGAACAGAAAAGAGACTGTCATTGCTCTCCAGTCAGAGACCATCAAGAACACATTTGTAGTTGAACAAGTTGAGTTTATTAATTGTAGCAAGGGAGAAGGCACACCATAGGAAGTGCAGGTGTTTCATTAGGAATGTGTTAGAAAAGACCTTTTTTGATTGAGTGATTTGGAGGAGGATCAAAGAAATGAAGGTGTTCCAGAAAGTGGAGACAGTTCTATGATTTAGTATATTACTAAATCTTATCTATAGAAGGGGCTGATTAGAGCAAGGATAACCCTACAATAGCCAAAGCATCAGCTGTCACTCATATTAGTCAGAAAAGGGAAATGTTTGGTATTTTGTGACTTGGAGAATGTTTAAAGTTCATCTGTGTTTAAATATAATTATAGGGTGCTAGTGTTCTTATCTTGATCCATCATGGTCACATAGTAGCCTTATCTGATGCTCTGTGAAATTGTTTATGTGCGAGAGGAGAACAGCAAGACCCAGTGTGACTGACAACATGGATGGACTATGAGGGCATTATGCTAAGTGAAGTAAGTCAGAAAGACAAAGAAAAATACAGTACGATCTCACTTATATGTGGAATCAAACAAACAGACCAAACTCATAGATACAGAGAATAGATTGGTGGTTGCCAGAGGTGGGGGTTAAGGGGTAGGCAAAGTGGGTGAAGTGAGTCAAAAGGTAAACACTTACAATAATAAACTAAATAAATCCTGGGGATATATTATATAGCATGGTGACTGCAGTTAATAATACTGTATTGTATATTTGAGAGTTCCTAAGAGAATAAATCTTAAAAATTCTTATCACAAGAAAAACATTTTTAGCTCTGTGTGGTGATGGTTGTTAACTAAACTTTTTGTGGTGGTCATCTCTCAGTAAATACATATAACAAATCATTATGTTTTATACTCGAAACTAAAGTAACATTATATATACAATATGTCTCAATTTAAAAAAAGAAAGACCTAGTATGAGTGAGTGCCAGGCCAGCTTTTAGCAACACTAGCTGATGGCACCAGGCCAGGTCCTGGATGGCAAGGGCTGTTTTTCTCTTCCTTAAGACATTAGTGGAATAATTGGCAAAATTTGCAAAATATCTATCGATTAATAGTTAATAGTTAATAGTAGTTTATCAATATTAATCTCCTGATGTCAATATTTGTGCCATGGTTATATAAGACATTAAGTACCTGGAAAGCTGGTTGAAAGATATATAGAGATCTTGTGTGCTATTTATTTTATAGCTTTATTGAGATATATTTTGCATACTGTAAAATTCATTCATTTAAAATGTACAAAATGTACAGTCCAGTGATTTCTGTATAGTCATAGTTAAACATCATCACCATAATCTAATTTTAGAATATTTTAGCACATACCCCCAAAAAACCCATATTAATTAGCAGTCACTTTCCATTTCCATTCACCTCTTCCAACTCCAAACAACTTCTTACCTGCTTTCTGTTTCTATTAGTTTGCTTGCTCCAGATATTTCATAGAAATGGAATCATAGAATATGGTCTTTTGTGACTGGCTTCCTTCAGTTAGTAGAATGCATTTAAGGTTCATTCATGTTATGGCATATATCAGCACGTTTTTTACTGCTGAATAATATTCCACTGCATAGATATACCGTTTTGTGTTTATCCATTCATCGGTTGATGGACATGTAGGTTGTTTCTAATTTTGGTTATTATGAATTATGTTCCTATTATTATTTGTGCACAGGTTTTTGTGTGGATATTTGTTTGCATTTCTCTCGGGTATGCACCTAAAAGTGCTGGGCCAAAATGTTAACTCTATGTTTAGCATTTGGAATGCAGCTACGTTCACCACTATTACCACCAACACCACATTTTAAAGAACTGGTTCAAAGTGTTTTTGCAAAACAGTTGCATTTTGTATGAAGGTTCTCATTTCTCCACATCCTGATCAACAATATACTATTGTTTGTCTTTCTGTGTGGTGTTTTGCAACATTTTTTGCAAATATAAAATTTTTTCAAAAAACAACAAAATGAAGCATAGAAAAGAATATGGAAAGAGGGGAGTCTCCAAAAAAATTTAGAGTGAAACATATGAAAATAATCTGTTACAAACGCTGTAGAAATATATTTCCAAATCTAAGTAATATGTAATGTACATATGTTTAGCTATTATAAGATATTTGAACTATGTTTGCATTTCCCCTTAAAATTCTTAGAAACTATTCTAAAATTTTCTCTTTTTGGTGTAAAACACCATAAAATGCATTCGAAACAGTTTAAATTTATCAGGTTTGCCCTTTTATGTGTATTCAGTGGCTTTTTTTTAAAGTAAGTTTATTAGAATAACATTGGTTAATACAATTATATAATTTTCAGGTGTACATTATAATTTGACATCTGTATATTCTATTGTGTGTTTACCACCAGAAGTCCAGTTTCCTGCAGCTACCACATATTTGATTCCCTTTACCCACTTCACCCTTCCCCTATCCCCTATGTTTGATCCTCTTTACCCCATCTGCTTCCCCTTTCTCCTTCAACCCCTATACCCTATTGTAACCACTAATCTATAGTTCATGTCCATGAGTCTCTGTTTGTCCTGTTCATTTATTGCTCTTAGGTTTATATCTCACATATAAGAGATATCATGTGATTTTCAACTTTTTCTGTCTGGCTTATTTTGCTTAGCATGATTATCTCGAGGTCTATCCACGTCGTTGCAAATGGTAGTATTTCATCTCTTCTTGTGGCTGAGTAATTCCATTGTGTGTGTGTGTATACACACACACACACACACACACACACACACACATATGTATAGGTATATCTTTATCCAATCGACTATCATAGGACACTTTAGTTGTTTCCATGTCCTGGCCACCATGAATAATGCTGCTATGAACGTCAGTGTGCAAATATCTTTACAGATATGGATATTCAAGTCTTTGGGGTAGAGGGATTGCTGAATCATATGGTAGATCAATTCTTAGTTTTTTGAGGAACTTCTGTACTGTTTTCCATAGTGGCTGTACCAAACTGCAGTCCCACCAGCAGTGTATGAGGGTTCCTTTTTCTCCGGATCCTCTCCAACATTTGCTATTACTTGTTCTGTTGATTATAGCCATTCTAACAGGCATGAGATGGTATCTCATTGTGGTTTTGATTTAAATTTCCCTAATAGCTAGTGATGTTGAACATCTTTTCATATATTTGTTGGCCATCTAGGGAGAAGTGTCTGTTCAGGTCCTCTGCCCATTTTTTGATCGGATTGTTTTTTGTTTGTTTGGTTTTTTTGTTATTGAGTTGTATGAGTTCTTTGTATATTTTGGATAGTAGGCACTTATTGGAAGCATTGCATGCAAATATATTTTCACATTGTGATAGTTGTCTCTTTACCTTGTTGACGGTTTCTTTAGCTGAGCAGAAGCTTTTTAGTTTGATGTCGTCCCATTCATTTACTTTTGCTTTTACTTCCCTTGCTTTAGAGGCCAAATTCATAAAATCCTCTTTAAGTTGAAGGTCTTTGAGTTTAGTTCCTGTGTTTTCTTCTATGCATTTTATTGTTTCAGGTGTTATATTCAAGTCCTTAATCCATTTTGAGTTAATTTTGGTGTGTGGTGATAGACAACAGTGTAGCAGTTTAGTTTCATTCTTTTGCAGGTGGCCTTCCAGTTTTCCCAGCACCATTTATTGAAGAGGCTTTCCTTTCTCCACTGTATGTTTTTGGCTTTTTTTGTCAAAAATTATTTGCCCATATAAATATGGGTTTACTTTCAAACTCTCGATTCTCTTCCACTGGTCTCTGTGTCTGTTTTTCTGCCAATACAATGCCGTTTTGATTACTGCTGCTTTATAGTATAATGTGAAGTCAGGCAGAGTGATGCCTCCAGCCTCATTCTTTTTTTCTCAGGATGGCTTTGGCAACTGGGGGTCTTGTGCTTCCACACAAATCTGATGATTTTTGTTCTATTTCTTTAAAAAATTCTGATGGGATTTTGATGGAGATTGCATTAAATCCATAAATGCTTTAGGTAATAAGGTCATTTTAACTACGTTGATTCTTCCAGTCCAAGAACACAGGATATCTTTCCATTTTTTGTATCTTCTTCGATTTCTTTTAATAAAGTCTTATAGTTTTCATCATATAGGTCCTTCACATGTTTCATTACATTTATTCCTAGGTAGTTTATTCTTTTTGTTGCAATTGCAAAAGGAATTATTTTTTCCACTTCTTTTTCTGACATTTTGTTGTTAGAGTATAGGAATGCTAATGCTTTTCGAACATTGATTTTGTAACCAGAAACTTTACTGTACTTGCTTATTTTGTCTAATAGTGTTCTTCTGGAGACGTTAGGGTTTTCTATATAGAGAACCATATTATCCACAAATAGTCACAGTTTGAATTCTTCATTTCCTACTTGGATGCACTTTTTATCTTTCTCTTGTCTGAATGCACTTGCTAGGACCTCCAATGTTATATTGAATAACAGTGGCGATAGTGGACAGCCTTGTCTTGTTTCTGATCTTGGAAGGTTTTTAGTTTTTCACCATTAAGTATAATGTTGGTTAAGTGTTGGTCATATATGGCCTTTATTATGTTAAGTAGTTTCCTTCTATACCAATTTTGTTAAGTGTTTTGATCATAAATGGGTGCTGTATCTTCTCAAAGGCTTTTTATGCATATATTGATATGATCACATGATTCTTATATTTTAATTTGTTTATGTGGTGTATCACATAATTGATTTGCGTATGTTGTACCATCCTAGTGCCTCTGGGATGAAGCCTACTTGATCGTGGTGTATAATCTTTTTAATAGGTTGCTGTATTCAGTTCGCTAGTATCTTATTTAGGATTTTGCTTTTGTGTTCATGAGAGATACTGGTGTGTAGTTTTCTTTTTTGTCTGTTAATCTTTAGCAGGTTTTGGTATCAGGGTGATATTGGCCTCATAAAATGAGTTAGGAAGTATGGCCTCCTCTTCAATTTTTTGGAAGAGTTTGAGGAGAATAGGTATTAAATCTTCCTTGAATGTTTCACTGGTGAAGCAATCTGGCCCTGGAATTTTACTTTTTGATAGGTTTTTGATGATTGTATCAATTTCCTTACTGCTAATCAGTCTATTTAGATTTTTCCAGTTCTTGATTCAGTCTAGGAAGGTTGTATTTTTCTAAATACTGGTACATTTCTTCTAGGTTATTAAATTTGGTGTTATATACTTCTTCACAATATTCTTGTATGATCCTTAGTATTTCTGCAGTGTCTATCATAATTTCCCCCGCTTCCATCCTTGATTTCATTTATTTGTGTCCTTTCTCTTTTTTCTTTAGTGAGTCTAGCCAGGGGGTTGTTGATTTTATTAACCTTCTCAAAGAACCAGCTCTTCGTTGCATTTATTTTTTCTACTGTTATTTGTTTTGTTTTCAATCTCATTTATTTCTGCTCTAATTTTGATGATTTCTTTCCTTCTGCTGACTTTAGGCTTCATTTATTCTTTCTTTTCTAGTTTTTTAGAATGAAGCATTAGGTTGTTTATTTGGGCTCATTCTTGTTTTTAGAGATAAGCCTGTAATGATATGAACTTTCCTTTTATGACTGCTTTTGCCATGTCCCAAAAGTTTTGGTATGTTGTACTATCATTATCATTCATTTCTATGTATCTCTTGATCTCTCTTTTTATTTCTTCTCTGACCCAGTTATTCTTCAGTAGCATGTTGTTTAATCTCCATGTATTTGTGGTTCTTTCCACTTTCTTTTTACAGTTGATCTCTAGTTTCAAAGCATTATGATCACAGAATATGATTGGTATAATTTCAACCTTCTTATATTTGTAGAGACTATCTCTTTGTCCTAGTATGTGGTCGATTCTTGAGAATGTTCCATGTGCACTAGAGAAGAATGTATAAGCAGCTGTTTTAGGATGAAAGGCTCTGTAAATGTCAATTGTGTCCAGTTGGTCTAATGTATCATTTAAGGATGTTATTTCCTTATTGATTTTCTGTTTGGATGATCTGTCCATATCTGACCCTGGGGCATTTAGGTCCTCCACTATGATTATGTTTTGGTCTATTTCTCCCTTTAGTTCTGTTAGTAATTGCTTTGTATATTTTGGGGCTCCATGATTGGGAGCATAGATATTAATAAGTGTTATGTCTTCTTGGTGCATGATTCCCTTTATCACTATGAAGTGCCCCTCAGTATCTTTCTTTACCTTTTTGATTTTAAAGTCTATTTTGTCCGATATTAGTATCGCTACTCCCGCTTTTCTCTGAATGCCATTCGCTTGAAATATCATTTTCCACCCTTTCACTTTGAATCTATATTTGTCTTTGGAACTGAGATGTGTCTCCTGGTGGCAGTGTATGGTTGGGTTTTGTTTTTTGATCCAATCTGCAACTCTGTGCCTTTTTATTGGTGAGTTAAGTCCATTTACATTTAGGGTGATTATTGAAATATGAGGTCTTCTTATAGACATTTTATCTTTTGCTTTCTGGTAGCCCAGTGTTTCCATTGCTTTTTTGTCCTTATGTTTTTTTTTTTCCTTTATTCTGGTTGGCCTTTGTGGGTTTTCCCTCTGGTTCTTTTTTTTATGTTATATACTTTGGTTCTAAATCTTGTGTGTGGTTACCATTACGAATATGTAAAGGATAGTGTATATATATATGTGTATATGTATACACACATATATATATATACATATACACACACACACACACACATTCCAGATGTGAATGAGGACAAAACATTTATGTTTTTCAACAGGTTTTTATCACGTCATGTGTAAATGAATCTTAATTTCCTTTGCTTGTACTCTGAGCCCATTGCTGTAAACATTGTTTGAAATCATAGTAGCTCTCCAGATGAAGAAAGGTGACACCAAAGATCACTTTTATTTATTACCCCTTATTTTTTAGTGAAAGTGAACAACCAAATACACAGCATTAAACTCAATGGAAATAGAAGAGTCTATGCCCTCCAAATAAATGTTGAAGACCTAGCTTTGACAAAAGCGCGCTACAGAAAAATAGTCCAGCTTTCATAGTTGTTTTCCTAACCAAACATTCTCTCAGGGTGAGAGAAAAAGAAGTGAGTTAAGACCAAATGATTTGCCACTCACTTGGTAAAGGAGGAGATAAAATTATGAAACTAGTTTCTGTGGAACTCTCTGGTTACATCCTTATCCATTTCCAGCTCATGCCAGTAACTTATGTCAGTTTATGTGCAGTGGAAATACATTCCAAGAAGGTTGCAATTGAGAATATTGGTTTAGGGCAAAGTAAGTGCTGTGGAAGAGACTGTGACGTTCATTTTCTTGGGTAAACTACATCTTTATTGTGAAGCTCCTAACTGCAGATTAAATTCCTGCTCTTCTGCAGCAAAAGACTCTATTTCTTGGTGGAACACTGTCTCCATACTCAATAGCTACAGATTTGTAGGTAGGCTCAGCTTTCTTCATGAAATTTGATAACATAATGATATGATATTTGCATATATTTCAAAATGATCACCTAATCTAGTCAACATCCATCAACATACATAGTTACAATTATTTTTTCTTGTGATCGGAATTCATGTCATTTCTTAAGGCTGTTATTCATGAAGAACTGGAGTCAGCAGGAGAAAATTTATTCAAGTGCCAAATTCCCCTCTTTCATAATGAAAAAAAATTAAATCCATCCTTATTGTTTGCTCTACTCTATCCGTTACCTGGAAACAAACCACTCAGACATAATAGGGAAAGATCATGTGTAGGCTGCAGTTAATGGAATTCACTTACCTGCTCCTCTTCCCCAAATAAAACAAAAAATAAGAAACAAGAGCTTGAGGGCAGGGTTATAAATATCCCTTAGAAATAATCAGAACCAGGTACTTGAACAGGGTTGAGATATCTTCTGTGTCTCATTTTTGTTCTCTTCCGTGGCAGACTGGCCTTCGCTGAGGTAGAGAGTGGTCACATGGCTCTAGGTAGACAAAATTATATCAGACAATGAATGGGGTTTTTCTCGGCAAGCTGGAGCAGAACCTGCAAAGATTTAACTTATAATAGCACAGGCTTGCCTAGCACTTGAGAGTATGATGAAGAAGGCACAATTGCCCCAGGGTGTCCCTTGGTCCCTGTGTAATGGCTTAGTAGGTATCTGTGTTTAGTAGTTCTTGTTCTTAGTGGGAAGCTGTGTGTTTCTTGTTTCACTGGCATCACAGCATTCTTAGATGTTTTAAGACTGTTGGACTCAGCTCAGTCACCAGGCCCTGCACCCTCAAGAGGTTTTGAGACTCCCCCCCCAAATCAGGGAGGTCTACTGATTTCTCTTAGCTTCTTCCTCATCCTAACCAGAAAGAAAATCACGTTGTATAAGAGAAATTGTAGCTATGTAGAAAATGGAAGCTTCTGGAGCCTTTAGACAGCTCCAATTATTATGCAAATCTGCCAGTTCTTGATCAAGGGAAAAAAAGAATACATAATTAAAACAGTGAGAACAAAACTTGAGGACTTCCTAGGAAAGCTAGTAATTTGTACCCATTAAAATGCAAAAATATTTGTTCAACATTTCAACCTTTCCCCCACATCATAGAGAAATTTAATCTTTATTTAGGAAGCTGGAAACAGTTTAAGAGGTCAATGATGGCAAATTATAGTAACCACTTAAGAACCTGACGATTGCAAAATTTTCCCAAGAAACTTGTAAATTTATATTTTAAAAAGTTTTTATTTTTCTTCAAAAATAGTATGTGCAAATGATTAACAGTTTTCAAATAATCCAGAAGGGTTTATAATGAAAAGCACATTTCCTGTTCCACCCTTCTATTGTTTCAATCCTGCTTGCTCCACAGAGGTGTATAGTTTTAACTCAACTATTTCTGTTATTGTTTTTAGTTTTCTTGGGACTTATCTCCATATCTCTGAATAATATATTATACTTTCATTTCTTAATTAATAGCTTTAGACACTGTCTATGACTTTCTGCATGATAGAGGAGTATTATGCATATACAGCTTTTCCCTTCCTCTGCACTCCGAGTATAGCACCAGCACTATTCTTAGTTCCTACTGTAATTCCTTTATTATTTTAAATGCTTATCCATAGACCCTTGTATTTGGTTCTCAACCTTAGATATCCCATTTTGTAAGATGAGAAGATCAGTGTCCTTAGCATTCCTTTCTTTTCTCCTCCCCATTTCTACTTCTCAACTTCTGGAATCTCTGTTTTTATTTATTTATTTTTTTCAGAGTTAATAAAACTTACATTCTGTCCTGTAACCATAATTAGGTAATCTGTACTTTGCCTATTGGTTGACTCTGAATAATTCAAAAAGCATATTAACATGATCGTGACTATCATTAAGGGCATAGCCAAGCTTCACTTTTCTTTAACCACTTAATAAACCCTTACTAATTGCTGGACACTTTTCTAATCACTCTACATTTATTGACTAACTTAGCCTTATGTAGAAGCACTATTAACCTTATTTTATGAGTGCTAGAGCTGCCAGAAGAGAATTTAAGCAACTTGCCAAAGGTTACAGAGTTAATTAACTGATGAGAGTCAGAAATTAATTTTCCCTCCGAAGTTTCTTTGTCTTCTTATCTTCCTGCTTTAATCATTTCCTCAGTGCTAGCTTCAAATCTTTGGAATTTTGTTTTCCCTGGATAGCTCCTTCCTGAAACTTCTAACTTTTTGCTACAATTTGGATCCATTGCTCTCTAGACTTGCTGTGTTTCTAGCCATCTGAAACTTTTCTTTATTTCTCCCCAGGGTGTGGGGAGTGCATTTTTTTGGGTCCTTCCATGTCTGAAAATATTTTGATTCTTCCCTCATATATTTATAGTTTTATTAGATTTAGAATTCTATGGTTAAAATAAATTTTCTTCTGGAAAGGATGAGATGGAAGGGTGGATTCAGTGCAAAAAATAGAAAAAGTTTAAAAAAGAAAAGAGATAGAAATAGAAAAAGAGATAAATAGAAAGCAGAAAATAAGATGATAAACTTTTTTCCTAAATGTATTAATAATCACATTAAATATCTCAATTAAAACACAAAAAATTGTCAGATCAGATCTTAAAAATAAAGAAATAAATCTAGCTGTGTGTTCTTATTAAGATTTGCTAGAGCATAATATACAGAAACTTTAAAAGTCAAGAGATAGATAAAATTTTACCAACTAGCCAAAAGTAAGCTAGTATTGCTATATTAACATCAGACATATAATATTATAATGCAGTGAAAGTGAATGAAACTCACCTGTCTTTATCAACATGGGTGAGTCCAAAAACACAGTGAGTGGAAAAAAGCAACTTAGAAGGATATATATGATATGAAGAGATTTATAGAAATTTCACAAACAGAATACAGGTTTTATGATAATATATATTTCAAAACCAAAGTTATATTGGTCAGCACAACATGCATATGTGGTGAAACTATCCAGGAAATCATGGAAGTTATTAGTGCAAAACTTAGATTACTTCTGGCAGAGAAAGAAGGGGCAAGATCAGGGCAGGGAATCTCAGGTGTGTCACAGGTGTTGGTGATATTAAGTATCTCTAGCAAAGTGATGGGTTCATGGGTGTTCATTTTATTATTGTTTTTAAGCCTTGTTTGTATGTTATGAATACTCTTGCCAATAAATTTCCTTTACAATGTTGAAGGTATTGTTCCGTGGTCTTTCAGCAGCTGGTATAAGTGATGAGAAGTCAATTGAATTCTCATTCCTCTGGAAGAGAGATGTTTTGGGAAGGTTTTAGATTTTTCTTTTTTACGTTTGTGTTGCTGAAATTTCACAATGAGGTGTCCAGTTGTAGATTTCCCCCCTTTTATTGTGTTGGGTCCTCCCTGGGCCCTTTTACTTGAAAGATGCCTATCCTTCAGCCCTAGGAAAATCTCATGTTGCTTTCAGTTATTGCTTCCACGCCAGTGCATGGCTTAATTCCATTCTCTATTGTTTTCAATGTTGCTAAACAGGATTCTGCAGGGCTTTACAGGAAAGAATATCTCCTCACTTGTTTTTGACTTCCTCTAAGATTACTACAGAATATAGCTTCCTCTATTTTTCTTATTTTACCATTCCTCCACCTGCTTTCCCTCTTCTTGAAATTCGTTGAACTCTCTCCTGTCTTCTGACCCTCCACCCAATCTCTTGATTTTAACTAGAAGTCTCCAGGAATATTTTTTAAATGCTAAAATCTAAGCTCTTCATCTGTTGGCTTTTCAGTTCACAGCTTCTCCATCAGTTTTTCTGAGATGTAGAGAGAAGACTCATGGGGGCGGGCTGAGTACAGCCAAAAGAACTGGAGAAACTGTACCTGCGTACCGGAATGAACACCATAAATAATCCTTACTCCTTAACTGTGTAATCTTAGACAAAGTTGATTCTCTTATCAGTTTGAGGTAAAATGAGTTAAGAATATTTGCTACACCAGTGAACAAGATAGAGAAGTTCCCAGCTTCCTGCAATTTACATCCAACGGCTTACCTCTGATAAACAGATTGGTACCTCCACCCCCCTTCCATGGTTTAGCCCCACGGAGGAGCTTTTATTTTGGACAAAGAAAGAAATGAACGTTATGACTACTAAATTCAGATAAACTGGTGTCGGTGAACAGCCATGGCTGTTGGCACTGGGGTGAACTAAGTATGCGCTCTCCTGCCACAGCGCCTTTGCGCATGCTCTTTCCCTGGCTGCTTGCACTGCCGGCAGGTCCCTCTTGGCTAGTTAATTTCTAATCATCCTCTAGATCTAAGTGCAATCACTTGCTTCATCAGGAAGCTTTCCCTGACCGTGACCACGTCAGTCCTGCTACCGTGAGTGTGAGAGATGTACCTGGGCATCACTGAGCATTGATAATCCAAAGGTAAACAAGACACAATCCTGACTAGGTCACTCTTTCAGGGGAGACAGACAAACAGCAGGGCAATATCAATTCCATGTGGTAAGTGAAAAAGGATGCTCTGATATCACAACGAAAGGGTCTAACTCTAGAGAGAGTCTAAGCTAGGTTCTAATCATCTCAATCATATATCTCTAGATCGCTAACTTCATTAATTATATCAGTGCTCAAGGATAAGTTTATTAACATGTGCTGAGAATATCTTATTACAAAGTCCCTATTACCTATTACATGCATGTAGCAGATTGTATTTTCCACCACACTTTTGAATATCCCATCCCACATACACTTCCTACAGTGTGACTGATATTCTTGTCACTGAGACACATAGGAGGCTTTGTTTCCTCTCTTTTAAACTGGGTGGAGGCTTGTGACTGCCTGACCAATGGAACATGACTTCTGAGGTTGGTCATACAAAGGACCCCTCTGCCCTTGACACACTGCCATGCTTATCCTTGGAACCCATCACCATACTGTGATGAAGCCTAAGCTACATGGAGAGGCCACATGTGGGTACTCTGACCAATAGTCCAAGCAAGGCCTCAGCCAACAAGTCAGCAAGCATCAAATGCCAGGTATGTGAATGAATGAGCTTCAGAAGGTCTCAGTCCATAGCCTTTTGGTTCTTTCAAATGAGGCTCAGATATGATGAAGCGGAAACAAATCATTCCCATTGGTTCTGCCTGAATTCCTGACTCACAGAAACCATGAGATACAATACATGATCATTATTGTTTTAATATGAGAAAATTTGTTATGCACAAATAGGTAACTCATATGCACAAAGCTATAAAGATTTTTTTATAGAAAGATATAAGGAACTGCAATGATGGTGAACATATTAATTTTCATAACTTGCAAAAATTACAGCACAATACTTTTTATTTGGGTATGATGAATGACATGACACTTTTAAATTGTCAACTAGTAAGTACTTGAAAAGCCAAAAGCAGACTAGTCGTTATAAGCATAAGTGACACTCATGTGGTTCATATAAATAAGGCTAGAGAACTCAGATATCGGAGCCAACCCAAGATGTTAAAACCTACAGCTAATATAAGACTGATCACATATCTGATTTAAGGTTCTGCTTTCCCAATAAGCTGTGGTATTTAAACTTTAGTGTTTTTCAGAGTCACCATGTAATTGTGTTAGAAATGTAGACTCCCAACTTCTCCCTTTCTCTGAATATTTTCATGCAAGGTAAGGTAGGAATCAGTATTTCTTCAGTCCTCATACAAGGCAACTATAGGCAGCTCAACATCATCATCTATTTGAAAGTATGTTTGAATTCTGACAGTGGAGACAGTGTAGGCTGATGCCCTATCATATCTACCCTGTGTCCCTAGAGCTATGCAGGCTCTGTTAGAACTGTGATGCTCCCTTCGACTTCATCAAGTGGCTGACCCTTTGCCTAAGCTCCCCAAGCAAATGCTTAACACTTTAGGGAAATGACTCATCTGTGAGTCTTATAAGAATTTTCTGCTTCTTAGGGTTTTTTTTAATGACTCGAGATGGAGGAGCTTGTAGGGTGTGATTAATGGAAAGAGATTTAGTGAGAAACGTAAAGGAAAACATTTCACAAAAATTGTTGGAAAAGATTATTCAGTCATTCAACAACAGCTTTTGAATTTGAGCTCCATAATGATAGCCCCCGCTTTCTTTATTTAAACTAATATATTCCCAGAGCTTCAAATAACGTCCAGCAAATAACAAAGGCAACTCTCTTGGCCACTTAGTATGTGTCAGGTACTCTTCTAAGCACTTTATATTAATTTATTTTATCTTTACATCAACCCTATGAGGTAAGTACTATTATCATCCCCATTTTGGAGGTTCATAAACCAAGGCATGGAGAAGCACAAAGTAAGCACTCAATTAATACTTATTGAATGAACTATTTGTGGAGTGCTTCCTATGTGTAAAACTATGCCAAGCTCTGAAGAGGATAAAGAGATGACGACTTGTTCTGTCTCAGGGAGTTTGCAGTCCTCTATGTTAACCTGTTTCGTGAGATTGTAGATCACGATTCGATGAAAAGTAGACAGAGCCTGCCTTTCTCCATCCCCCACTTCCCATCCTTCCATGAGCTGATATTCTTGGCTGAACCTTTGAGAAGGCAGTGCAATCAGCATGTCCTTAAAAAAAATGATTTAATGATGAGTTGACAGTAATTTCCTTTGGGATGCCAGAATAATAATTTATTTCTGAAGAAATTCAGATAACTTCTAAGCAGTCAGTTTCCTGGAAATGATTTTCAGTACAGAGTCAGCCTTTGAAACTTGACCATCAGCAATCCGCACCATTAAAACTGAGTCCACTTTTGGGCTCAGAGAGACACAAATGAGGGAAGTTTTCTTATGTCTGGCCCTCTCCCTGTCCCCCCTCATTCATTTTTCTGGCTGTCACACCCTCCAAATGTGGAAAATAATGACCCAACAGTTTGATTTCTCCTCCCAATAGTTACCCTTTTACAACCATCCCCAGCAGAAATTATTTTCCCACCCTACCCTCCAAGTGAGAGAAGCTCTCCAAAATGTCTACAGTTTCATTCAAGTGGTCACATTCAAGGGCATTATTTGGTCTCACTTTGGAAACACTCTCCTGTCTTCCTTCCTTCTTCTCTCCTTACACAAGATGCTCCTTCTGAGCTTTTCTAACCTTTTCTTTTCTAATTAATGTCCACATCTTGAGGTTCCTCAGGGCTGATCCTAGACACTTTCCTTGTCTCTTTCTACACTTCTTGCTGGTCTCACTCATTACCATGGATTCAAGTACCATTTTAGTGCCAATGAATGCTAAATTGCTATTACCACCCCGAGTTTCTCCTTTGACCAATAAACTCTTGACATCTGCTTTCTTGCCTTTTTCCTTGGATGTCTTATTGGCACCTCAGACTTGACAAATCCAAAAAGAACTTTAGATTTTCTCAAAACCTATTCTCCCACCCTACTCCAGTCTTCTTCATTCCGCTTGGTGGTTCCACCTGCCACCTGGCTACTGAAGCTGGAAAACAGGAAGTCACCCTGAATTTCTTCTTTTTCTTCATATCCTCAATCTAATTAATTAGCATATAGTTTTCTTGATTGTATCTCTCAGAGTTTGGACACATATAGTCTAGAAGGCTGGAAACAAACAGAATGGCTATCTTTTAACTGCCAGAAATCTGTCTTGTGCTTTCAGTGAAAATTGTGAACTTGTGGGGAAGATTCTTCCTTTGTACTTTGTACTTCCTTTCTCCTTTGGGAGAAATAATTTTATTTTCATTTTTAGAATAAAAAAAGTAGTTTCTTGATTTGAACTAATCATCAGATGTTTTTAAAGCATATCTTTAATATGGAGGTCTAGAGTGCTCAGAAGCAGATAACTAGTTTGATTTTAAATGTAAGTAACTTCATGGTCATATCTGAACCTGAAAACACAACACAAGAAGCATTCCCCATCACCAGCCATTCCTGGATTTTTACAGGCAAGACTGAAAAGACTTGATATGCACTGGCAGTGGGAAGACTAGCATAGTTCTGGAATAGGGGCTAAAGGAACATAAAGGGATAATCATTTAGGGAAAAGTGTACTGATTTCTCTTCTTCAAATTTAAAACTGAGCTCCATTTGCCTTAATGTCTCAGATTAACACATCTCTATTTTGTTTCAATCATTAAAAACAAAAAGACAAGCAGTGAGGTGAATATTGTGGGTCATATAACTATAAGACAAGTCTCTCCACTAATGTTCCCCTTTCTTATCTCTCCCCTGTTGTCTTTGGGATCATTTGGACTTGGTGAAATTGTCCAAAGGCAAATACATTAGATTAGGATATTAAATATACTGTTTAGTAATCTAGAGTTTGTTTCCTGGTGGTGATTTGGGAGACATGGTGGGCAGGGCAGAGAGAACACCAGAGAGATGTTTTCCGTGAGATACCATGAGAAGGAGGGAGAGAGGAGAATAAATTTTGAAGGTCGCTGAGCCTGAGGGAAGAGAGAAGATGGGAGAAAAGGCTCTAAGGGAAGCATAGGATTGCTGAGTGCCTGCTCTTATTTTTCTCTGTTAAACAGTCCTATGTGGAGGCTTATATCTAAAATCAAGGACATATCATTGAGTGACTTATTTGTAAGCATCCTTGCTCATCCTTAAGCTTATACTATGTTCTGTGTGGCTTTGAGAGCAGGTGCTGCACTGCTTGGTGTCTCTGCTGAAATCACATGGTCACCCACCTGTTTATGTCCCCAGCTCCAAGGCCTGTGATTCTGCTGCCATTTCCCCCCTGAGAGTTGCAACTTTGTGAGGGAGAAGCAGTCTGGATTCTCCTGCAGATGCAGACATTCATCCCTCACTCTGACATCTTTCACAATTTAATTTTCTTCCCTTCCACCAGCCCCAAATCCTTGAAACAATCTAATAGATTACTTTGCAGCCAAAGTTCACCATGCTGCCAGGCCTCACTGCTTCCTGAAGATATCACTTGTTAATTGTTTTTATTCTACATGCTAAACAGATTTCTGGCTACATATGTGGCTGTGTTATTATTGTCTTCTTTCCCCTCTTGGGAAATGAATAAGGTCAGTGATTACTAAGGCTTTTGTAATGCTCTGTTGTGAGAACTGACATTAAGGAACATAGTTCCTTTTTCCATTCACAGTGTATGTGATCAACCTCAGGGGAACTTTTAGACCTGAGAAATTACTGATGCTTATGTGTATTACATTTTGTAGTTGAAAAACCATGTTCCTTTAGCAACACAAGGTTTCTTTTAAACCTTAAAATTTAGTAAGTACTAGGAAAGCCATATCTTCATTGTAGAGGTGAAAAATCTGAGGCTCTAAAAGGCTAAGTGATCTGCTTAAACTCACAGCTGGGCAAAGGCATTGTTGGGCTTGGATTTCTTTCTGGGCTGCTCTTTTTTTGCCAGCCCCTAAATATTGACAGTACCTCAGCTCTGACCTTCAGCTCTGCTCCCCATACTCTCCTCATCCCCCAGGCAATCTCATACTCTCATTTTCAACTATCAGCTGTATGCTGATGATTTCTAAATCTATATCTCTATCCCAGATCACTTTTTTGAGTTCATATACTCAAATGCCAGAGAAATATCTCCACCTGAGGGTCATGGGCATTCCAAACTCAACATATTCCCAATAAAATTCTGTGCAATCTACTTCACTCAAGCCTTCTCCTTTTCCTATCTTTCTCCCCTCCTCTTTTCTCTCACTTTCATCCTTGCTTTTTTCTTCCTTCCTTCCTTCCTTCCTTCCTTCCTTCCTTCCTTCCTTCCTTCCTTCCTTCTCCTGAATTCATGTTTTTCTACTTGATTATTCTTCTTAGTTTCAATTTTGGGACTTTAATATATGAGAAAATACATAATTTATAAAATATATACTTTCCATTTAATAATGATAGAAGAAAAAAATAGTCATGCAGAGGGGGGAAAATGGCATAGATGATAGAGGCTCTATTCATTCCTCTGGTGACCAAATCAAAGTTGCAATGGAAACAAGGAGCAAACAGCAAGGAAAAATTGCCTGAGATCTAGATGAACAAGCCATACAACTAGGGATAAATTTAAGAAATCACCCTGCAATGGCAGAAGAAAAAAAACAGTCATGCAGATATAAAGTACAGCATAAGGAATATGGTCAATAATATTGTAATGACTATGTGTGGTGTCAAATGGGTACTAGACTTATCGGGGTGATCACTTCCTAAGTTATATAAATGTCTAATCACTATATTGTACACCTGAAACTAATATAATATTGTACATCAACTGAAATTGGAAAGTAAAAAATATTTAAATAATTTTTAAATAATTAAAAACACTAAAAAAAAAAAAAGAATGATAGAAAAGATACCCATCCATTTGAGGAAAAAACAAAGTAATCAAAACTATCAAGACCACTGATTGCAGCTCTGAAATACTTTAATAAAAAAACAAATCAACCATGAAATTACTAACTTTGGTGTCTGAATATAAAATACTTATCAGGGCGAACTATTAGAAAATGATTCAATTTATATGCTCCATTTAAAAATATCTGTGTATTCTTTGTGTAGACATGTCCTCTATTCTGAAGCTGTTGGAAGGAATTGTCCTCTTTTCAGCAGGAATTTTGTTTTGTCTGATTTTTCATTTGTCATACCAAAAGGAACTCATTTTTCATTCTTGTTGTTTTCTTCTGACATTTCCTTTTTAGGGTACAAACTTCACTCAGACAAAAATCCAAACAGTCCAGCTATTACTGTCTGTTTTAGGAAACAGAGATCTGGGTCTGGAGGCTAGGGCTCAGGGCAGGTACAGCTAGTGAGACCAGACAGATCAATGTACAATGTAATGTACAGACCAATGGCCATGGAATCTGGGGTCATGGAATCACGGATGTGGGTCCAGAGAAAGAAGGCAAGGACACAGTCATAGGGTTGGGTACGTGAGTCATGTTGGGCATTGGCTGGCAGCTTTGTGTTTACTGATCTTCCCTTCTTATAAAAGTTCCATGATGATTGTGGATTCTGGTGACCCAAATGTAAATTCCCCCATAGCAGTGTAGAGTTCGATAATAAACCAAGAAAGAGAAAGACACGTGAAGGCTCTACACTGTATAGGGATTGTGTCATCTTCTGAATTGAAGGTAAAATATGATTTGCCTTAGTCTTAGACTCAAACTAAGGAAATAAAAAAGTCATGCTTAGAACACTCCAGTTCTAGATATTAGAGTTTTGTTTTGTTTTATTTTGTGAAACTCCAGTGAAAGGGTAAAAAAAAACTTTCAAAACTAAGCCCAATCAAAGATTCAGAAGTGAGGTGGTTTGATATAAGAATATTTTGTGACCTGTTCTATAAGTCAAAACAATTAATCAAACAAAAAGGTCTTTGCTGTGTAATATTAAGAATCTCTTAATTTTTTGAATATTTGGGGAACAATATCTGACAAAGAATTTTATATTCTTTGTTATGCTTGAGAGTTTTCTTTACAGTTGCGTAGAAATTCTTATCTTTCCTTTATTCACTCTGCCCTCATTGGGCCAACTATAGGTATAAACTACTTAATTTAAATGTCGTTTATATCTTCATAATTCAAAATTGTTGCTTAGGCTTCCAAAGAAAGGTCCAGAAAATAATGCATTAAAGTGGGTTCAGTTTTTCAGCTTTATAATAACCTTGTAGTCAACACATGAACTGTAGAAAAATGAAAGAAAATGAAAGAAAATGTTGTGATTCAGCCAATGATTTAGCTTTATATATGGTAAAGAGGAACTGAACTAGTTTAAAAAGAGGTTGGAGTCTGTGGCCATGCAACCTTCAACATGCCTGATTTCATCTGGTCTTGGAAGCTAAGCAGGGTTGGGCCTGGTTAGTACTTGGATGGGAGACCACCTAGGAATACCAGGTACTGTAGGCGTCTAAAAAAGGAAAAAAGAAAAAAGAAAAGCAGGGTGGATTGAAAAAACAAAACAACAACAACAACAACAAAATTTCGTCCTCCATGAACCATCAAAGAGAAGTGGAGATAAAATGCTAAAAATAGGGAGGGTCCTGACAAGATGGCAGCTGGAAGCACCAGAAATCTGTCTTCCTACTCAGACAAGAGTTACACTGACCAGAAAAGGGAACCCACAGAATGAGAGAAAATATTTGCAAATCGTTTATCTGATAAAAGACTAATATTCAGAATATATAGAGAACTCCTAAAACTTAACAAAAAATTAAACAATCTGATTCAAAAGTCCTTGAGGCAAAGGACTTAAATAGACATTTCTCCAAAGACATATACGAATGGTTAATAAACCCATGAAAAGATGTTCTAAATCACTAATCATCAAAAAAACACAAATCAAAACTACCATGAGATACCATGTCACACCCATTAAGGATGGCTATTATCCAAAACAAGACAGAATGTACCAAGTGTTGGTGAGGATGTGGAAAAATTGAAACACCTGTGCACTGTTGATGGGAATACGAAACGGGACAGCCACTGTGGAAAATAATATGGCAGTTCCTCAAAGAATTAAAAATAGAATTAACACATGATCTATATACTTCCTGTGGGTGTATACCCAAGAGAATTGAAAGTGGGGTCTTGAACAGATATTTGGACACCCATGCTCATAGTAGCACTATTCACAATAGCTGAAACATGGAAGCAACCCAAACTTGTGAATGGATAAGCAAAATATGGTATATACATACAATGGAATATTATTCAGCTTTGCAAAGGAAGGGAATTCCGACATATGTACAACGTAGATGAATTTTGAGGACATCTTACTAAGTGAAATAAGCCAAGAAGCAGCACCGATTAGCCATGTGAGTGGATCATTTTGAAAGGCTACCCTGCAGCTCAAGTAGAACTACCCCAGTTTACACTGCATGAGCAGAGACAGGGTGTTCTGCTCAAAGTCTGAAGTGACTGTTGTTTAAGCCACTAGGCTGCAAAAAGTGTCTAATACATCATTCATGAGAGGTGGGATGTATGGATAATCATTCCATCCCCTGGAAAGGTGAGGTGAATGCTCTTCTGCTGTTCTTTGCTTTGCCAATTTGTAAATCTTCCACTTGTCTCCTTTCCCTCACCCCCAACTTCCTTCGAGGAGTTATTGCTTCTTGGCTTTTCCAACTTAGTTCTAGTGTGCAGGAGCATTTAAGGGGGGGGGTGTTGATTTAATTGAGGGTAGTAGTCTCAATTAAGGGACAAGCATTTGGAATGTACAGGGTAAAGCATAATATCAAGAGTGGGAGAATGAGACTAATAACTACTTTCCCTGAATCAAAGACTTTTTTTTTAAACAAACCTCCTTCTTTATCATAACTTTTTGTATAAACAGGTACAATGTTACGATTTTTTAATAAGCTAGATGGAAAACATTATTTTGCTTAATAACAGAATTCCACCCCCTTCCTGCACCTTTGGGGCTGTGGTTCCTAGGACTAGAAAGCTGAGACAAAATATTTCACTCTGCATAAGAAAAGTGTGTGGACTGCACCCCCATGTTCACTGCAGTGTTATTTACAATAGTTAAGACATGGAAACAACCTAAGTGTCTATCAACAGATGAATGGATAAAGAAAATGTGATGTATGTATACAATGGAATATTATTGAGGCTTAAACAAGAAAGAAATCTTTCCATTTACAACAACATGGAGGACCTTGAGGGCATTAAGCTAAGTGAAATAAGTCTGGCAGAGGAAGGTAATCACCATATGATCTCACTTATACATGGAATCTAAAATAACACCACACACACACACACACACACACACACACACACACACACACTTGCACACACACCTGAGCTCATAAATATAGAGAACAGATTGGTAGTTGGCAGTGGAAGAGGGTGGGGAGTGGATAAAATGGGCTAAAGTGATTAAAAGATACAAACGTTCAGTTATAAAATAGTGAGTCCTGGAGATGTAATATACAGCATGGTGGCAATAGTTAATAATATGTATTGCATGTGTAAAAGCTAAGAGAGTACATCTTAAAAATTCTTGCCACAAGAAAAAAATTGTAACTGTGTGGTGATGGATGTTAACTAAACTTACTGTGGTAATCATTTTTCTATACATATATGTTGAATCATTATGTAGTATACTTAAAATGAATACAATGTTATATCAATTATATCTAAATAAAAAAGTAATAAAATGCCTCATTAATGTGGAGCGGTGGGGGTGGGGGAGAAAGGTGTGTGGAGCGCCTGTGGCTGACTTGCTCCAGGAGAGGACTCCGAGGAGTATAGAAATGTCCAATGGGAATTAGACTTGTGACAGAAATCCTTTCTCATCTATATAATCTACTGTAAACTCTGCATTGCTCAGCAAAGGCTTCTTGGAGTGTATTTACTTTATGGGGCTGTAAAGAAAAGACAAATGCCAACTGGAGGAAACCATACTTTCTTGGGGTAAGGGACCATGCAGGGTAACACCTGGCCTTCCAGTGGAAGGAAATTCCAAAGTAATAAAAGCTTTTGACTTGGCAACATTTTAAAAACTTTTTATTTTGAAAAATTTCAAACCTATAAAGGTAGATAGAAAGACAGAATAAAGAATTTTCATCTATCCATCATTCAACTTTGACATTTTGACAACCTTGGGTTCATTTTTAGAAGAAACATACTGTAATTTCCTATGAAGCAGTATTTAAAGACACAAGAATTGTTGTGGAAATTAATTTTTTTAATGGCAGTCATCTTAGAGAATGGCGCTGGAAATATATATTTTTAAAAATAAATTGGAAATTAAAATGTTTTGAAGCCATCTGAAACCATATGGTTAGTTTAATTTATAATTAGTTCCTAAGATTTGAGGTGAGATAGCACTTAATAAATGCAGTTTTTCATTCCAGTATTTTCTTTTACCACCAAGCGAATTTTACCTGTAGAAAATTGAGAAGGGGGGAGGGAGGAAGAATAAATGAATGAAATAATTAGGACTTATCAGTTCTATTTTTTTTTTTTACATTATCTTGTTTCAAATATTAAAACTTCCATTCCACCTCTATACTACTGCAAAATTGTTACATATTTAAAATCTACACCAAATAATCATCCCCTCATTCAGTACAATCTACCAGAAATAGTTAAGATTTAGATGAGTCTCTTAGGTTAGGGCCTCAGTTATGCTTCCTAGCTTGAAAGTTGCATTCATTTATTCATCTACAATATTTATTAAGTGCCTACTACATTTCAGGCACTATTACCAGGTTCTTGGGTGAACAAACAGAATGCTCTGCAGCTTACCAGAGTTAACTCCAGTCACCAAATGACAATAAATCATCAAACATATGAAGGTGAGAGCATTCAAAAGGCAGAGAATCCAAAGAATCTTTTTCATTGACTGAATAACTAGAACAGTCAACTACCACAGTCTAATTCCCTCAGGGCTACTTTGGCATCAAATTCTGAGTCAAGTTGGTAACACAGGCCTTTAAGAAAACGTCACTCTTTGGGAAGAGAGACAAAAATTAATTCTTAGGAAATAGGGTATAAGGAGGAAAAAGACTAATAAGAAAACTCCCTATTTTGACTCTGTTTGAAAGTGATTTAAGCACTTTAGTCATTGAGGGAAACCATTTAGAATGAGTGGAAGACAAATCCTAGGATATGAAAATGGTACTAAAAATGCAACATACTAAAGCATGTTCATAAGAGGACTTTTATTTTGTGCTCCATGTGAGAGAGACAGATTGCATTAATGTAACCAGTCATACACATTAATGCATCATCCTGATCAAACACTCTCAAAAACCTCTTGGGAGATAAGAGTTTTATGGAGAAGAGTCATTTCCATGTGAAATTTACAAATCCATGGGGACTGGCAGGAAGAGATTGAAAGGTAAGACTGAGTAAGCCATTGCCCTCTTGTCTGAGAGAAACAGGAAGAACTGAAATTTAAAATGTGATCAAGAGAGCTTAGGAAACTAGGTAAATAAATATCTGGCCAATTTTGATAATACAGCCACCAAAAAATCTAATTATTTTTCATAGTGAGTGTTTCAGAAATTTTGGATAACTGGGTAAATTGTCCAGATTTAATTTATAGAGACTAAAATAGCTTTCCACCACTTTGGAAAATAAATCATTATTTTAATATTGTGGTGTTGACAAGAACATACAACTAGGTACATTACACAGTCACACTGAGATCCGGGCTTAGGGAAGTCAGTGTCCGGTCAAACATATACCTCTACTACCTTAAACCATGGTGTAGTTAAGATAGACATAATTGACATGTTGCATGTTTATTTGGTACATCACATGACCACTCCTGCTATGGCAGATATCCTACAAAAATTACAGAATTCTTTCCTAACCTACCAGGCTTAGTCCTTTTAACCTAAATTCTGGGAAGCTGACTATCAATTGATTGGTGTAGGCTGACAATTAAAAATCATTTGCTCTCCATTTGTTAAGGTATCTGGGAGAAAGTACCAAGGAAATAAAAGATGTTTTTGGAATTTGTTTTGATATTCATAAATTAAAGAATTTCCACCAACATACCAAGCATCTCTTTTACAAAGCATTCATTGCTCTTCTTTTCTCGATATCTCGCTTGAGCTGACAAAGGGCACAGAGAGGGAAAAAAGACAACCATAGGAAATCTTTGCAAATAGATCCCTGTTAAAAAACAGACAAATGAATCAACATATAGCCTATAAATATAATCACACAATTTCTTGCGTTTGTATAGCTTTTCAAACCTCTTTAAAATGTACATTTTACGTCACTTGTTTATCATGAGAATTCTCTGATATTATCCCCATTTTTTTGATGACTCAGAGAAATTGAATGTTTTGCTAAGATCATAAAACAAATTGGTGTCATACTTGGCCTTTCTCTTCTCAAGCCGGTGCCCTTTTCATAATATTACATCATCTCAAATCATCTGCAGTTTACAGGTATAGTCCCAGCCCTCTATCGCCTGTTCTGGAATGGTTCCCTTTAAAGCCAGTTGTGTAATGCATCAATTTTCTATAGTTTGTGAGTATTGTCAGACCAGGCCTCACCTTGTATCTCATAGCCATTTTCATTGGCATCTCTCATGTTTGTTCTGTAAGGGAGGAAGCCCAGAGTATGAGAGGGACATGTAAATTATGAGGATAAGAAGAAAGAAGAGATGAATAGTATTTAGTCAAGCCGTGGAATGAGCTACTTTGCAAGGTTTTGAAGGCCCTCTCCCTGGAAGAGTCCAGATGCCCTTGAAGCGAATCTTGCTCTGAGCAGTAGGCACTGGCTGCTCCAAGGGGTCTAGTCTGACAACCAGGTTCTATGATGTGTGTCTTGATGGACTGAAATAATTTCGAACTCCGTTTTTTAATTGCACTAATTTTTTTAAAGTATTGAGCAAATACAATTTCCCAATTTACACTGTAAGCAGAGACAGAAAGAGAGAGAGAGAAGGGGAGAGAGAGCGAGCTAGGGTAGATTCAGTTTATAAGGGTTAGGAGCACCTATATGTTGAGATTATGAGTGATTTATTTTTCATGAACTTTTTTATTGCTACTGTGATTTTGATTCTCATCTAACAAGGTAAGCATGTGGGACAAAGAATGGACAAATGAATAGCCATGTTAAAAGTCTTCTAACATTGTGACTCTCATCAGAAAGAGGAATGGATATTCAGCCTGAATTCAGCTTGTAGTCTTCTCTTTTTCCCTGAAAAAAGAATCCAAATTCCTTTAACCCTTTCTCATAGTTCTTGTGTTTTTGTCTTTATTATTTACTTTTTATTTTATTTTTTTTTTGTTTTTAAATCTTTTCTAAACTAACATTTATTGAATACACATAATATGCCACAAAGAAGAAAATATCCTCATTTTACTTTTCTGTTCCTGCATGTCGAAAAACTACCTCAGGTAGTTTTTAGGAGAAAAAAAATCCCACTATTATTTGCTGAGAAACCTAGGGAAACAAATAAAAAACACCTTGATTCTCAGTCTGTTTCGTACTATAGATACGAAAAATTTTTTTTCTATTTCACAGAGAGAGGAAATGAACTACAGGTTTATATCATGTTGAAATTAATAAGGAACATAAATGTCTTGACCAGAATAGCTTCTCAGGAAATGGATGCCAAAAGTAAAGATTCTGTATTCACCAATCTGTTTGGTTAAATGGGACTGGTGTTTCACTGGTTAAAAAAAAAAAAAAAGTCTTGTTATGAGCATTCTTTATAGAATCATTGACTCAGCAAATAAATGAATGACTTGTGGTTTACGGTTGAATATACATCTACTCAGGAAGGCAGGATGATCAAGTGGGAAAATCCAGACCTTTGGAGTTAGAATAAACCGAGCCCACTTTCTGGTATGTCCATATTCTTTGACCTTAAATAAGCTTATCTCCTTCCTGGTTTCCATATCTCTAAGGTGGCAATGATAATCCCAGTACCACAAAGCATCTATAAGTAGTAAGTGAGCAAATATACGTCAAAATCATATTCCAGCACAGAGTTCAGTCAGCATTTGTTCCTTTTCTTTCTCAGTCTCTCCTGCAAAGACTGAGCCAAAGGGATGCTCTCTTGTGTCCCTGAAGGAAAGGGCAGAACAAAGAGGCTGCATTGTAGCAGTTCCATGGCAATTTGCTTAGATGTAAAAGGGAAACAAAGCAGAGAGCCTATATTACACAAATCAGTCCTAGGAATTACTTCCAATTTAGAGGTCTATTCTAAGGAGAAAGGATAGAAATACATTGTCTATAAATATACTTACTTAATGTTTGCCAAGGAAACTTTCTATATCATAGAATCCTAGACCTAGAAGTGACCTTGAAATCATCTTGCACAACTTCCTCATGACAGATGAGAAAACCAATGCCACCAAATGACTTATCATAGAAAAACAGTTAGCTATTGTTTGAGTTGTTCCCAGAACCTTTACCTCCAGAATCCAGTTAAGTGCCTCTTCCCCTATACCATTTTAGGATCAGGGACCACTTTGAGAAACCCGCCTCACACTCATATACATAACTACATACACGTGACACTTTGCATAGTTTCAGAAAGTTCATGGTGTAGTCACAGAGTTAAGAACCCCTGTGTGATATGCTGCCGTATGAGTAGCATACATGAGAGAAGCAGGGCGTGTTGAGAAAATCAGGTGCTGAGCAAGCACATGGGAACAATGAAGCCAGGGCCCTGAACCCTGGCCTTGAGAAAACAGTCACATCATTTTCTGAGATAAGAACAGAAATAGTAATTATTAATTGAGAACTTATCACTTGCCAAGCCCTGTGCTAAGTAAGCCCTTTCCATGCATTATTCTATGTGATCCTTAGATATCACCATAGCAAAGGTAACATTTTTACCTCTTTATCAATCTGGGAGCTGAGTCTTAGGTAGTTTAATTACTTGCGCTCGGTCACATGGAAACAATGAGTAGGGCAGAGGTTAAATTTCAATTTCTGATATAATGCATGGCAAACAGCATTGCTCCTGTGGAGTTTCTGCCAAAATGTACAACCACATCTAATCATGAGGACATGTTTGACAAACCACGGTGAAGGACCATCTACAAAATAACTGACCTGTGCTCATTAAAAAAAAGGAAGACAAGGAAAGACTGGGAAACTGTTTCATCTTGTAGGAGACTAAAGAGGCACAACAACTGAACACGTGTGATCCCAGATTAATTTTATTTTCCTCTAAAGAATGGTATTGGGATAATTGGTAAAGTTTAAATTAAGATCCACAGATTAGCTAATAGTATTATATCAATGTTAAATTTCTGATTTTGATAATTATATCATAGCTACATAAGAAAATATCCTTGTTTTTAAGAATGACACTGAAATAGAGATAACAGCGCATTATTTGTAATTTACTCTCAAATGATTCAGAAAAAAAAAATAGAACAGATAGAGGAAAGAGAAAACAAAGCAAGTGTGGCAAATTTTTAATATTTGGGGAATCTGGGCAAAGAGTATTCAGGAAGTCTTTGAACTATTTTTGCAACTTTTTGTTAAGTCTGAAATTATGTTTAAAAGAGAAAAGAATATAAGCTCCAGGAAGACAGAGATTTTGATTTCCTCGTTTTGAATGCCAGTGTGTCTCTAGTATCTGCCATAGTAAGTGGCACGGGTACATACTCGATCAATCACCATTGAGTAAATGAACACTAGCTTATGATTTAACAAGGTTCTAGGTGCTCAGTAGTTCCTTTTTAATCAATCAATGGACACTGGCTTCAATCACCAATGAGGCAAATGTGCCAGCTCTGAGGGGATCCACTACACACACATTTTTACCCAAGGCTTTCCGAGAAACTATCCCCTACCCTGAATTTTGAAAGGTCTTGTCTGACTCTGAATAAAGACAGGAGAAGGGCTGAGGGCTCTGTGCTGACCTCCACCTCACCTACTCACCTCTAGGAACATTTTCAGAGATATATCTATTGGATCAATAAAAGATTTTATTACTAATATATTCCAAAGTATAGATAGCCGCACAGCCCCTGTAAATCTCTTCAAAAGTAGGATGATGGCAAAGAAAAGACTAGGTGAAGCCATGAAGGTGAGGAGGGCAGTTGTGGAGATCCAGTTAGACTGAAGAGAAGCCCTCGGGTGTCTGGCTACCACCTGGTGGTGGACTCATGGGCGACTCACCGGGATGCCGTATCGGGTTCGATACATGGTTCTCATGGCGACACTTGATCCACAGAGGCAGCATTCATTCATGTCAGAGGCAATCTGACATGAAAGGCACAGGGGAAAGAAAGTCCCACAGAGACCTGAGTTACAGAGAAACCACACAGAGGAATTAGTCAAAGTCATCATAGTTTCCACTAAATCACACCACTTTCAGACAGATGCTCACTCAATGGACTATCTGAGAAAACAATGTGGTCATCTGACTCTTTAGGTCTTGCTTCTGGATCCTACTATCTGGAAGTTGGGAAAAATTTGTATGTCATTACATCAGGTCAGATTTAATTTGAAAAGCTTCTGCCTTGTCAATCTGAGCATGTCTAAATTATGTTTCTTCCCTGCCCTTGTTCACAAATTTGGATCATGCTTGCATAGGAAGTTTGTGCCGTCAGCATGTCTGAGAAGCCCTTTGAAAACTATGGGAGGATGTTTAGGGTCCGAAATCTGTCAGGCCAAAATGGAAAAAAGGAATAGAGAATAGATTCCTGATGGTGGTTCAGGCAAAAAGTAGAACCCTGTTATCAGTATGAGGATGGAAGCAAGTAAGTTAAAGGATCCTAATATCAAATGCTGAAAAAGCTTACTGCAATTTCACTTTAAAAACTCTGTATAAGACAAAAAAGGGCTTACAAAAATGGCAACAAACAGGAAACTGTTCTCAAACACACTGAGTTCAAGTCTATTTTGAAAAGCTCTGGGCTGATATGGCTGCACCCTAGATAAGATAAGAAGGTCCCAGTTTTTGATTGATTTTTTTTAGGAAAAAAGTATCATCAAAAAACTTGGAACTTCCAGCATATACAGAGAAAGGAGGCTGTGTTCTCAAAGACTCTGGAAAGACGAGCTGCACAGAGTGTCTGCAGCTCACATAGCAATAGACTTGGAAATAAGAAAAATTTTCTCACACAAAAGTGTATTTGGTTGTGTAGAAGAATTAGAAGTCAGTGAAATGCTTCCTGAAATGGAACAGCCACGGGAGTATCACTGAAAGCAGGAAAAAACAGTCAGTACTGCAGGAAAGAAGAGACATAAATAGAAGACTGGAGAAACGTGTCAAGAACATGTGAAATTTTAAAAGAGGTGATTGATCTAGACAAGGATTACAAACTCAAGGCCAGGCAGGTAAAATAAGTGAGTGAAATAGGTTGGAAAAAACACAAAATAAACAGTAGTGGATGGAGGATGTAAATACGGCACAATGCAAGGTGACTCTCCTTTTTAATGGGGTCGGCTAATATACTCAGCAGCAGCTGACCTCTGCCACTTGAGAAGGAGGGCTCATCTTTTCTGATTTTCCAAATTTTCGGGAAAAACTGGAAATCTAGGTTGGAAAGCTAGATTTTTATGTGAAACTGATTTTTAGATATTTCCTTCTATATTAAAATTAATACATCAAGAGGACTCATGACATACAGGACAAACAAAACATATCGGTGGCTAAATTCAACCGTATGCTTCCAGCTTATGACTTTTGAGTTAAACAGTAAAACGTGGAAATCAATGAGAGGATGAATAAACAATTTTTATTATGTTACTAATCTGCATTATTACTAGCAGTCAAGGAGAAAGCAATTACCATGTGTACTTACAAATCCCTATGTTGTCACAGCAGTTAAATGCGCCAGTTTGCCAGTCACTAGCCATCGCTCCACTTGCACCATGTCTTGGCTGCGAAACAACTGGATTCATTTTTAAGAGTAAGTTCAAAAGAGCACTGCCTGTGAAAATAAAGCCAAAAAAGTACTAAACACCTAACTGTATTGGTTGGATATCATGTAGATCCCAGCCGAGAAGACATTTCATCACACCTCTCCTGATTAGGGATGCTCGTATGCCACTAACTTAGCATAACGATTTTAGACTGTTGTTGCTATTTGGGAATTAAATACATAAAGAGATGAAGGTTCCTTTTTCAGATTCTTCTGTTTCTTTTTCTTTTTTCTTTATTTTGCACCTTTTGTTATTTTCAAGACAACCATCCTGAAAATGTCTATTTTGCATTTGAAGTGTTTCTATTTAATGGCAATTATGATCAATTTTTACAAAGCTATTCCACAGACATTATTTAAATTGCTCCTTGAGAGGACTCTGTGAGATAGAGTTCTTTACTTTTCTATAAAATTGATATTAAAATAGACACTTCTTGCTAATGTCAACATTCACTGCGTAATTATTAGTGGTATCCTGATAGCTAAAGTTTTCATAGAAGACCTAGGTTACTTAAAGAAAAAAATTTTTTTAATTTCCTTTGGTGAAAGTGTTGCGTCAGAATATAAAAAAATAGGCTTCAAGGTCACGCAGAAAAAAAACCAGTGACTGCAAAACCATTAGGAAACAGTATCCTTTGAAGTGGCCCCTACACTTGTCCTATTTCATCCAGGGATGAAGTCTCATGAGCTCCTACCCAATCAGAACTCTCAAGAGAGAAAATGTGTTTGGTTTCACAATTATTGTTGTTAAAGTTTTCTTCTTTACTACTTTAAATTTTCTTCTTTGCTCTGTAGTCTTGGTCCCTGCTCACTTCTAGCACTTTCCACGACCAGTTGCAAGGCAACTGCTGTGTCCCCCACCCCATTATCCCTCCACTTTGCTGCCTTCAGTTTTCCTCCACTGTGTTGCCAGGGAAGATTCTGTCGTAGGACTTTCTTCTCCTGGCCATGCACTAGCTTCATCCTTAGTGCTTGTTTAAAAAGCCAGATTCTCGCTTCTGATTCACTATCCTGGGGTGGAACCTGGGAGTGTAAAATTTTAAGAGACCATTCTGATACAGCTGGCTCTGGCGACCACTGTTTACATGTCATTTCATTCTTCTTCAGTTCTTCCTAATCCCTCTTCTTTACTTTTCACTGTGCCCTGCTTCTTTTCTGGATCGATTGCCTTATCTGAGATCTGTGGCCGTTATCAGGTGATTCTCCCCAATAGCTGAGTCTTTGCAAAGAGGAACAGAAGTTCTCTGAAATGATACAAGCCAAGGGAGTTTGAACTGCTCTAGAAAGGTGTCTCTAATATTTGTTATCAAGAACTAGCTTTATAATACAAAGGGACAATCACTCAGATTGAGAAGGCTAGTAATTATGGTCAAATCATGCCAGAAATCATGTTTGGAATTGCAAAGTATAGGTAAATATTCAAGTAGAATCTGAAATTCTTTCTCTCTGCTTAATTGAGAGGGTAATGCTATCTTTGCCAGCAATGCAGAAAAACATATGGCCATGTGGTGGAGCTGGAAGTGTTAACGGACAGGCTAAAGAAGTAAAGGGCTGACCGGGGACTCCTTAGACAGTCCCTGGCATACAGTAGACATGACAATAGAATATTGTTGAGAGAATGAATTAGCAGAAAGGCAACGGTTAAAAATCATGAGAATGGATATAGTATTGCCTTGCCTAATCAAGTGAATTTAAACTTGTTGTAGGATAGGGCACAAACTTTTTAGTTTTTGTATAGGAGTATTTTGCAATTCTGGTTATAATGGGATTTTGTTAATTAAAATCTTCTACATAGCAGATATTTTCCACTGGTTTTTGTCTATAGACATTTTGCCTTAGAAAACCACTGTCATGTTGCTAGCTAACATTTGTGGTATAATTTTTAAAATACAATAGAAAACCTGCTTATAAATAACAAATGTTCCTTTTATTGTTCAAACTTTAGTGTGGGTAAGAATCACCTTAGGGACTTGTTAAGAATGACACATCCCTAGAAATTTGGATTCAATAGGTCTGGAAAGGGATTGAAGAATCGGTATATTTAATAAGTGTTTCCTAAGGGAGAGGGGTTGATAAAAATAAAAAAATGAGAGTGGTGAAGGCTACCACAACAGTATTATTGCCTAATCTGACTGCTTTTAAATCTAAATTGTAATTTTCAACTATTTTCTCAAATACTGATTCCTCTGAGAACCAAATCAAAGTAGGACAAGAAGAGAAAAGCATAATTCACTCGACATCTGTATACCTGGCAAGCCTGGCTTCATTTTGGTATTGGGTGTAGCTACAAAGCCAGATGGACTAGAACAGAAATTTGAATGAGAAGGAGAACTAAGAAGAGAACTCACAAGGTAGGAATTTTCAGTAGTAAAATGAAAAACCTAAAACTGCAGAGACATTTGCTTATCCCCAGAAGGACAGATATAACCCAAAGAGGAAGTGGTGGTATTTAATTGCAGTCAAAATAAGTCTGTATTGAGAATGCCCTTGGCTCCCTGGGAGGTATAAGGGAAGCATCTTATCCAGGGTCCTGAGCAGTTCAAACATATGCTCCAGGAACAAATCCTCTCCATTCCACCCTCCCCCAACCCCCATAAACTAGCAGACCTAGATTATCATCCGGTTCTAGAAAGTAAATTGTTTAGAAGTATATTTTAAAAACACACTACAATCAATGTATATATGTATCAATGTATACATGTATTTATAGAATTTGCACTTCTGTTTATTGTGGTTAGATCTATACTGAAGGGCAATAGAGATCAGTGGTTCTTATATTATAATGTGCACAGGACTAACCTAGGTGTCCTTTTAGCATGCAGATTCTGATTCAGTAGGTTGAGAAGAGACCTGAGACTTGGTTTTTTTTTTTTTTTTTTTTTTTAACAAACTCCCAGGTTTTACCAATGCTACAGGTGTCTGGCCCACACTCTGACTAACCAGAGTCCAGGTCATAATTAGGAACCATAGAAACAAACGAACCTGGGTTCAAATTTATTTTCCACCCTTTGAGTGTCTTTGGACAAGTGAACTAACTTCTCTTGAGCCTCAGTTTTGACACCTTTAAAATGAGTATACTATGACTTTTCTCATTGGGTTGTTGTATTAATGTGATGAGACTATGTGTACTTTGTACTGTTTCTCCTCTATGTCAATGACTCGACACATGCCCTGTTGTGTCTATTTTAAAGTAAATGTTGCTAAGTGGCAGGGCCGATGCCGGATTTATTGCTATGGAAAAGTACCTGGGAGCACAGCACCCAGAAGGCTAACAACAGAGTGGTGATAAGATGACCAGTGGGTAAAGAATCAGAAGACTTGGATTTTAGTCATTGCTAGTTTTGGGGAGGGTCGGATAGCTCTAGTATGTGAAGACTTTTTTTTTTTTTAATGCCTACAGCACCTGGTCTTCCTAGGTGGTCTCCCATCCCAGTACTAACCAGGCCTGACCCTGCTTAGCTTTCGAGATCAGACATCAGGCTTGTTCAGTGTGGCATGGCCACAGACCACGGACCGTGGCTCCACTGGGGCACGAACCCAGGACCTTCTGTGTGTAAAGCACACATGCTAACCGCTACACTATGGAACCACGTCCGTGAAGACATTTTGAAAATTGCAAATCATCACACACATGAGAGAGAGTCTAAGTGCCAGAGAATGATGATGGAAAAAAACCTGAGTGTGGTATGTTGCCAGTATGACAATGGCTTACATTCGTATAAAGCATTATACTCTTCAAAGTGTTTTCATGTTTAATTTCTAGTTAACATTGACATCTATTTAATATTCACAGCATACCAGAACACTCAGGGAATTAAGGCTGATAAGACTTTTTTTTTACTGCAGAGAAGAAAACCGAGGCAAAGAGGTTAAGTGCCAAGGCCAAGGAAGAAAAATCATAATCTCCTGTCCAATCTCTTTAATTTACAAATGAGAAAATGACACTAGTCTCAAAGACTGAGTGTTGGGTGCCTTGTCCTTTTATTAGTCTCTTCAGGGGAAAGACACAGAGAGAACCTCACAAGAAATGCCACAGAACCAAAGGACGAGAAAGTGAAAGGAGCAGCGCATCTAGTGGTTAAGATCATGAACTCTGGCCATATGCTCCAGCTTCCCCAGTGACTAGCTATATCACTTTGAACAAGTGATTTCACCTCTCTGCCTCAGTTTCCTCATCTATGAAATGAGGATATTATCAGTACCTAGCTTATAAAGGAGGATTAAGTGAGTTAATATTTGAAGAGCCCTTAGAGTAGTGCCTGCCATAAGTTAAATGCTTTATAAATGTTAGTTAAATAAAAGAGGGTACTTGGCACTAGAGGGAAACATAATACTACCTCTTCCCCCACTCTTACCCCAGACCCACTTTCTTTTCACTCTCCTAGATATTGTAAGATGTGGGTAGTTCTTGTACAAGACTACAGAAGACAGGGAAGGAAACAAAAGAAATCATATGTCCAAAGTGACAGAGTGGCAGGGTTGGGACATGAATTCAGTCCTGTGGAACTCCAAAGCCTTTATTCTTCTTTCCACTGAACTCCACCAATCAAGAATTACAATTTTTGGCCCGAAGAAAGGAGCAAGCCCTGTTCAGTAATAAACTATAAGCATTTTCCTAGAGTGTCCCTCCTCGGGTAAATTTTGGGACTACTGGAGTTTGTGACCAACTTTGCTTTCCTCTTATGTATTAATTTATGTCTGTCTATCTGTCTGTTTGTATGTATATGTATTTTTAATATCTTGAATCCAACCACTCAGAAACTTGTCCTAGAGTTCCACAGTAGAGGTTTAGATAACTCGTTCTCAACCAGAGATGATTTTAACTCCCAGGGGATATTTGGCAATTTCTGGAGACATTTTGGTTGTTACAGCTGGGGATTGGGTGCTATTGTGATACAGTGATTAGAGGCCAGAGATGTTGCCAAACATCCTACAAAACACAGAATGGCCCCCACAACAATGAATTTTCTAGCCCCAAATGTCAACAGTGCTGCGGTGAGAAACTGTGATTTCAAGAACATCAAGAGCATCATGAAACATGAGTGTCAGGAAGGATTCTAAAGGCTGACATTCAGTTTCCCAGAAGATGCAAAAGTCGTGTCTACAAAAGACCTGATGAACAGTGCTTGTGAGGAATGAAAGCTAACACATTGCTTCTTAGTTCAAAAATGTTCAAAATGCAGGCGCTGGATCTCAGGAATCATTACATCACTCCAGGCTCCCCATGGATCTGTTCACATCCTGTTCTGAAATTTCTCTTCTGTGTGGCAAGTCCAGTTAGGTCCCCTGACCCCACCTCCAAACGTGCCTCTTTTCTCTTCCTTCTGTTTACTGTTCCTATGTCGACAGTTTAACCTAGCCAGTTCTATTACTTTCTCTTTAAGTAAACGTCTAACTGAAGTACCATATATATATATTATATATACATATATATACATATATAGTACTTACACATAAAAGTGCAGAATCATAAACATGATTGATGAATTTTGCAAAATGAACAGTTCTTGTAATCACAACCTGATCCAAGAACTAGAATATTACTAACATGCCAGAAGCCCTCCTGACCTTCCTTTGGCACCTAACCCTCACCCAAACACAACCTCTGTGCTGTGATCTAACACCAGAGGCTCTCTTTGCCTGTGTTTGAGCCTTATATACATATTGAATTATGTCCATTATTTATTTTTCTGTGTCTGGCTTCTTTTTACTACTGTGAGATTCAACTATGTTAGGTTTAGCAAAAATTCATTCATTCCTAATGCCATATAATATTCTATTATATAGATATATCACAGTTTATTCATCCATGCTACCATTGTATTGCTTTCAGTTTGGACAATTATGACTAGTGTGGTGCTGCTATGAGTATTCTTATAGCTGTCTTCAGGTGGACTATGTATGTATTTCTGTTATGTCTATACCTAGGAGTAAAATTGCTGGGTCCCAGGGTTAGTAGATAGTGCTAAACAGTGTTCTGAAGTGGTGGTACCAATTTACACTCCCATTAGTAATGTACGAGAGTTTCAGTTGCTCCACATCCTAGCCAATACTTGGTAATGCCAACATTTTTTATACTACCCATAGGTTACTAAAGAACCTGAGAAGCAGGAGCCTAGGTTTAAGATCGAGAAAAAGAGAACTTATGGTTAAATGCTTAACCATAAATGATTAACTAAATACCAGATTTAGTTAAATATAAATAAGTATGTCTCATGCAATATTTGAAAAAAATTATTCAGTCTTTATTTGAAATCCAAATTTCACTGGACATTCTGTATCTTACCTGGAGGGTTGGGGAATGACTTTAGTATTAGATACCAGTGTGGGAACAGTGGATAACTGTTCCCCACATTTAAAGGCATGGGCAGTGGTGGGAAGGTGACAAATCCAATGTAGCTTCTTTAACAGGAAGCCCTTCTTCCGTTCTTCAGATAGTGATCAGAGGCCAAAGGATACTAATGTTAGCAATGATTGATTTCTACCTAAATTCTTGTAAGAGTTACTTCCTCTGGGAACACACAATTGTTAATTCATAGATAAAGGAAGGGAAACTGAAAATTTCTTAACTATTTCTACTGTCAGTTTCCATGTTAAGCAATCTTATACATGCTAACAGATTCCAGCTTCATAATCTTTTCTGTTATTGTGACATTTCATACTTGAAAAAGTAAAGCAGCTCAGTCAAGTTCAAAGCCAGGTGAACTATAGCCAAAGCCCATGCTCTTCTATTCTGCCAAGTCCTCTATTTTTTTGGAAGGAGTTTTGTTGATTAGCCCAGGTCCTGCATGGCTCTCTTTCTCTTAATATTCTTTTCCCATTTAGAAAAAAAAAGTGCAGCTTGCTGCCAGCATTCATTTAACATGCGTAGGAATGCTACGTTTTCTAGGATTTGACATTTTCAGCCATTGAAAATTACTATATTTTGTAAATGGAAATACCATTACTAAAAACAGAATGCTAAAAATAGAATGATGTCATTTGTTTCCAAAGATTATTGATATACTAGAGTCATTTGAAAATAATAATAAAAGTGAGATATTTTGTGGCAAACTTTGGCAGTAAGGTTAGGACTGTAATCCACCACTGTAATCTCAGGGTAAACGGTGCTGCTACAAGAGCCACTGGTGAGTATTCTTAGGGCAAACAGGAAAAGGGTTAGCCTGTATGAGCTATCCTGATGGAATCAGGCAAAACTGCTGACTATGGCTTGCCTTACGCTTCTCAGGACTTTTAATTCCTTCTGTTTTCATCTCTTCCTTTTTCCTCTGTCCACCTCTTCTGGTTTTCAGCTTCCTACCAAATAATTCCATGGATTATATGCAACCCATTTTCAGAACAAGAAAATAAAATGAAGTCAATCGAATAGACTATATATAGTTGTGAATAAAAATAACTTCACTGCTGTATCCTGGATTTTATTTTTTAAAGTTTCATGCTATAATCTTTGACCAAACTCATTGAGTTTTCTAGTTGATGATTATTTGTGTTCCTTAAAATATAACCATATTTTTGTTAGTAATAGCTAGAATGGCATGACAATTGAGATAAATACCAAACTGGTAGTAGTATTGATTATAAACAATCATCTATCACAAGCAGGAGATATGGACAAAGTAGCTATAGCATTCGTTGTCCCTTTGTCTTGTCAATCATTAGTACCTGAGTTGTACTATAAAAAAAAAGCACCGGAGCAGGTCTGTTTGAGGAGAATAATGCACGGAGTGCTGGGTCATCTTTTCCACTTTGACCCATTTCCCTCAAAGTACATTACTCTACAATAAATTCTCTTCAATTCAGTGGAGTTACCTGCTTTGTCAGTCTTAAGCTGCCTTCTCATTATAGTGGCCATTACACCTTTGCCCCATCGCCAGACAGGAGGCCCTGCTTTTTTATTTTTTTAAATCACTTTGAGCTTCTTCTCTAGTATCCAAAACCCCACCACAAACCTGGGTCTTTTAGTCCTGGGTCTGAGTATGCATCTGCATCCAGCTGTCCCCCTCCACGTCCTCAGCACCTCTGCATCTCATACAGAAATCTGCAGTCTCTGCATCATACTTAGGTTCTGCCTAGTGTACCACTTATGTTGTAGATCAGAAAACACCATCCCAAAATTTACCTCTTCAGCATAAGAGTTATTTTGATCTGATTATTTTGAGAAACAGCAGACATAGGAAGAACTCTGAAAACAGAGTAGAAGTTAACCTTTTAAGGGAAGTTTACATTTGTAAAAGAAACCTCCATGTGTCAGGATGTCTCCCTCTCTGTAACACCAGGAAGAGAAGGATGACTCTAATTCTCAAGAAACTCTTATCAATGGACAAGGTGCCACACTGAAAGAGGCAGAACGAACCTTACTTTTGTTTTCCTGGTCACCTCCCCATAACTGGCCTTTTCCACACCTTCTCTTTTACCTGTAGCTAAAGATGGTATTTAAGCCCGAATTCTAAGCCATTTCTGAGAGTTAGTTATTTCCCTGGGTATCTCCTATGTATATGAGATATACATGTTAATAAACTTCTGTTTGTTTCTTCTCTTATTAATCTTATTTTGATTACAGGGGCCCCGGCCAAGAGTCTAGAAGGGTAGAGGGAAAATTACTTTTCCTCCTCTATAATGTCATTTTTGAAATTTTATCCAAAATGATGAAAATTCGTAGTTGTAAAGATATTTAAAAATGATTACATATTCTTGAAGGTATGCCATTTCCTAATTTAAGAAAAATGATTTCTATAAACAAAATGTCACTCCAAAAATACTTTTCCTCATGTTAAAAATGGTGTTCATGCGATAATGTTTAAATGAGAAGCCCTCTAAGGAGTATTTGTATTTTTGATAGTGCAAGACTGAGAATTTTTCTGACACCAAGAAAGTCTAGTAATCCTTTCATTAAAAAGTAAAAGGCACTTCGTTCACTATAAAGTTTAATTTGAGGTGAGGGAGAGGATAAGTAGCACATAATAAATCGGGTCCTTCCATATGTCCATTGTCATTCTACCATTACTAATCTCTGGTGAACTAATTAATTAAGCTTTTTCTCTACCTTTATCTTATAATTTGTTAAACTGGTGTCAGGAATATATGTTTCCATGGGAAGACTATCTTTTCACACCCAAACTGTTTAGGCTCTATCTCAGGAGCTCTTTAAAACATGACCCATCCTGCCTTTCCAGTCCTTGATTACCATTTTCTTCCCTTATTGGTTGGGCCAAATTCCTTATCACTCCACAGACATTTCCTCTGAACTGTTTCTGCTGCAAGTTCCTGCCTCCTATTTTCCTAACTATGTGTTGACATTTCACCTAAAATACCACCTTCTCCATGAAAACATTGTTAATTCTCCAAATTGGATTGGCCTCTCTCTCACTAGGTGACAGGAATTTTTCAACTCCATTATATGGGACCACCATCATATATGTGGTCCATCGTTGACTGAAATGTTATGTGACACATGACTGTACTAACTTCAGATATGAGATTTAGATGTATACATTCTAAGTACTTATATTTTCTTTCTTTTTGACTTGTCGGCCATTTTTTCTGGGAGCAGTTTAATGGGCTTCATCATGTTTGTGTCCCCCAAGTATAATGGCCTACACTAGCTTAGAAAATACAAAGCCCTTGATGGGGCTCAGGACATGCCACTGCAAAATGTGACACCTTGGCATGTTGAATATCTTAAGCTGAAAGAGTCTGAGAAAAAAGCAGAGGCCTCTCTCCCCTTACCCTTCTTCTCTGAAAAGAGGAGATAAATCTCTTTGTGAAAGGTATCCTTATACCAGCAAGAAGGGAGACATCATTATCACCAGAGATACGAAATTCAGGGCTGAGAATAAGCAAACCTTGTTATCTCTTTACTATTTAGTACCACTATGGCAAAACCCCTTGTCGTGTCAATTCTTCACAAATTTGTTTCTTTGTCTAAAAGGTATAAAAGCGTCCTGCCCTGATTACTGCTTTGAGTCATCATTCTCTTATGAAGGCTCCTATGTACATGTGAAAATTTAATTTGATTAAACAAATAAAATTTGTTTGCTTTTAGGTATTAATCTTTCCTTGTCTGTTTAATTTTCAGACTCAGGCAGGGACCCAAACAGAGGTGAGGAAAACTTTTCTTCCCCTACATGCTTCATACCAGTTTATTTATTCATTTATGCCAGTGACTTTTTAATCAGGGGTGATTTTTTTCCCCCAGAGGACATCTGGCAATGTCTGGTGACATTTTGGTTGTCAAAGCTTGAAGTAGGCGAGGGAAGGAGAACTACTATGGCTTCTAGTAGGTAGAGGCCAAGGATGCCTCTCCTCAGTTTCTCCCCCAACTTCTCCCCCAACTACTTGCCCATTCCAAGAAGGAATTTGTCCTAATAGCATCAAGGCTGAGAAACTGATTCATACTGTCATCTTGTTCTTAAGATTTGAGCAGTTTACAAATTTACATATGTAGTAATAAGATATGAAATGAAAAACAAAGAAATCAGGCACAGGGAAAATAAAGCCTAGAGCACTTTTAGTGCATGCCTCAAGGTTCCCGTACAGTGTCAGATATGGGCTACAAATTAGACTCTGAACTTCCTACCTGGCAAAACAAAGAGGGTACAAAAACATTTAGGAGATTGACCATGTTCATAAAATAAAAATAGATTGAGACCCAGAGAAATTTATCATTGAGGTCCTCAAAAAAAAAAGATAAGTGATATGGGATGGTCAAGGCTTTTAACAGTTTTTCTACAATAAATAGAACAGTGACTTTTCTGATCCTATTTCCTAATTTAGGGTAAAGCACAAGGCTGGAGTAGAATCACTGAAAGCAGTCTATGAGAAGCTAAAACGATCCTGTCTAAGTACTTACCTCTCTGATAATCTGGGATGATTCTAGATTAAAAATCAAGTTATTTAGATTATTCAGAGACACACCTGGATGCATATTCGTTGACATTCCTCCATGAATAATATTTCTGCCAGCTGGAGTCTGATAATAATTGGGCAGCAGTAAGGCTGGATTAGAAGTCTTTGACAAGAACTAGAGTTCAGATTCCCTACTAGGGCTGCTTATTATAAGAGCAGGTATGCAGAAGGAAAGGCTTATAAGGCAAATGCACAGTTATAAAAATAAAAATATATAACTAGGTCAACATGCCTGAACGGAAGGCCACCATAGTAACTAGAGCTAGTGAAAAGCTATCCTAAGTCAACATGGAGATAAGCTGAAGGCATACCTGCATGAAAGCCTGAATTTCCCCGAGAAACCAGTTCTGGGACTGCTTTAGCAGGCGACCAGTGGGAAAGTTTAGAAAAAAGAATTAGCCAACACAGGCTACAGTGATATCTAAACAATCCATTTAAAACAAGCTGATAGTGTTTTGTTAAGCAGTACATCTTGTGTAGGCACTAATGAATTACATTTAATGATCAAAAATATCCCAAGCTGTACACCATAGACCCTGGAAAACTTTTATATCATGTGTTCCCAAAACTTACCCAGTGTGACAATAAAGGAATGTAGTAAAATACATGGAATCTAATTTTAGTTATATGTAACTTCCTGGTCAATGTTACAGAGATAAAAGAATTGCAATACGGAAAGCTAGATACTGTAATGAGTTTACCTTTGCAAAATACCAACAATTTGGCTCCATTTGAATTGATTCATTGGTCTGGTGGTAGGGGGTTAGTGGCCTTGGAATTAATATTTTTAATGCTTCCCAGGAGATTCCAAGGTGAAACGAGGATTGAGAATCTCTGTATTAAAGAAAGTCTACCCAAAATGATGATTTAAGTATCGAAGTAGTGGAGCTTAAGTCTTTTACACAAAAATAGTTTTCCTCAGACATGTATAATTTAAAAACTGTAGTCAAAATATGATCAATAAAGACAATCTTAAAAAAATCACAAAAATGTCAAAAGAAAAAATCTCTAGTAAATCTACCCTACAAAACTAACTGCTATTGACACTTGTGATATATGTCCTTTCATTTAGTCTAATAAAAGAATTTGACGTTTTCATGAGGATACCCTTAAATGTGGCAATAAAACCATTTCTACTACAGTGGAGAAAATGCTGTTTCTCTTGCTGTTTGTTACAGTTGGGGAGCAAGCATTCATCTTTCAGAAGTGCTATCCAATAATTGTGCTCCAGCTCACAATTATTATGATTAGTTGAGATCCCTAATATGAATCTTGAGTTGGTGTAAAAGAACAGAAAGCGTCTTTCTTTCTATGGAAGAGTTTAATTTGCGTACCTCCAGCTCATCCTACAATTTATTTGTCTGCAGAATTAAAGGTTGAAATACTGTTGGTTGAGAGAATCTTTTGAGTTACCTTAAAAGTCCCTATTTATATGCAGATATCTTGAAAATCCTCAACTAAATCAGATTCTTCACTTAGGCAATTTTTTTCCCCATAGACTCATGTCTTGCCTTTATTTATCTGCATCTCTCTTCATATTTTTCATGGAACATTTTGTCTCCAATAGGAGCTCAGCAAAAAGGAACCCCCAAAGGTGTCACCAGCCCCCGGGCTTGCAGAGGGCTTGGCTCTACCCATACTTAGCATATCTGTTATCTGGTCATACAGACAATCTAGCTGGCCAGAAGATGTCTCAGATTCAATGTCTTGGCTAAAAGAACCAGAAGACCTATGAAGTACAGCACTGTATTTTAAATCTTGCTGCAACTCAAATGTGAATTGGAATTTCCTGTCCTTTGAATCGTGTGGGCTGGAGAGCACTTACCTGGTGATTCAATATACTAAAGGCTACATCCACCTTGGTACAAAACATCTCAAAGGAACTTGATTTTTATTTTTAACTCTTTTGGTAAAAAAAAAAAAGTTAAATGATTTAACATTTTATTTCAGTGTGTGTGCCAATGACTTGTACTGGTGATGGAAGTAAAGAGGATAAAGATATGCTAGTTTTTAGTCATAACATCAATGACTAAAACCGCCAGAATGCTGAATTTGGGTGGTGTCTGTAATCTACAACTTGAGCAAACCCCATCCAAGATTTTATAGGAAGATAACAAAACCATTTGTAAATGCTCTAGTTGGTATAGATGGGTCTCAAAATATCAATGAAAATACAATTATCTGTTGGCTATTAAATACTTAAATGATGGTAAATTTAATTCAGGAAAAAGGCAGCAGCCTGTATAAACACTTGGTTATAAATTGTTTTCCCCAAAAAGATTCCAAATGTTTTCGTCCAGAACACGGTTCATGTGCTAAGAGGGGCAGCTAGTGTGCTGATACACATTGGTCCCCATTTTCACTCCCCCAAGGAAAGTCCAAATGAGTTTTGATGCTGTGTTAAGTGCTAATTTTTCAATAAAACTGAAGGCTAACCGTGGAGTGCCGGCTCAGGCCTTGGGTTTCCTCTGCATTTTGCTGACACATTCAAGTGCTTTCGGGTTACTTCCAGGTAAACTAAGCACAGCCTTAAGACACCGATAAAGCTGGGGCAATAAAGTAAAATAAAAGAAAGAAAATTGTGGAAAAATATTTAGTCTTCCTCCCCAAATAAATGTAATCCTGAGAGAAACAACTATAATAACATTGGACTCCTTTACACTTATTTATTTATGGAGGGATGTGGCTCAGCAGCACACATATGCATTTAAGGTTTCTAAAGTCATCTTTCTGGTTCTTGTTATGTTTTAAGATCATCTGTTTTCAGGTCCCTTGCCTCTACCGGAGTCTGAGTTCCATGGGTGCTCATTTTTTTGAGTTCCATGGGCCGTTCATTTTTTTTATCCTAACACAGTGCCTGCAAAGGAGGAGATGCTCAGTGGGTATTAAAAAAAAAAAAAAATGGACAGATGCACCAATACAGAAACTGTGGGTTTCAAACACAATTTTGGAGTCTCTAGGCTAGATATCCAGACATCTGAAATGCCACCTCTCAAACCCACCTTCCTTTTATCAACCATCTTTAACAAACTGGAAGTTAAAAGGAGGGAAAAAAACTTATTTTTTCCCTTTTATTTAAATCATGCAAGTTAGAAAAGCTAATTATTCTCTCAACAGTGAAAACACTGAGAAGTTCCTTGGAAATATTGCTGATAATAAAAGGGCTTCAAATCAAGAAAAGATAAGAAGTGGTCAGATCATGATGATTTCAAAAAATTGTTTTTGTCATATAAAAACAGATACATTTAAAATTAACTTCTGACAATAAAATAAGACCTCAAAATCACTGACATAGAAATTGTGGCCCCCCCACTAGCAAAACCAGTTCCAACGGTGAATCTTGAAACAAATTACAAAACAAGAGAAAAACTTTCTAGAAGGAATTTAGAATTTAGAATTGCTGTTTAAACACACCAATCTTGATAGTGATAACAATAATTTCTTCTTTAATGATGATGAACATTTTTTCTCTTAAAAATGTATCTTCTAGTGGCATATCTTAAAGAAATAGTCATGATATATATACACAGACTTTTAAGAATCACTACTGCCAAATTTATCTTAAAAGACAACTGCATGTTATAGACATGCAGGTTTTTAAAAGATTTACCTAGATTAATACCTACCCATTCAATTCTGCCTTGGCTTGTGTTAGTTACACGATAAGATTTTACTGGCTCTATAATTTATTATTTTTTAAAAGATTTTCTTTTAAACAAAAGGTTTGTAATACAGAAAAAGCATTCTTTATTGCAAAAATACTCACCACAGAAAGGTTAACTGCAGAGGATTGCAGGCCGGTAAAGCTTGAGAAGGCTCAGCAACACTGAACAGCTTTGCTGCTTCAGCCTAGGGTTATAATCAGTAAGGGTGGGGTTGAGGGTGGGGAAAGTTAGGAAGAGGTAGGACTGGAGGGAAGAAATCTGGCCAGGGTTGTTTTTGTTTCCTAGGGGACTAGTGGTTTTTTATTTAAGTAAGTAGACACTGCATTTTATCTCATTGCATGCATTTTATGCGACATTTGTCTCACACCATTGTTCTCTTAGACAGCAAGCTTTATTAATGACTGGGCAACAACACCTTTTATGAAGGTTCAAGACTTGCTTATTTAGTTAGTTAGAATTTCTATAGTTCATTTACTTTCTATGGCATTTAAGGATCTTGAAAAGTGTTTTAAAATAAGAACTGCCAGCTGGGCTTGAGCCTCAAAAATGCTAAAGAGATATTGAGCCTTCTTCTTGCTAGGTCATTGGGACTTCTGTTCCAAGTTAAGGAACTGCATAGAGTAGCAAGGGAAGATACTGAAGGGTTGGGGGCAGAGCAGGGACACAGTCAGTGGAATTTTGGAGTCGCCTGTCTGGTGCCAGCGTGGAGCCTGGATTCTAGAAGGCAAGAAAGACTCACATCAAGGAGCTCCCTATAGGGGCAGTTTCATAGTGAAGGTTGTAGAGGGCCTGAGCAGGAATGGAAAGCAAGAGGAAGGATTTAACCAAAAATCGTAAAAGGAAATGGCAGTTCTTAGGATTTGGGAAGACGGAATGAATCACTTAATGAATCATTAGATAGGCACATTGACACACAATACCGTATATAAAAACTTTTTAATTATTTCCAGGTTGCTGACAAATATTTGTTAGTTTAATTGAGGTTAAAATGTCCTTTCGTTTTAATGTGACTCTTACAAGTTGTATTTTCTTTCATGGTGTTTGAACATAAAACTCTAATTACTCATGTCACTAAAATTTTGTTTTGTATTCTCCTTGGTTAGATGTGTACAGAGGGAGTTGCCTGGAGGTAGAAGATAGTGGAATTGGGATCCTGGGTGCTTACTTAGCTCAAAGGGGCATTTGCCTAACCTATTAACACACACCATTGAGTAGAAAACTCAATTTCTGCATAATAAATATTTTATTTCAAGAGACTAGCAAGTGAGTAGTAACCACTGTATAGTCCCCTAGATCAAAGAGGTAGGCGACTTCACCCCTGTTCTAGAAGAGCTCACAACCTAGGAAGTGAGACAAACCCTTGGCTTGTATAGAAACTATCTTTAGAATCTTACAAAACAAGAGGTAATCAAATTCCAGGCCACTTACTATGGAGATCATGGGCAAATCTCTTAGATAAAAAAAGCTGTGATTTATTGAGTACCTAGTATGCACCAAGCACAAAATCATTTCATTTTGCAAAAATATCAGTATATGTCATTACCATTTGCTATTCATAGCAACTCTAGTTATTATTATCCTCAAAATAGAGGAAACTTATGTTAAGGGTGGAAAATTTCAAGTGAGCCAACTAGCTAAGTCAGCTACAGGGAAGAAATATCTTTAGGTACCAGAAGTTGTCCTGCTTGCTAGGGTGTGATACTAGGAGATGTATTGTATGTATAAAGATATGCTAACGGCCAACTTCTGCTTCTGTAATCTGCTGGCTTGTTTGATGTAGTTTTAGGCTTTATAAGCGGCCTCTTTTGAGAGCTCAGGACTGATCTCCTCTAACCCTGCGTGGTAGAGAGAGTCAGTCACCAGCTGGCTAATAAAGGCTCACAATTCATCTCAATTGGCTCCTGGGTCTTAGATTCCATAGCTCAAACCACAACACTTAAGTAACTTGCCCAAGGGCCTTATTATGGATAATTTGGGTGGGTGAAATTTTACCCTTGCCTTCCTCAAAACAAATCTGTTTTTTAGGTTCTTCCAGAGTCCCCTAGGTACCCCTCTCCTCCACTAGCTGCCTTACTCCCAGCTGGACGCTGAAGCCTTGGAAGAAGAAGTGTAAGGGTTTGTTATTAGCAGTACTTTAAAGATGAGGCCAAGCCAGACAAAGGCATGAGAGAAGTTCAGGATCCCATGCGATAACATTAAAATGTCTTTAGAATTATATAAGTATATAACAAATATTCAGCAAATATTGATTTTCTTTTTTCTTCCCTGAATTAGGGAAGTGTAAAACAAGAATCATCGCAAAAAGAAATTGAGGAAGTAGAATGTGCTGCTTGACATATAGGATGTGGACAGTGAAGGAAGGGATAGTATCGAAACGGTTCCCAAGTGTCTCAGGCCTAAGTTAGCCACACAGGAACAGGAAAAGAATGCAGAAATCATTCAAGGACCGATTGAATTGTATGGAAAAAAGAAAAATTCCGTGTTTGGGAATTTTTATCCATTGTGCCCATTTATAGCAATCAAGCAGTTTAAAAAGGACACACGAGGCCATCTGCAATGGGGTGAAATCAGCCCTCCAGATCTTATGTGCTAGTCTCTGATTTTTTTTTTCATCCGACAATATACATTGAGAACCTGCTACATACACATCAGGGCCTCTGCGAGCTACTGGGGACACAGCAGAACAAACAGGTTCCCGGCTCTCAAGACGCCCATTCAGTTTCCTTTTATTAAAGGAGAAGGACAAAAGAAAAACATATGCAAACACAAACAAAACCCAGGTAAACACACATACAAATAAAATAGTTGCATGTTGTGCTAAGGGTTGCAAAGATGATCATCAAGGGTCTGAGATGCCAAGTAAGGGGTGGTGGGAAGGGGTGCCTACCTTAGGGTGGGCAGGAAGGGCCTCCCTGAAGCAGAGACCTGGGAGAGGAGCAGAAGCTGACTGAGTGGAGAGGGGTGGGAGGAGCTTATCAGGAGAGGGCTAGAGCCCCAGCATGAGTTCAGCAGATTTGAGGAACTGAAAAGGGGCACCTGCAGGACAAGTAATAAATATTCTAAGGGACAATGTGAGGAGCCTAGGAATGAGGTGAAAAAAGTTTTATAATATTGTTTAGAAAAGACTTCATGGACAGCTATAGTTTTAAGAAGAGGGATCATGTTACCATGCATGTGTGTCCATGCATGTGTGAATTCATGCTGGGAAAATCACCATGTCATTTGTTTGTCTTTATATGATTGGAGGGTGTGACATGGCCTTGATGTACCCAGTGTTACTCCTCTCTTTGCAAATAGGCTTAGCAAGCTTTGGGGCTGAGAAATGGGTAGATTTAGTGGTTGATGACTAGTTCTCAGAGAAAAGTGGTCAAGACATGTATTGTGACTCTTGACATTGACCAGAATGCTTTAAGGTCATTGTCATTTTCAAAAAGGACTATGTAGCCACTGGCTATGCCAAGTGGGGTACTGCCTGGAACGAGTTCTATAAGTATTGTTCCTGGGGTTAGGCATTTAGCAAATGTTTTTTGTTTTTGTTTTGTTTTCATTTTCCCTAATCAAATGTACCTTTATTTATTTATTTTTAAGTTACAATTGACATACAATATTAGTTTCAGGTGTTCAACACAGTGATTAGACATTTACATAACTATAAGTGATCACCACAATAAGTCTAGAACCAAATGCCATGACATTCAGCAAATGTTCATCAAGTCAGAATGGCACAGTGGTGCCAAGTGTGGCCTCTTGAGTTGCAATTACCACTGGCTGACTGTGTGACCTTGATCACTGTCTCTGTGCTTCCGGTCCCTCATAAGGTCGTTGTCAAGATTAAAAAGTGAACATATCCTAGCATAGTCGATAAGTATATAACAAATACTCAGCAGGTATTGATGTTCTTTTTTCTCTTCTGAGTTAGGAAAGTGTACAACAAGAAATTGAAGAAGTATAGAATGTGCAGCTGGACACACAGGATGTGGACAGTGAGGGAGAGGAAAGAATTGAAATGGTTCCTAAATTTCTAGCCCAAGACACTACTTGACAGTTGCATTTTTTAAGACTCTGACTTAAGTCAATATTAAGTAAAAAAGGGTTTTATTGCCCCATATCTGAAAAATCCTGGGGACAACCAGCTCTAGGATCAATTTGTTCCAGGGCTCAACCCTGTGATCAGGGCCCACGTCCCGCTTTCTCTTGGTTCTGTTCTCCTTCATGTCAACTTTGTCCCTTCTCAGACTTCATGTGTCCTGTAGTGACATGGAGGCTGCCAACAGCTCCAAGCCTGTCCTCTCAAATCCTGAGCAGGAGAAAATAATAACAATAGTTAACACCCATATTTGTTTACTACATCATAAGCACTGTTCTAACTTTTTACTGTTATAACATTTTACATATACTGATGCTTGTAATTTTTACAAGAATGAGGTAGGTAAGAAAACTGATGCAGATTAAATAACCAGGCCAAAGTTACAAATAAGAGACAGAGGCAGCATTTGAACCCAGGAATACTGGTTTCAAAATGCGTGCTCTGAAGTGCCTTTTCTGAAAGAAAGCCACCACTTTTCTGAATCCAGTTGCACTGCATTAGTTCTATTTGAATCCCTAAGACTTGAAGAAGGTGATATGAAATTGGCCAGGGTGCAGGCACATGCCGGCCTGAAGCAGGCATGAGGACATGCCATCCAGAGCTCCTGGGTTGGGGGTGGAGGTGGGGTGAAGTAGGAAGGCACGACGCAGCAGAAGGATATCTGAATGCTTTATTTGGAATAAACGGCAAAACAGGAGCTGTTCATCATAATTAAAATGGAAAATAATGAAGAGAGAAGGGTTTAGGGGGAAAAGGATAAGTTCAATGTTAAAAGCTAAAGTTTGAAGTGCTAGAAAAAGATCAATGTGAAGATCTGGCTCATTGGACATATTGATTTATACTTGAAACAAGGTGATAGTAAAAGAGTGAAAATAAAATGTTAGACAAAGAAATATTGGACAAATTAAAAACAAATGAAAGGAGTGGTAACATTAGTATCAGAGAAGGTGGAACTGCAGCTAAAAGCACTTAGAGTTTAAGCTAAAAGCACTGTATAAGGAACATCCTTATACAGCGATATAAGACAATCGAGAAGATGTAACAGTCATAATGCAGACATCAAAAGATGTCTGTTAGCAGATAAATACATATAAGCAAGGAAAACTATCAATATACAATTATAATGAAAGATTTTAAAACACCTTTCTCACAGTTAGCCATAATCAAGTCAAAAAATCATTCATTATGCTGTACACCTTCAACTCATAGAGTGTTATATATCAATTATATCTCAATGAAACTGAGAAAAAAGTCTTTCAGACCAACGAACATAATACAGTATTAGTCAAAATATTATTCAGTTGAACTAAATAACATAATGAAATAATTTGATAGTACATAAGGACTACTTACAGCTCACAAATACAGAAAATATTTTTTTGTAACAATGAAAAATTGTAAGTACATGATAAAAGGTGACTTAAAAATCATAAGTAGTTAAAAATTGAGGAATAAATTCCTAGGTAAGTCTTGGATCAAAGAGGAAATAAAAGGGAACTCATAACTCTCTAGAAACCAATGAAAAGGAAACCACCTCCTATCAAAATGTGCGGGATCCTGGAAGCAGTACTAAGAGGAACATTTAGAATTCTAAAATGCTTTTCCAGTTTAAAAGTAAAACCAAAAAAATAAAGAAACTAAATATTCATCTTAAAAATTGAGAAAAAAAGAAATTGAAATTAATAAAGGTAAAAGTTGAAATTAATGACATAGGAAAAGTAACAGGAAAAAAACAGAAGGATAAATAAGCCAAAATCTACTGAAAATAGCTTCAAATGTTTATTGAATAGATTAATAAACTACATATTTATATAAAAGAGACAAACAACTTGCAAGGCTGAAGAAGGAAAAAAGTTAAAAAACAGAAGTCAGAAATGAGAAAAGAGTCATAATTATAGGCACACAAGAAATTAACAGGTTGAAGAGACTCACTATGGGCAACTCTATAGCAATCAGTATGAAAACTTACAAGAAATGTGTAATTTCCTGGCAAAATATATACTATTAAAAAAGATCCAATAAAAGAAGGAAAACGTGAACAGACTAATGATAAGGTGATGGGGTGTTAATAATGAGAAGACCCTAGGGCCAAAGGGTCTCAGAGCACCACCTGGAAACTGGTTAGAAAAGCAGGTTTAGCTACTTCAAGCCATAGAAAAATCTTTTAAATTTATGTTTTGAAGCCAATATAATTTTAAGGCCAGAATTTAAGAAAAAATGCTTAGATGGTGTATAATTATAATTATAGATTAATCTCATTTATGATTTAGAAAAAATATAAGAAAATATTAGCTTGTAGAAGCCTTCATTATAGCAAAAGAATGAAAAAAAAGTTATTTCAAACCTGTAAGTGATTCAACATCCAGATCCATTAACATCATTCATTACATTGATAAACTAAGAAAGAGAAAACATTAGTAGCTGTTCAAATGATACTTGCTAAAATTCAGCAGTTATTCATTACTAATAAAAATTCCAAGTAGGTATAGGAGCAAATTATTTAAATAGGCAAAAGACTATTTAACAAAAACTAATAGCAAATATTATCTTAAGAGAATGTGATAAGGTGGATGGATACTATATAAATATGATGCAGGACAGGGTGAATCCCTCTGAGTGGGGGGGACTCAAGTGCTATACCGAGAGAGAGCACAGGAATGAATTCAAGCACTTGCTGGAGCTAGAGACAAAAGGAAGGTTTCTTAAAGAAGGAATCATGCTCCATAGACAGAGCATGATCTCCTCTCAGAGACAGAGAATGAGAAAGACTGAGAGAGACTGAGAGGGAAAATGAGAGGGGGCCAACAGAGAAAGAGACAGAGACAGAGACAGAGACAGAGAGTGCCCCCACTCTGTGTTGGGGGAATTCAGTTTATTTGTCCTTCTTAGTTTCTATGAATTAAAGACTTTGTTTACCTATTTTCTTTTGATGGTATGGGTATGTACCTTGAAAGGCTAGCAATCTCCAGCCTTTGTTCTATAGGTTCCCTATGTCTAGCTGCTGGGAATGAATGGTTGGGGTTTTTTTTTTGTGTGTGTGTGTGTGTGTGTGTGTGTAGGGTACTACTTATAGATTCCTGTTTTTCACTTCACAGTATAGGTAAATGATTTGTTAGTAGTCCCAGCAGGAATCTTCCTTTGTTCTGTAGGTTCCCATGGTTTGACAGCACTTTGCAAGCTCTGAATACAGTTTGGTTTAACATCCAGTTCTCATGCCTCCTCCTTAAATTAAAAATATAGAAATCAATAGTTTTTTTCCCCTGCTCTAATGAGAGCCAACTAAAAATAAAAATGAGAGCATATTTTCCATGTAAAAGAGAGACAAAGCTATAAATTACTTAAGAATAATTCTAACAAAAAATAACAGGAAATATTGGCGGGGGGTGGAAGAGGAATCATTGCTCTGTTAAAACACAAAGAGAAGATTTAAATAGCTGGAAAAGCCTTCTATATTTGTAACAGAGTGAAATGTTCAGTCTCTCTAACTCCATCTTGTTCAAGCCTGCATTGTTCCCGTGGCATTTCGGCTAATAATAGGTCCTGCTTTGTCTTATACATAAATATGCTGATCATTAGAGGAATTCTGCTTGTACCTTGAATTTTACAAAAACAGCTCCTCCCATTTCCACCCTTTTCTTGACCTAAAAGAAGCCTGAATCCTGTACTTTCTTAAGATGGATCTGAGGAACTACTAGGGCATCTATCTTCTCAGCTGGCTCTTTCTCAATCAATAAATCTTTCCTTACTCCAAGTTCTGATGTTTTGAGTTTTGGTCTTCTGAAGAATTGGGCACATGGACTTTGGACTGGTAACATATTTTTGGTTTGGAAATCTTATATCATGAAAAAGTCAATTCTCCTAAAATTGATTTTTATGCAGTTTCCATTAGAATGAAAACAAGCTCTTCTTTTTTTCCTTGGAATTAGACAAAATGATCATACAGTTCATTGGGGAAAATAAATGTCCAATATTAAGTTAAGAAAACTATGAAAAAGCAAAACAGTAAGGGGAGACTTGCTTTTTCAGATAATCAGAACCTAAAACTACAGTAACCCAAGATTTTGGCATGTAGACCAAAAAGGGACTACACACTAACCCTGACGAGCTCAGAAACGGCCAGCATGGTGAGCCCTACAAACTCAAGAGACCGAAATTAACCACACAGGATGATCTGAACATAAAAATTCCTAATTGAAGCAGGTCATGGTGGGTAGTCATGTCCTAGGCCAGCAGCTTTCTTGACAAAGGTCAACCTTTACCTTAAGTGAGACTGTCTATTGTCTTTTTGCTTCTAAGAGAACATACCCTTGGAATGTCAGAGTATTCCCTTTTTTCCAGACCCCTCAGGGCACAACCCACTGCACCAGAGCACGAGACCACAGAACCCCTCGTGGTTATCTTGTCCCACACATACCATCTCTATGTGCTGTAAATGTTAATTATTAATTCTTCTGCACACAGCAACATAAAAGAACCATGTGTCTCTCCATTTAACTCTTTACGAAATCCCAGAGATTTCCCTGCTTTGCTTTTTCCTGCTCCCCTAATCTATCACCAATGGATGTCATGTAACCCTCCTTACATCTCCTGCTTTGATTTTAATGTATAAAATAAGCTGTGAAACTCACGTTCTCTAGAGCATTTTCTCAATCCATTGGGATTTTGCTTCCAGGCAATCATCATCAGTTTGGCTCAAATAAACTCATTAAAATTCTCTACAGGTTTTGATGTTTCTTATGTTGACAGGCAGAACAATATTATTAGAATTAATGTAAGAAATTTTAAAAGCAAAACTAGTTTGTAGAAGTGCTATTTTATTTAGTTGACATAGTTGGGATGCCCTCATGGGCATATGCAGCAGCTAATGTGAAATATGCATCTAAAGAGAAGGTTCCCAGAGAGGAGTCTGACAGCTTTCTGTTGAGGTCATGAGTGAGGAGGGAATGAGTCACCAGAGAGAGAGAATGGAACTCCCAGGACTTATGACTGGAGTTCTACCTCTATGGTTAGTCCAGTGGGTATGCCATTTAATGGCTCTGAACCTTGTGTCCTCAATTACATGAAGGGCTAATAACACCTGTCCTTCCCCCACACAGAGTATCAGTGTGATATGATGTATGTGGAAGTGATTGTAAACCAATAAGCACTCTGCAAATCAAGGACATAGGTGAAGAAGAATCTGCCTGACATTGAATGTTAGGGTTATGGCCTCACCTCTTCACCTCGTCCACAGGCACCTATTCCCCTTCAGATCTCAGCCCCAGCGACCTTCTCTGATCTCCCCAGGACCCAGTGCCCCGGTCTCATGGCTGTCATTACAAGTCCACACTTGTTGCTGTGATAAATTGATCTACACTTGTGTCTCCGGTCTCGAAGCACCCCAAGGGTTTGAGCTCCACATTTGTTTTGCTACCTCTTGGGAGCATGGTGCCTGGTACATTGTAGTCCCTCCAGAAAGATTTGTTGAGTGAATAGAGAAGAAAAACAAGTGGACAAAGCAGGAAGAGTAGAGTCAGAGATGGAGGAGGAAACCAGAGAACCACAGCTGGGGACAGAACAATAAAGAACTTTACTCTTAAAGTAGATGAGGTCAATAAGCTGAATACTTTAAGAAACAAAAGTGAGGAATGTGAAAAATGCCCAGATTAACTGTACTTTGCTGTGATTAGAATGTTGCTGCCATTAAACATTGGTTTAAATATGACCAGTGGCAAGGCTGTCGCATAAAAATAGTCCCTGGGTTTCTAAAGAAGGTAAATGTAAATATCGAAAAATCTTTTCTATTTCTGCTTGGCATGTTACTCTAGGTAAACTTGCCCTGTGAAGCGAGAAGACAAAAGGCATGTGTATTTAGCAGAATAACTTAAATGGAGCTGAAGTATGTAAGAGCTGAAAACCTAGTATGTTTATTCTCCTCCACAGGTCTGTAGTTGTTGCTAGAAAAGTTTCTAATTACTAAACTTTTGTTCAAACCTGGAGTGCTGTTAATAATACTGTATTATGTAATTGAAAGTTTCTGATAGAATAGATCTTAAATATTCTCACCACAAGAAAGAAATGGTAGTTACGTGACATAATGGAGGTGATAATGTTATCGCATGAGGCGATGTGAAATCCAGCATTGCGCCAGCCAATGCAGTAAAGAATTACAGGTCAGTGAGATTTATAAGAAATAAGATTTATTGAAAGTACATTTTAGAAGGAGACGGGCCATGCCAAGGAAGATGGCAGCCTAGTGGAATTTGAGAGGCAGAAAGACAAAAGTCAGAATATGTTCCAAGGGAAAGAAGGGTTACCAAGGAAGAGCTGTAACAGCCTGGAGGTAGGGGAGTCTATATTAGGGCCATGATGGGTGGTTACAGAGATGGTCTTAGATCATTGACATGGGAAGTCGTCTTGACTGACAGTTGGCTGTTATATAACACTTTGCCTATGCACATGTGCTTACTTGGAATTCAGTCTGTTATAATTAGATTCATGATACAATGTTGATATAATGAGGCTGAGGTTACCAGAAGGTTAGGGTAGTACTTTCTGTGCACGTGTTTGTGGCTGGTTTAAGCCAGCAGCTTTTATGGCCTTTGTGCTTTAGGATGTAGGAGTAGTTTATAATTATAAAATAGGTGTTTCTGGGAGGTTCTTAAGGGAGGTTTCTATGGATACAGAGCTGGGCCTTCACTCCTGTTGTTCCTGCCTGCTTAACTGACTGATAGAAATCATTTTATAATATTGAGGGTACCGAATCAATACTTTGTATACCTTAACTTCGATAATATGTCAATTATGTCTCTAAAAGCTGGAAAACAAAAACAAAACAATCTCAAGTGCTGCAATTTCAGTTCAATTACTTTTTTTTTTGCATTTTATTTTATTTTATTATTAGTTTCAAGTATACAATACATTGGTTAGACATTTATATAGTTGATGAAATGATCTCCCTGATTACTCTGTCTTCCCTCTGGCTCTGCACATAGACATTACATTACTTCTGACTGCATTCCCTGTGCCATGTTCCCCATCCCCTTGATCAACTATCAACTACTAATTTGTACTTCTTTAACCTTTCACTGCTTTCTCCCAGACCTTCCACTGCCCTCCCATCTAGCGATCACCAGATTGTCCTGTATATTTGTGAGTTTGTATTTGATTAATTTGTTCTTTTTGTTCCTTAGATTCTGTATATAAGTGAAATCATATGGTATTTATCTTTCTCTGCCTGACATATTTCACTCAGCATAATAACCTCTAGGTCCATCCATGCCATTGCAAATGGTAGGCTATTTTTTTTAATGGCTGAGTATATCCATTTTTAATTTTTTGAGAAACCTCCAGATTGTTTTCCATAGTGGATGTAATCCCACCAATTTGCAATCCCACCAATGGTGTATGAGGGTTCCCTTTTCTCTATATCCACACCAAAATTTGTGATAGCCATTCTGACAGGTGTGACATGATATCTTATTGTGGTTTTAATTTGCATTTCTCTGATGAAATTTCTCCTAAACATTTTTTCATATGTCTATTGGCAATTTGTATTTCCTTTTTTGAGAAATATCTATTCAGGTCTTCTGCTCATTTTTTAATTGGATTTTGTTGTTGTTGAGTTGTATGAGTTATATTTTGGATATTAACCCCTTATCAGATGTATTATAAGCGAAAATCTCCTATTCAGTATGTTGTCTTTTCGTTTTGTTAATGGTTTCCTTTGCTGTGCAAAAACTTTTTAGTTTGATATAGTTCTATTTGTTTATTTTTTCTTTTGTTTCCCTTGCCTGAGGAGATATATCTGAAAGGAAATTGCTAGTAGCAATATCAGAGAGTTTACTGCCTATGTTTTCTTCTAGAAGTTTTATGGTTTTGGGTCTTACATTTAAGTTTTTAATCCATTTTGAGTCTATTCTTGTATGTGGTTTTGAAGGTGGTCCAATTAAATTTTTTGCATGTCTCTATCCAATTGTCCCAGACTGTCTTTAGCTCATTGTATATCCTTGCCTCCTTTGTAATATATTAAATGAGCATATAGACATGGATTTATTTCTGGGCTCTCTATTCTGTTCCATTGATCAATGTATCTGTTCTTATGCCAGTATCATGATGTTTTGATTACTGTAATCTTGTAGTATAGTTTTATATCAGGTAGGGTGATACCTCCAACTTTATTCTTCTTTCTCAAGATTACCGTGGCTATTCGGGATCTTTTACAGTTTCATATAAATTTTAGGATTATTTGTTCTAGCTCTCTGAAAAATGCCATTGGTATTTTTATAGAAATTACATTGAATCTATAGATTGCTTTGGGTAGTATGACCATTTTAATGACGTGGTACTCATTGGGTTCATCTTTTTTGGGACTCTCTGAGCTTCCTGGGCTTGTATGTCTGTTTCTTTCATCAGGTTAGGTAAGTTTCCCATCATTATTTCTTCAAATAGATTTTCAACTTCTTGCTCTCTCTCTTCTTCTGGTATCCCTGTGTTGCAAATGTTGTTATATTTGATGTTGTCCCATAGGGTCCTTAAATTATCTTCATTATTTTGGATTCTTTTTTCTTATCACCATTCTGATTGGGTGTCTTCTGCTACCCCGTTCGCTATACTGGTGATTCAGTCCTTTGATTCATCCACTCTGTTGATTCCCTCTAATATACTCTTCATCTCAGATATTGCATTCTTTATTTTTCACTGGTTCCCTTTTATAATTTCCATTTTTATAATTTTTCACCTTTTTGTTAAAATTCTCGCTGAGTTCATCCACTCTTCTCAAAAGTTCATTGAGCAACTTTATAATCAGTGTTTTGAACTCTGCATCTGGTAGATTGCTTGAGTCTATTTTTCCTGGAGCTCTGTTCTTTTATATGGGACATGCTTCTTTGTCTCCCTATTTAGCTGCCTATCTGTGTCTGTTTCTATGTACTAATAAAAGCTTCTAAGTCTCCCAGTCTTATTAGCATGGCTTTATGTAGTAGGTGTCCAGTGGCACAGTCTTGAGAGGGGTTCAGCTGCAGACCAAGTTTAGCTCCAGCCTGTGCCCCTCTGGCGCCACTATCAAGATTCAGCAAGCAATCCACAAATGCTGTGGTTATAGTTGCCTCAAGAGGCCATGCCAGAAACCGAGGTCAGGTGCCACCAGTGCGGGGCTTGAAGCACGACAAGGGGCACAGGGCACTCCAAGGACATCAATGGATATAGGTTGGGTAGGGCCTCGAGTTGGCAGAGGTGGAGTTTCAGTGAATCTTCTGTGCAGAGAGATTTCTATTATCCAGTTTGATGACGTCTCAGTTATGGTGGCGCTGTGTCTGCACAATAGGAGTGGGGACGGCTCAACAGAGTAACAATGGATGCCACCAGCATTTCTGCCCAGGAGAAAGCCTCAGCTCTGGCTCTTGCTCTGAAAACTCAGTGTCCCCCCATATGTTCCTGGCACCCCCTGAGCAGCTCACCTGGCACTGGTGCTCAGAGCGAGCAAGTCCATCACCATAAAAATTCAGTTTCAGCTGTGGCTTCTTTAAGAGGAATGTCTGTATCTGCTGGCTGCACCTGCTGGCTGCCTCACTCAACTGCTCAGGACCAGGCAGCCTTGCATCTCGGCCTCCTCCTACCTCCTACCGTTTTGGAGTGATTTCTTATTTCTCTCCTTAGTTGTTGTGCTTCTGTTCATCCAGACCCAGGCAGCTCTTCCTGCTGTTTGCTCTGTGTTTCCATCACAACTCTGGCGTGGTAGCAAGAGGAGATGCACAAAGCTTCTACCATCTACACCATCTTGCCTGGTCCTGCCTCAGTTCAATTCCTTTGATTTGTCTCTGGAGAAAATGTTTATTTGAGTCCATGTATTTTGTGAATTTAATAACTTTCACATTTTATTTCATAATCTGGATATTCTAAGCTCACTTTTCAATCTGGCAATACGAAATATTTGGATGATATTCCTGTTTGGTCTTACAGGTCAGTTCTTATATTTGCAAGAATTCTGGAGGTGATAAGGACAACCTCAAGCTTTCTAATGATTTGTCATAAAATAAAATGCAATATTGTTATCCCATAGAGATTTTATCTTCTTTCTTCTGTGTATGGTAGAGGTGTGTGATGTTTACATTCTTTAAAATTGTGGCAAAATATACATAACATCAAATTTACAGCGTACCCATTTTTAAGTGTATAGTTTATTAGTGTTAAATATAGTCACATTTGGTGCAACCAATCTCCAGAACTTTTTCATCTTGAAAAACTAAAACTCTATACCCATTAGACAACTCCCTATTTTACCTCCTTCTAGCCCCTGCCCACCACCCCATGGTAACTTTTTTTTATTAGGCCAAGTTCCTAGAAGTTCCACTTGAGTGGGTATAAGTTCCACTTGAGTGGATATCCTGAACACATCCCTGAGAAATCAGAATCTGTAAGTACCCATAGAAATTAGAATGTCATTTGGCTAAGCCAGAGAATTAGTAATTAGATATGATCCTATGCCAAGAGGAAACAAAATTCAGGGGTGGATTCATAAACACTAAAAGATATATAGAGTTGGTTACAGGGAAAGCAATTGAATTCCCAGGCATTAGTCACAGGCCTTGTGCATTAAGGAAAGGGTGGGTACAACAGCTGGAGGAAATGTAGAGCTCATTTAGGTCAGATAGTCATTCTTTCAGTAAATATGTATTGAATATGCCTAGGCTCAACCCTGATCTAGGGTTTGGCATTCAATGATGAATTATCCAGGATTCCTGATCTCAAGAAACTTGCAGTCAACTAGTTTGGACCATGTAAGTAAAATAATAAATATGTGTTTATTTGCTGCTATATCTACAAGTTCCTCCATGCTTTTTACATCAAATAAACTGTCTATGGGTGGCAAAGATATAGATGATCACATCCTCAATTTTTAAATTACTCATCTTCTACCGTGAAGTTCTTTTACTGCATCAACTTTAAAATGTGTCACCACTTAAGTGAATCTGGCTGATTTGCTTTGAATATCTACTAAGCACTTCCAAGTATATAATCACATTCGCCCCTAGGAAATGCCCCCTGGAGGAGGATATTATTATTATTGTCTTTATTTTGCAGATGAGGAAACGGAAGCTCAGAAAGGCTGAGTGAATTTCCAGTGTCACAAAGATAGGAAAGGTAGAGTTAACACAGGACTCAAGTGCTCAGCTAAATGAGATGCTCTTTCTGACTTCCCCATGTGTTAACTGCAGGTAGAAGTCTGTCAGTCATCAACAAACATACTCATGAAAACTTAACAGTGCCAGGCATTTGAGATACTGTAGTGAATGTGATCTAGTCCCTTACTGGGCTGAAAGACAGATAATTACAAACAACCACAAATGAAATGCTAAGCATTGCAAAGGTGTGTTTTGGGAGAATAAAACATGGGAACCCCACCTAGGCTGGGGTGGGGGTGGGGGGCTGTCACAGACAGCAATTTTCCTTCTGCATACAAAGCTTCAGGACCCTGCCCTTAATTGCTGTTAGTTGCAGCCAGACACATTCAAGCTTGTTTTGTTCTGTGGGAGCATTCAGTTACCACACAGGTGGATTCAACTGAATTGTTGGTAGAAAGTCCAATCCCCACCCAGACCAGCTAAAACTGGTTTCACTATTTTCTTGACCTGTGAAATACACACTCTGTGAAGTGTCAGTTGACGTACACTCAGGAGTAAAAATTAGAATTAGCCCCGAGTGGAGAAGTAACATATAACTCATCACCTATTCTGTTAGTGCTACTTTAATCAAGAGAAGGACATATCTTTGAGAGTAAATATGTTGTTGGACTTGGTGTAATTTTTGAAAAACTTCTACTTGTTTTCTTCCCCAAGATTAACACAATCATAGAAAAAGTTGACAGGGAAGTGCTAACGAGACACAACTGCAAAGTTGACACCAACACTGGAAGAAACTCACTTCTGTTAAAACGGAAAGAGAGAAGTTTCTTCAGCTTTTTGCATAATTGGTTATTAATTAAGTAGTGTTCATTTTAATACATTGTATGAACTTTAACCATTGTCATTGATTGTTGCCAGTCTCAGAACACCCAGAGTACATTATCATACTGGCCTCTTGGTTATAAAGATGCAGCAAAGACTTTATTCTTGCTGTTATTTTGCAGATTATGGTCTAAGACCACAATAATCTGCCTTCTGGAATTTCTGGGACTGTTCTAATTTCAGATATAATTTAGTTTCTGCTAAAACCACAGCTCCTTGGAAACAAGAAACTCCCTTGTCTCATATGTTGAATGTCTACTTCCAACAGTGTTTGCATATTGCATGTACTTAATAGATAGATCGTATGTCTGACGATAGAGGAATCAATCACCAGGCCAACGATGTTGGAGTGTTAATAGAGAATTGTTTGTACATACAGACCCAGGGAAAGTCCCTGAGACTGAAAATTTACAACTGTAAGAGGAAAGAAAGGGAAGACTGAACAAAGAGGCTGCCACTCTAGGATGGTGACCAATACTGTTCATTAAAGGAAATTTCCAAACAAGTAATGACTTGGGTGCCTACAGGATGAAATGGATCCCTGTGCCATTTAGCAGGCACCAAAAATTGTATAGGGTAAAGGAGGTGGGGGGTGTATAGTTACTGGTACTAGTATGTGAATGCTGCCTGGTATGGGAAGTTACTTTACATGCTTGACCAAGTCAGGACAAATGGAATCTTTTTCGGACCCAGTGTTACCAGGAGACAGGAGAGGGGTGCTGATTTATGTCAGAATGAAAACTGATTATGATCAGACAGAGTCTAAGGGGGATTAACAGTAAGCAATCTCCTTTCTGGCCTGGGTCCAACTCATGGGTTAGACAGCAGTCATGTCATAGAACAGTCTCTCTTCCACAAGAATCACCATTCATTCAGTACTTTACTGATGTAGTGAACAAACAGTTATTTAGTGCCTAGTCTGTGCACACACTCTATTGTAGGTCCTGGGGATACAGATGTGGATGAAACAGGCAAAAATTCCTGCCTTTGTGGTGCTTAAGGCCCAGTGAGGAAGACAGATAAACTAAATTAAATATATGGCATACTAGGTGGTAATAGAAGATGTGGAGTGAAATAAAGTCAAGAAGGGAAATGGGAACTATTAGAGTGAGGCTGTTTGCAGTTTTTGATAGAGTAGTCAGGGCAGGTGACATCTGAAGGGGTTTTGGAGTGAGTCATGCAGAAAGCTGGAGAAGAACCCTAGGGGCAGAGAGACTGCAAGCCAAAGGCCCTGAGGTGGGAGCTGCCCTATACTTTCCAGGAAGAGCAAAGAGGTCAGGGTGGCTTGAGTCATGAGAGAAGCAGGAGATAACTAGGGACAGATTGTGTAAGCGTTTCATAGGCCGTTGTAAAAAGCTTTTACTCTGGGTCAGAGGGGAAGGTGTAGGAGGGTTTTGATTAGAGGATGTTAAGGCTGATAATAGCCTTCGATTTACTAAGTGCTAGGCACTGTTCTAAGTACTTTTCATATAATAACTCATTGATTCCCTATATCATAATAATGAATGAGTTATATGAATAAATGAGTTATTATATGAAAAGTACTTAGTTATTAAAAAGGGTATTATTCTTTTATACTGATGAGGAAACTGTGGCTCTAAAAAATTAAGTAATTTGTTCAAGGTCACACAACTACTAAGTGAGAACTGTAATTCAAACCAGGCAGTTTGGCTGTGGTCCATTTTCTCCTTTCTAGCCCACACAGCAAGATTATGTTTTCCAGCCTCCCCTGATGTTAGGTGGTGGCCATATGACTGAGTTGTGGCCAATGGAATTTGAGTAGAAGTGAAAAGCGCTGCTTTCAGCCTGGTCCATAAAAAGCTTTTACATATAATCCTTCATCCCATTTCCTCATCTTCTGGTTGAATGCAGAGAACTTCAAGGTCCTAGGGGAAGGTGGAGCCACAAGATGAAAGGAGCTTGAGTTTTTAAATGACCATGTGGAAGTCCTCCTGTGGGTCAGAATATGCAAGAGTGCTGGGCCCATCTCTTCAGGTCTCCGACTTGTCTCTGATTTTTTACGGGACTCCTGAGTAGTGTATCCCTCTGTTAAAAGAGTTTCACACACAGATTACACAAAAACAGAGACTGCAGTCCCTTCCCTGCCTTTTCCTTTATGAACAGCATTGGCAGGAAGGAACACCTAGTTGGAAAGATTAAAAGGGGTTTTGCTCTTCCCCCAATTCACCTTTCACCATTTACCTGTGTCCTCCATGGCAGGTGTCCTGCTGTTTGTCAGGCTTGAGATTCTGACAGTGTGAGACTTCTTGCATTGTGTCCCCTCCCTATGGATGATTTTGGCTCAGCATTTGGTTCTTATGCTGATGTCATTTGTGTTAATACTTTTGGGTACAATACTATTTGGTGTACAATACAATACCCAATGTGTCTGTACCTTAAGATTTTTCTTAAGATGCTTCAAAGCATTCAACAGGGGGAAAGAGTGGAACTCAATGATCGCTAAACACAATCCCCAGGCTTTGTAATTATGTGAAATAGAAAACTACACATATATGTGAAATTTAGGCACTTTCTCTTCTATGTTGATAATAGCTGCCATTTATTGGGCACTTAAGATAACCTGGCAGAATGTTAATGCTTTACATGCACAATCTCCTTTAATCCTCACAACATGTCTGTGAAACACACTAACCAAGCTTGCAAAGGTGAAGTGATTCCCCAAGGTCTATACGGCTGGTAGGCGAGGCAGGGTTTGAGCCCAGATCTGTTGGTAACTATAGCAGTGACCCTTAACCTGCTTGTGCTCTGTACAGCTGGAGAAGCCTTTGGACACCTTCTTAGAACAATGTTTTAAATGCAGAAAGTAAAATACATAGACTTACAAAGAAAACAATTGTATTAAAATATAGTTATTAGTTGTGATAGGCAGTGTTGAAGGGGCCTACCCAAGGATCCTGCTCTTGGTGTTAACACCTGTGGGTAATCCCCTCTGCTTTGTTTGGGCTGAAACTAGTGACTCACTTCTAATGAATAGAATATGGAAGAAATTATGGGATGTCGCTTCAGAGAATAGGTTATAAAAAGACTGTCTTTGGGGTTCTCTCTCTCTTTCTCATTACTTGTACCACAGGGAGCCAGCTGCCCTGTACTGTAGCAGCTCTGCAAAGATGCCCACACATAACCACGTGAGTGAGTTTGGAAACAGATTCTTCTCTGTCAGCCTTGGGAGGACTGAGGCCCAAGCAGCTACCTTGATTAAAATGAAAGAATATCATCCAGAACCACCTGGCTAAGCAGCACACAAATCCCTGACTATAGATACTGTGAAATAATACTTGTCTGTTGTTTTCAATCGCTAGTTTTGGGGTAACTTATTATGTACCAATAAATAATCAGTACATCAACACATTAAAGTATAATACATTTGGGATAGACATGTGACACTTTGTAATGAGAAATTATGTTTAAAACATGTAAATTAAAGTTAGACCGTGTATTTTAAGGCACATTGGTGTCAAAGCTGTTGTTCCATAGCTTGAATAAGAACATTAAAAAGTGGGACAAACTTTGACAAGTGTTATAACCATTAGTTTCTATATTTGTTTTTTATTTTCTAGTTTTTGTATTTGATGCTTTGACATCTGAGGTCTCGCTGACCCTGGAGAGGCCAGCCCATTCCTAGGGGTAATAAATAACATGCCTTTCATATTCAAACCAATTGTCCATGGCCCATACCCAACCAGTTCCTTTATTGGCTCTCATACTCAGGGTCACTATCCACCTGCCTTAATCACCCCAGGTTCAGATATCAGAAAACTAGGGCAGCCCCTCCCCCAGGGCCCACTGAATTTATTTAAACCAGTTAATCCTAAACCTGCTCATCCTGCCTCACCTGTGGAAACCACAAAAGGCTGTTGTCCGAAATTTCCCCCAGTCTCTCTGCTTCCTGACTCCAGTGTTTCCTCTGTAACCCTATCCCCCACCCCATGAGATCCGTGAGTGTAACTGTTATAGACTAAATTTTGTGCCCCTGAAATTCATATGTTGAATTCCTAACCACCAGTGTGGTTTTTATTTGGAGATGGACCTCTAAGGAAGTAAGGTGGAAAGGCCATGTGAGCACAGGATGAGAAGGTGACTGCCTACACCCCAAGGGGAGAGCTTTCACCAGAAACTAACCCTGCTGGCACTTGAAGGTGGACTTCCAGCCTCCAGAACAGTGAGAAATAAATTTTCTATTGCTCATGCCACCCAGTCTGTGGTGTTTTGTTATAGCAGCCTGAGCAGATGAATACAATAACCAATCATCTTGTCAGTGGCAATCGTCTGCTGATCTATTGGTTGTGTTGCACCAGAATAATAATAAAATCTACATCTTAAAACAATAAGGCACTATGCATATCATAATAGACATTCAGTCCATTTTTATTTTTTGTTTTGATAATTACAAGGGTTAAGAATACTGTTTCGTGAAAATGTCTTATTGCAAATGAAAAAAACAGTGCTTACATCTCATTTTACAAAGCAACACGGGAGGCTTCTTACAAGGAACACCAGAATTATCCAAGACTTTTTAAGTACAATTTGATTTGAAATAAGTATTTTGTCCAAAGGTCAATAGATCAACCTCTTCAATATAACTTATATGTAAAAGAAAATGATTGTCAATGTATGGTCAACTTGGATGGCATTAGGATGGAAATAAGTTTTGAAAGTGTTTCCAGATGTTCTCAGCTTTTTTTTTTTCAAAGAAATGAATAGAGAATTTTTAGATATGAACCAGCAGATGCATACCTCTGGGCAACCAATGTAGAATACAGGACACCTAGGCTCATAGTTGCTCAATAGTGTTTATACATAAGAAGATTGTAACCACAGGTATCCTATTAAGGAACTAAAAACCTCAGTAATTTTGAAGTAGTAGTGAATGAAGTGATAGTTTAAGATATTTCTAATAACTGAATTGGGTATGAAAATATCTGTGATTTCTACTAGTGAATATGTTATAGGTCCTGCTAAAACTACTGGGGTTTATTGCCTACATTCATAATTGAAAGAAATGATAAATTTTATTTTAAGGTTAATGAAAATAAAAATGCATTTTTCCCTTCTTCCAGACTCCTTGACCCCAGTTTAGAACCCTATCCTAGAGCTGTGCTCTCATTCATTACCTGTGCTCCCTTCTCCATGGTTAGGAACTAAGGTGACAATAGACTAACAGTGAGTTTAGTTCTCATAGTTAGAAGTACCTAACGATCCAAGGTATTAAACCAGAAGTACATTTCCAACAAAGGATTACAATGAAGGGAAATGTAGATATGCTTTCAAATTTGTGACTTTTCTAATAGTTCTGGAGCACACAGAAGAGTGATTACACCAGGTTGACCTGAGCTGGAGACAGTTAGGGAAGGATGCTTGGTGTGTCATAGGAGCATGCATGGCCAGAGCCCTGCTAACCAGCAGAGACCTGGAGCATGGAAGAGATGGTTTCTCCTTTCTTACCCTTCCATATAATTAAAATTTACAACTATACCAAGTCATAAAATAAGTATTAGGTGGCCAACCAAAGTTTTGATTTTTCCTATGGTAATAAATTTGATGCTTTGGGGAAAGTAATCTAACTATTTTACTAAAAACTGTTTTTGGATGCCTCTGTTTTAGTAGTAGTCAAAATGCATGCTTTGTCTGTTGAGTAATTCAGCACTAATTGCAACTGAGAGAAATCTATTTTTGCCTGGATGATCAAGCTCCCCACCCAAAGCTACAGATGGTTCCAGTGATGGCACAGGGCTGTCTGTCTTCTTTCTGGATCAGTGATCTGCTGGTTGCCAAAATGGGGAGAGCTGATCCAGGAAGAACACACATTACTGCGAGGTGCCATTTCTGGCATAGCAAGGACAATAAGACCTGTATTTTCCAGAGGTTATTGAAGGGCATGAGCTTGTAGAAATTACCAAATAAATGGTGCTTAAGTCGAACATGGAACAATTATGTTTAAAAAGATCAAGAAAATCTGCAAACAGTAATAAGAACTATGAGCAAGGAAGCCCATCCTAGTGCATTAACATGAACCTAGCATATCTTGATGAACAACATTCTCAAAATTGGTTAGCGGAGGTGGGGGAGGGGGTGGTCAGCAGAATTGAAACACCTTACATGAGAACAGTGGCAATTCCTTTAGACACTCTAGAAAACTGAAAGAAAGCTTATCACCAGATGGACAAAATATAGATATGCATCCTAAAGTCAGCACTTCTCAGCTTCCACATTGATACAACATTAAGGACAGAGAAGTGAAAAAGCATCTCTGGGAGGTTAGGGGAAATAGGCCAAAGCAGCCTATTTTGAACTCCATAGTTCAAAATTTCTTTGAAGTCATATACATGATTTAAAAAATTATGTGTGGATTTTTTATTTTACTCTGCTAATATGTCTATAGTTGTTTCAGTATAAAAATATTTTCATATTGTGTCCCGCCAGGTTAAATCATTCCTGTAAGATCCAACCTCTTAGCCTTCTACTGCATATCCCTGGTGGAGGTAGTTATCTTAATTTGAGAAGCAGGACCTTGAGTTATGTATAATAAAATGGAGATGTGTATATTTAGACATTCTCAGTAAATCTCTCTGTCATTTTAATCATAAAAAAATAAAAAACTCTTCCAGGAATTATCTATCTATATTTATGTATATGTATTTGTTAAGTAGGTATATATATTATATGATTAAATATTATAAATATAATATAAATATTATAAATATAATCTATGTTAATTCCAAACACTTCAGCCTTTAAGACCTCAGATGTCTTATATAACAAGTGACAGGGTCATTATTGACTTTTAAGATTCTTTTTGTCTAAAAATACCATGCTCCAGTAGACAGTTTCTCAGAAAGTAGAGGGAAGTAGGTTCCAAATGTTGGCCACAAGGAGAAACTGTTCAGAGAAGTGAAAGTAACATTAACTCATGGGAAAAAATGATCAGGTTCTTCTAGAGTTCATTATAGTCAGGGAGAGTTGGATGTGGTTAGGTATGCATCCTAGACTTTGGTAAGAAAGATCTAATGTTTTTTGATAAATGGTAGGATTCCTTAGACCCCAAAGGGAAAATGACAAGTATTTGGGAGAAGTGTTTAAAAATAAAATTCTAAATGTTGCAAACAAGGATGGATAGGAAGAAAAAGGGAGATTATCTAAAGAGACATACTTGGCAGCCTAGTAAATTCTCTAGTAAACTCAGATATCAAAGGACATGCACAAAAGGATTAAATTTCAAGTGTGGCCTTGAATTGAAAGACAATTGTCAGGAAAGTTTAATCCTTAGAATGATGTGATACTTGTGAAAAATGTCAAAGGCAATAAAAAAGACTTCAAAATCAAATTTATTAAGATATAATTTACATACAATAAAACTCATACACTTAAGTTTGATTAGCTCTGACAAATGTATACACCTGATGAGATACAGAACATTTTCAACAACCTCAAAAGTTCCCTTGTGGCCCATTGCAGTCAGTCCTCCCCCAACAGATCCCAGGTAACTACTAACCTGATTTCTATCACTACAGATTTGTTTTGCTGATTCTAGAACTTCATGTACATAGAATCAAACAGTCTGTGTGCCTCCGTCTGTTTTCTCAGTATGATGTAAAAAGAACTAAAAACAAGGAAAGAGTAGGTTTTGCCCCTTGGAGCCAATGATCCTGAGTTAATAATGAGTAAACATGCAAGTCCTCTTTGCTGGGGTAGTGTGCTCTGAGCTGATGGAGGAGGACTTTTGAGACAGTGTATTTAAAGCCCATAGGCTTAAAATTGATGTGTTCAGTCTCATGAAACTTAATCAGCTTATGGCCTTTGCCCCACCAACTTCCACCACTTCCCCACTGATAAAGGTAAGGGAGATGCTGTAAATTATTTTTAAAATAAGGCTGGTGGTTGAGGGTTGGCTTCAGAGCTTTGACTATAGACATCATATGAGGAAGATGACTCCTGCAAATCTACTAGATTTTAAGAAGAGCCGATTTGATCTTTTTACAATATTTGACCAAACCAGTTGCATTTGAATGTGGACACATTTTGCTGTGATTGTCTCCTAAGAATTTGGAAAGAAACCTCCCATTGTGTCATCTGCTCTGAGTGCTAGGACACATAGAATTGAGAAATCCAAAGTCTAACCTGCACTGGAGATGATGGCTCAGGTTGCAAAGGATCTGAGACCTCACTTAATGGATTTCAAAGGTAACCGATGTGAGATGTAGGCTTTTGTCTTAGACTGGGATAGCAGAAACAAACTATCTTATTTTTATAGCTCATTCTTGAAATATACACTAAAGTGCTTAAATTCACAAGAAAGAATTGTTGCCAAAAAGAGACATTCATAGAAACTTCCTATTGACTCTTAACATATGATTGTTAGCATTTTTCTAGAATTTAATACTTGTTTTCATTTTCTTGAGTATTAAAGACATTCCATGATTTTAAGGAGTCAACTAGGTTAAGCCTAATAAGTGCATGATTAAGGTTAAATATTCGTTAAAATAAAAATAATGATGAGGTTTGGTGTTCACACAGCATCCCTGCAGGAACTATCTCCAAAACGAGGGATGAAGTAGGAAATTAGTCACCAAGACATTCAGCTGACGAACTCTAGGAAGGGATTTAAAACCAGCTATTTGGACCAGGATGCAGAGGCAGGTACCCAAGTGGGGGCCTCGTGTTGCAAATGACAACTGCACTCTCAGTTGTGGTAAAGTGAATATTGGATTCACCCCAAGTTAGACTCATTTCTTTAGCTGTCCCTCAAGATGTGGAAGCCAGGGAAGCAACAGAGACAAATTTTACATAATTTGCAAAGAGTTGGTTAGGTGGGGCAACAGCAGTGGGGCAGCTTTACAATTTCAAAAGGCTCTTAACATCTCCTTTGTTTTGAGTTTATTATTGTCATGAGGGTGAATTATCTCTAGACCAAGTTATTATACAAGCCAGTTGCTAGAGAACAAGCAGGAGAAAATTTAAATTCACTAAAGTTCTCTCAAGAAGAGTGGTAATTTTTTTTTAAAAGAAATGCTTTCAGAACAAGAACCATGATTTCACTCACATGTGGGATATAAAACAAAAAGCAAAAAAACGAACAAACAAAACAAACTCATAGACGCAGACAAAGGTACGGTGATTATCAGAGGGGAAAGGGGGGGTGCGAGGAGAAGGAAGAGGGTAAAGGGGGTCAGATATGTGGTGACGGAAGGAGACAAGACTTTGAACGGTGAACACACAATGCAATATACAGACGATATATTATAGAGTTCTATATCTGAAACTTATAACATCTTATTAATCAATGTTACCTCAATAAATTTAATTTAATTTAAAAAAGAGACTACCCTCTGTCAAAGATGATAACAACATGAGAAATAAAAACATGAGATGTTTTTATTATAAAAAATATGAGAAAACATAATGAGAGAAAAAAACAAGAGATTAAGTACATTTTGAACAAACAAGTAGTTCAAGACAAGGGCAGACAGCTACTGTTGCCCATTTGTGCTTCAAGGGTGGACATGTACTTCTGGTTCTGCAAGCTCTGCTCATTAACTTATCTAAGGGCACTGTTCCCTGTTTACTGGAAGACTGTGAGGAGCAAGATGGGGAAAAGAAAATGAGGAAAGAGAAAAGTGGGAGATAAGAAAGGAAACAAAGGTCCTTTACGCCCTGCAGAAAGCAAATTCCTTTTGGGATATTGGGAAGAATAAATGTGAGGAATTTCTGTGAAAGCTTGAAGATTTATTTAACCTGACACTTGAATAAAAATGGAGACCAAAAAAATATTTAATTGTAAACAATATATTGCTTAAAGTTTCCTGCTATAACCTATACATATAAAAGTAAAACAAACGGAATCATGTGAATAAAAAACTAACCCTCAAGAAAAAAGAGAAATACTTTGAAAGCCAGTGAGAGTGGTTAAGACATAAGGTTAAGTTCATGTAATACAGTTGTAAAATTATTGTACATCCATGAGGAGAAGTTATGTTGCTTTTAAGAGGGAAGAAGGAGGAAAAAATGGGTAAGAGAAAGAATAGGATAAGAAGAGAGGCAAGCAAAATAGTGCAGCGCAGGCCAGTCCAGCCCATAATATCTGTGGGTTTGGCCAAGAGTGTGGCCTGCTCAGGAGGGCTAATTGTGCAACTACATCAGTGACATCATGTTGATAAATAGAAATAACTCACCCCACCCTTCCTCAAAGAGCCTGTTTCTCAGAACACCTCTGGGTCTGAGACAAGAGTATAAATGGAAGCCGACATAACTTATGTCTAAGTATTTAAAAGTTATAAGTAGGATAACAAACTGTTAAATAAAATACATTCTACCCTCCTATTTTGATAAGTATACTTTGGGAAGGGTAGGTTCAAATTTAGCATTCTCAGACTCCTTGGAATTCCACAACAAAATATAGAAAGGGACAGCTGGCTCCCTGGTTACCCCTCCCTGGCTTATAGGCAGTTTCTCTTCTATTTCTACCCATTGCCCCATCCCACATTGCAAAGGGCCTTGTGCGCACATATGCGGACAACCTAACCTGCATATCTGAGCAGTCTGCCCTTGAATAGACTGAACCAGGAAGAGGACTTCCCTTCACTGGCCCTGAAATAGGCTCAAGGCTTTTTGGGCAGATAATTCTGGGGTCTCAGGCATCCAGAGCCTGATATAGAAGGGGTGGTGCAGGAACCATGTGGGCCTGTCTGCTTGGCCCCATGGCTTCTTGCCCTGTGGGGAGGGTGTAATCAGAAGAGGGTCAGAGTATGGCTCTCTAAAGCACAGAGCCTAGCACAGGCACTCTTCCTGCCAGGTCTAAGGATGGTATTGTGTGGAATATTGCACAATAGACTCCTTTCAATGGGTCCTCCAAATTCTAAGTAAATTCTACAAAAATTATGCAATACCTGGGCTACTAGATTTTTCGCCCCCTAGAAACTGGAGAAGGAATGAATTCTGAGTCCTTGGTTGATGTGGAATGAGTTTAGAGGCTGTACATCTGGACACAATGAATATGAGGAGCTAGAGGTTCCATCTGACATTTTGAATTGAAAAAATTAATTCCTTCACCTGTGCTTCCACTCCTGCTCTATCAGGGATCTCAGCTTATCAACTATCTCCTCGCCCCCATCTTCAGCCCTAATTCTCTGATGGATCCTTCCTGTCAGTATTTACATATTCTCAAATTTTTCTCATTTGAACTCAACAAAACAAACAACCCAAAAAACTTCCTTAGATTGGTCTTGCACTATCAGATCTTATTCTATTTCCTCATATTCAGAGCCACAAAACAACAAAAAAACCTTCCTTAGATTGGCCCTATACTGTCAAATTTTGTCCTATTTATTTCCTCATATTCAGAGCCAAATTTCTTGAAACATTGTCTCTATTTCTTTCCGTAACTCTTAGCTTAAATCCACCACAGTCTGGCTCTTGATGCAACTTACCATCAAATTTTAGAGGACACTTTTCGGGCCCTCCTTTTTGTGACCTCTCTCTGGCATCTATAACTATTAACTGCAGTCTTATTCCTGATATGTCCCCTCTTTGGCTTCCAGGAAATCATTCTAATACCCTACTACCTTCCTATCTTCTCTGCGGGCTCTTCGTCTTCCCCCATCCATTAAATGCCAGTTTTCCTTAGGGCTCTCTCTGTCTTAGCCACTCTGATCTAACTCCATACTCTCCTCTGGGGTTATCTCCATAGGTGGGTGATTCCTAAACCTTTATCTCTAAACCAGATATCCCTCTCCTGATATTTAGGCCTAAATATTCCACTCTGGATCCACCTGGAAATCTTGCAGTTACCTTAAACTCAACATATCCCAAACTGAACCCATCCTCTTTCAACCTTCACTTAGAAAATGTTATCCTGTCTCCTAGCCCCCCAAGCCAGATACTTGAGTTATTCTTGGTATCTTTCTATTTCTCATGGAGCTAAGACAGGGCATGTTGCAAAGTGACCTAAGTCTAACTGGCTGTTTACAACTGCTAGATTCTGATTGGGAGGTGTTGAAGACCTCTAACAGTTAGAGAGAGGTGAGGATTTCATGTTGTTGCAACCCAAATTCACTCAAAGTTGGAATGTTACTCTAGTAGCAAGTCTCAGACTGAATTCTGCTCCACCTATCATTATTAGCACAAGAAGGTACCCTGTTCCTTTAATCTCAGCTCTATCCATTAGGTACTATATTAATTGAGGTAAAGCAAAGCTGATGTGATGAAGAGACCCAACAATAATGCAGTAGTTTAAAGGAAAAGTCTAAGATGAACATCTCAAGTCAGCTGGTGGTTCTGCTTCATGCAGCCACTCAGGGATTCAGGTTCCTTCTAAGTGATGCTCCATTGTTTCCAGGGCCTTTTGTTCTCTGTATGGCTAAAGCCCTAGTCATCCAAATGGCAAGAAGAAAAGGAGAACATGGAGGAGACATACTAATAGTCTTAAAATTTTGGCCCCAAAATCTAGGCACACATTCTTTTACTCACATTCCATCAGACAAAACATAGCCATGTGACCACACCTACCTGTTAGGTGGGCTGTAAGTGTGGTGTAGCCATGCATCAAGGAAGAAGGACAGATGGATTTATTTGGTAGACAACCAGTTGTTTCCACCACAGGCACATTACCAAATATCTTGCATAAGAGGGTTAGCTAGGCAAATGCAATAATATTCTAGAAATAAGTTCAGCTCACTTAATAATCTGAGCAAGTAGCAGAATCTTCAGATAAGAGCCTGAACTAAGATGACCCCTCTCAAAGATATTTCATTACTTAAATTTATTAACAATTAGCATATTGTAATAGTAATAGTTAAATCACATGTAATAAGTTCTCTGAAATATGGAGACCTGTTAAAGGCATTTCAAATATACCCTGGGGAGTAAATTTCTGATTAGGGGATTTCAAATGCTAAATTACTATCTTGAGATTAAAACTAACAAACACATATATATTACATTTTCCATGCTCTTAACACATATTGAAAACATTTACACACACACACACACACACACACACACACACACACACACAATATGGAAGCCTAAGTTTCAGAATAGAAATGGTAATGATCAGGTAAGGTTTATTCTGTCCAGTTATCAACATACAGATATTTCCAGAGAGATTCTATAATTCAGAATCTTATGAAGAAGACAAAGGGATTTAAGAATGATCGAACCCATTCTGCACTTTACACAATTCTAAATGTCCTGATGTCCATTTCCAGTTCCTCCCCTCTAAGGAACCTCTGTTGCCAGGGGAATACTTTCAGGATGGCCTGGATCCTCTTTTTGGTGCCCTACACTGCTCTCATCCCACACTATTTGGGGATGCCCATTTCCTGTTTCTGGGTCTTTATTATAAATGAAAGTGGTTTTACTCACTTCAGCTCTGGCTCAAAATATATGTCATTGATCACTGACTCCTCAATCCTTTTGCATGTAATTACATTATTGCCTGGAAGGGGCAATGTAACGGATGTGCTAAAGCAAGGACACTGGACTCTGATGGCAGGGAACTAAATCCCAGCACCATCATTTATACTGTGTGACCTTGTACTCATTACCCAACCTCTCTTCTCCTCCATTTCCTACCTGTAAAATGAGTTAATATGTTCGAAATTTGTGGAACAGTGCCTGACACACAGTAGCATTATATGGGTATCGCTATTATCATTAGTTTCTCTTGACAGACCTATAGATGGTGAGACTTTGAATCTTCTCCACTTTAATAAGTAAACCAGTAACAAATACTCGTACTTTAACAATCATTCTTAACACGTCACACATACTACCTTTCCATTTCGTAACTGCAGGTTCAGGGTCAGGTAGCTGCTGGGGTTGTTTGGAAATTTAAGATGCATAAACATGTGATTCTGGTATAAAAAAATCACTTTTCTTTTGTCCTTTATCTGTTGTCTGCCTTTTAGACATTTAACTGATTATCAGCCTTTCTATATGAAGAAATTAAGGGATAAAAAAGAACTGAAATAAAATTTTTAAAGAAAAAAAGTTTAGTGGGAAACTGTTGAAAGAAAGTCTAAAAGAGAATTTCCACAACTTGTACCCCTTAATAGCTGTAGATTTTTCTTAGTGTTAAGATGTTCCGAAAATTCTGAGGAAATTATTTTGAAGTCAAGTTTGTTTACAAAAGACTTTATGTAACTTGGGGCTGTGAGATTGCTTACATTAACTGTTCATCCATTCAGTTTATGGTAAATATTTTACTACCTTCAGATTGGAATCCATACTAATGGCTAAAAGATATATAAAATATAAAAATGTACTTTATTTAAAAATTAAACACAGATTAATACATTTGATTTTATCCTGCAAAGCACAAAAGTCAGATAAGACTTGAGCAATTCATGTTTCTGTTTTCCTGTACTCCTAGGCAATATAGCTGTTGGAATGGTGACTGGATTACTGAATTATGAGGGTGCTAGTGTGCCCAGGATTGCCCTATTAGTAGCACAGAAAGTTCTATGTCCCAAAAAACACCTCAGTAGTGGGCAAACCAAGACATTTGGTTACCTAGAATGTAATGTGCATTCTGCAACACCCACATCATGGTGAGTTTGTTATTTTCTTTCTCTAAGTACTCAGATGCACTCAGCAAAATCAGTCTCATACCACATTCCTTATGGTCATCTCTGACTGCCATAATAGTCAAGTACAACAACCACTTGGGCTCCTAAGACACTTCAGTTTGTACTTTATTACAGTCAAACACAGGTGAGGGATTGTGATGCTCCAGCATGCCAGTGATTACTAGCTCCCCATTTCCAATAGACAGGAGCTCAGCACTGTGTTCAAATCCAAGGGCATGACCAAACTAAATCTCAAATTCTATCTTTGCAGGTCTACCTCCCAGGGTTGGTCCCAGTACCAATTCTGTATCAGTCAAACTGTACATACAGTCACTCAGGGACTCAGGAAATCATTCTAATAACCCACCACCTTTCCATCTTCTCAATGGGAAAGTTTAATATAAAGAATTATTAACTATAACAGGGTAGTAACTATAAAGGGTAAAGAAAACTCTAAAGAATACCCTGGGGATGAGAAAATTACCTAAGGAAGAAACAAACTTGGAAGGGATCCCTTTCCTTGAGCTTGGACTCAAACTTTGTTGGAGAAGTAGTTACAGCCCACTGGATAATGGCCATGCTGCTGGGTTACCCTCAGTCAGAGCTGGTTTATAGTTACTAGACAAGCAGGAAATACCCTTCTTAGGCACAGGGAGACTGAATCTGGCCAGGAAATCACAATCAGGATCTGCATGCAAGCAGGAAACATCCTCTGGGGTTCACGTGGGCAAGGCTGGCAAACCACTCGAGTGAGGAGGATGAAAACGGGTGTGTGGGCTTGTGTAGGCAGTTAGGGCATCAAGAACACGTTTACCAGCTGAGACTCATGAGGCTTGATATCAAGAGGGCTGCAGCAATATGGCCACTGTGCTGCATCAGGGCTGAGAGCTTGCCTTTATGTGTACAGCTGGAATATTTACTAGAGCTGCCATACAAAGTACCATAGATTGGGGGCTTAAACAACAGAAATGTATTTCCTCATAGTTCTAGATGCTAGAAGTCTAGGAAAAAGGTGTTTTCAGGGTTGATTTCTTCTGAGACTTTTCCTCTTGGCTTGTAGATGGCCTTTGTCTCCCGTTTGTATCATACGGTTACCAGAAAGAGAAGAGAAAAAGGAATTGAAAACACATTGAAGAAACAATGACATAAAACTTCCTTAACCTGCCAAAGGAAATAGACATACAACCCCAGGAAGCACAGAGAGTTTCATACAAGATGAACCCAAAGAGGTCCACATCAAGACTTATCATAATTAAAATGCCAAAGGTTAAAGACAAAGAGAGAATCTTAAAAGCAGCAAGGGAAAAACAGTTAGTTACCTACGAGGAAGCTCCCATAAGACTGGCAGCTGATTTCTCAACAGAAACTTTGCAGGCCAGAAGGGCTTGGCACAAAATATTCAAAATGATGAAAAGCAAGGACCTGCAATCCAGATTACTCTATCCAGCAAAGCTATTATTTAGGATCAAAGGACAAATAAAGGGCTTCCCAGAAAAAGGAGTTTATCACAACTAAACCAGCATTACGAGAAATGTTAAAGGAACTGCTAGAAGAAGAAGGAGAAGAAAAAATATGAATAATAAAATGGCAATTACGACATATCTATCAACAATTATTCTAAATGTAAATGGATTATATGCTCCAATCAAAAGACATAGGGTGGCTGAATGGATAAGAAAACAAGAACCTCACATTTGCTGCCTACAAGAGACTCACTTTAGATTGAAAGACACACATAAGCTGAAAGTAAAGAGAAAACATATTTTATAAAAATGGAAAAACATATTTTATAAAAATGAGAAAACATATTTTATAAAAATGGAAAAGAAAAAAAAAGCTGGGGCAGCAATACTTATACCAGACAAAAATAGACTTTTAAAACAAAGACTATAACAAGAGACTAAGAAGGACCCAGTAATCCCACTTCTGGGTATTTATTCGAAGAAACTCAAAGCGCTAATTCGAAAAGACACATACATCCATATGTTCACTGCAACATTGTTTATAATAGCCAAGATATGGAAGCAACTTAAGTGTCCATCAATAGATGAATGGATAAAGAAGTGGTACATATATACAATGGAACATTATCAGCTATAAGAAAGAATGAAATTTTGACATCTGCAACAACATAGATGGGCCTAGAGGGTATTTTCTAGGTGAAATAAGTGAAATAAGTCAGACAAAGACAAACACCATATTGTCACTTATATGTGGAATCTAAAAAAACAAAGAAACGAACAAAGAAAACAGAATTATACTCATAGAAACAGAGAACATTTTGATGGTCGCCAGAGGGGAGGGGAGTTGAGGAAATGAGTAAAGGTGGGGAAGGTATTAGAAGGTACAAATTGGTAATTACAAAATAGTCATGGGGATGTGAAGTACAGCTTAGGGAATATAGTCAATAATATTGTAATAACTATATGTGGTATCAAATGGGTACTAGACTTATCATTTCATAAATTACATAAATGTCTAATCACTATGTTGTACAAAGTTATTTAAAAAAAAAAGAATGTACTATCAGGAGTGACATTAGAGAGATATTAAGTAACAGTACTTAGAAACGTGAGAGCAGGTCTATTAAAGAGAGATGACAGTTGATCTGGATTTTAAAGGATGGGCCGAAATTTATGAGAAGAAGATAGAGCATTCCAAACAGAGTCAAAGATAAGGGACTTTAAAGGATTAGAGAGCAGCAAAAACACAAAGGTAGTGGAGGGTAAGCTGTGGTGGGAGAGTTGAGAAATGAGGGTGGGTAAGCATAGGTTAAAATAAGGATATATGAACTAAGAAATTCAGATTTTGAATTCATTCTAAAACTAATTGGAAATAATCAACATTTTAAAATCAAGTCAGTGATATAAATGATTTTGAGGGTTTTTTGGAGGATAACTTAACAGGAATGTTAAAGATGTAAAGAACAAAGAGAGATTGGCAGCAGAGGGCTCAAGATGGGAGGCTCTTTAGGTGTCCAGGTAAGAACATTAGGCAGAAGACTAAGGCAATATACAGAAAGGATAGAGGGAAAGGTAGGAATCTAGGGGTATCTGTGAGTTGAATTAGTTTGAACTGGAACTACAAATATAAGATATAGATTGGAAGTGAAGGGAAGCTGAAGAAAATATTAAATTGCTCTGAAATGACAGGACTTAGCACAATATTTGGCTAATAGAAGAAGCTCAATTAATGTTAATTGTTTATTTTCTTCCTCATCTCCCCACATAGAAACTGAGCTCTAAATACAAGAGGTGGAACGTGTTTGATGGAAGATTTGAAAGGCATGAGGTTGACTTGTTCCTTTATTCATTCAAAATGTCCATTGAGTGTCTGCTTTCTGCCAGAGATTGATAATGGATAGTGCTTTTCTTTTAAAACAAAGTAAATTATTATGAATATTTTAAGAGTTAGTAAAAAGCACTATTGCAATGCAAAAAATATTCTGACTTGTAGTTGGCTTACAGAAACAAAGAGACAAAACAAAAATCAGAAACAGATCATTTTTATTCTACATAATTTATTCCAAAGCATTGAAAAAGTTTTTTTGTTTTTGTTTTTGTTTTTGTAACTACTGAATTCATTTTTTAAAAACTGTCCAATTCATGGTGCAGCCACTTTGGAAAACAATAAAGAGGGTCCTCAAAAAATTATGAACAGAGCTATCATATGACCCAGAAATCCCTCTTCTGGGTATCTGCTTGAAAAAATTTGAAAACATTTGTTTGTAATGATATATGTACCCCTATGTTCATTGCAGCATTATACATGTTAGCCAAGATATGGAAACAATCTAAGTGTCCTTTAATGGATGATGGGATAAAAAAGATGTGATACAACTCAGCCATATGAAAGGATGATGAAATACTGCCATTTGTGACAACATGAATGTTTCTCGAGGATATCATGCTTAGCGAAATGAGTCAGACAGAAAAGAACAAAAAACATATGATTTCACTCATGTGGGATATAAAACAGAAAGCAACAAACTAATAAAACAAGCAAACTCATAGAGAGAGGCAACAGGAGGGTGGTTACCAGATAGGCAGGGGTTAGGGGGATGATGAAGAAGGTAAAGAAGGGTCACCACTTTGGGTGGTGAGCACACAATGCAATATACAGATGACGTATTATAGAACTTGAAATTTATGTTATTAACCACTGTCACCCCAATTAACTTTAAAAATGCAAAAAAAAAAAAAAAATAGCCTCCCTTTTCCATAATTCTCTTTCCCTTAAACAAGCTTTATTTTTCTTCGTAACAATTTATCACTATGTCAAATTATATTATTTTAAGCAGTATATTTATTTATTGCATTTGTTGTATGTATTTATTTGCTTATTTATTTATTAAAGTGCAAGCTCTAGGAAGGTAGAGACACATCTTGTGCACTGAGGTAACCTCAAAACCTAGAACAGTACATGGCATATAATAGCTATTTGATAAATATTGATTATGTGAATGATGTAGGAGTCAGAAAAAGGGTGATTCTTCAGGAATGTTAGTCCATATACAGTCAGATCTATAGCAATAGAACTTTGGCTCCTACCTAGTTAGCATGGCAACAATGTGATTGCATTTTGATTATTAGTACCCCAATTTGATGAAAATGACTTCCATGCACTTTGTTTGTGGTATAATTAATGTTAAATAAAATTCACCTTTGTGTGTGTGCATACAATTCAATGAGTTTTTAAAAATGCATACAATTGTGTAAAATCATTGCACTCAAGATACGAACAGTTCCATCGTCTACCCCAAATTCTCTCATGCCCTTTTTGTAGTCAACTATTCCCCTGACCTCATTTCTAGCAATCACTGATTTGTTTTCTGTCCCTATAGTTTTGCCTTTCCAAGACTGTTATATAAATGGAACCCTACAGTATATTGCTTTTGGGAGTCTAGCTACTTTCACTTAGTATAATGCATTAGAGATCCTTGCATGTGGCTTTATGTAGCAGTAGTTTGTTTCTTTTTATTGCCGAGTAGTATTCCATTATATATATATATACCACAGGTTGTTTACCCTTTACCAATTGAAGGGCATTTGTATTTTTTTCTCCAGTTTGGGGTGATTATGAATCAAACTACTGTTAACATTCATGTGCAGGTTTTGTGTGAACCTAAGTTTTCTTTTCTCTTGCATAAATACCTAGGAATGGGATTGCTGAGTTATACAATAAATGCATAGTTAACTATATAAAACTACCAAACTATTTGCCACCATTTTGCATTTCCACCCGCATCCTCACTACCACTTGTTATCATGTGTCAGGACTATGAAGATAAGATCAGAAAGCTGACTTCCTCTTCCTTGAATGTGCTTGGTTTGTCTCAAGGTTTTACACTTGCTGTTCCTTCTTCCTGGAACACATTGACATGTGTTATTATAGCTTCCATTTTCATTTGAGGAGGGCCTATCTACACACATAATAAAGATGAACCAGAAAAAAAATGAAGAAAATCAGAAATATGAATGCATAAGTGGGGGAAAATTTAAAAACCATATACCTGTTTTCTATATTCTTCTGCATATCCTGCGATATTAACCATTTTTAATTAGTAATTAATTTGTGCTAAACTTTTCTTATTTGTAACATGTTTTTAAGTGAATTTGTTTAAAATATTTATAGAGTATTTTTAGTACTAAAATGCTGATTAGAGACATAAAGTCACTCTTGATGCTAAAGTGTTAAAGTTGTTCTCCTTTCTCTTCAAGGCAATAATGAAAACCCAAAGTAATTTGTGTTTATGAGGGATTCTGGTAACATGATCTGACCCGAATTTCAGTAATTCTCTCACAGATAACAGTGTCAGTATTTTATTACCTGACTAAAAAGTGGACAGAATATTAAGGAAGTAAGAGTCATGATAATTTACTTTTGTTACAAATGTTCAATGCTGTCTAAGGAAAAAATAATGAATAACTTTAACTTTTAAAAGAAAATTCTTAGATTTTTAAACTGGCAAGTAAACAAATAGAAATCTAATTAGCATTTGCATTATTACTTTCAATTTCTTTGCATTGAATTTATGCTTTTTTACTGAGTGGAATCTCCCCTTTAAAATTTGTTCATAATTTTGACAAGTTCTTCATTTTCTGTTCCACATTTCCCTACCCCTGTTAAATTGAAACCATTTAAGAAACTCAGGCTTAGGAACTAAATGTTCACATAGTTCTCCTTAAATAAAACTTTAAAATCAGCTGTCTCTTAAGTGCATAGTTCCACCTAGATGGATTCTAGAAAGAAAAATAATTTGGAGAGGTAAAAGAATGCTGAAAATGGCTGAAAACAACAATATTTAATGAGCATAAAATATGCTGTTAAAAGCTTTACATTCATGATTCACTCAGCACATATTTATTGAGCGCTTACTCTGTAGGGAACTATTCCAGGCATTGGACATAAAGTATTGATCAAAACAGAAAACATCCATGCCCTCGAGGAGCTTAGATTCTAGATAGTGAGGACAGACAATAAAGAAATAAGTAATTCTAAAATTTGTATGGAACTACAAAAGATCTCAAATAGCAAAGCAATCTTGAGAAAGAAAAACAAAGCCGAAGGTATCATGCTCCCTGATTTTAAACTATACTACAAATTTATAGTAATTAAAATTTATAGCAATGAAAAATTATAGTAATTAATTTGACTATACTACAAATTTATAGTAATTATGGTATTGGCATAAAAATAGACACACAGACCAAGTGAGCAGAATAGAGCCCAGAAATAAACTTACACATATATGGACAATTAATTTATGACAAAGGAGTGAAGAACATAAGATGGGGAAAGGACAGTCTCTTTAATAAATGGTATTGGGAAAACTGGACAGCCACGTGCAAAATGAAATTAGGCCACTATCTTCTTATACCATACAAAAAATTAACTCAAAATTGGTTAAAATGGATTAAACACTTGAATGTAAGACCTGAAACCATAAAACTCCTGGAAGAAAACAACGGCTCTTTGACATTGGCCTTAGTGATTTAAAAAAAAATATATCTTTTTAGAACTGACTCCAAAGACAAGGGAAATAAAAGCAAAAATAAACAAATGGACTACATCAAATTAAAAAAGCTTCTGCCCAGCGAAAGAAACCACTGACAAAACAAAAAAGCAACGTACTAAATGGGAGAAGATATTTGCAAATGATACCCCTGATAAGGAGTTAATATCCAAAATACATAAAGAACTCATACAGCTCAACATTAAAAATACAAATAATCTGATTAAAAAGTGGACAGAGGACATGAATAGACATTCCTCCAAAGAGGACATACAGATGGACAACAGAGACATGAAAAGGTGCTCAACATCACTAATTATCAGGAAAATACAAATCAAATTACCTCATACCTGCCGGAATGGCTATTATCAAAAGTCAACAAATAACAAGTGTTGAAGAGGTTGTGGAGAAAAGAGAACCCTTGTGCACTGTGGGTAGGATTGTAAACTGTCCAACCGTTTGTCTGTTCGTCCATACAAATACTGATTCATTCATCATCTATTTCTCAACTTATTCATGAAAGGGCATCCAGACAGATAAGATAATACTATTGGTAGCATAAACTTTAAAAGCGTTGACATTCTGGTTTATTTTAATGTTTTCCTCTTCTTTTTCCATAGCTGCTTACCTTCCAAAGCAAGGGAGTAGGGGAATAAAAAAACTAACATTTTTTGTTTTTATCACATGCCAGGAAATTTATCTCAGTTTTGCCTCATACCAACCAAATAAAGTTAAATTTTATTCTGTAAGTTTATCAAATAAGGAAACAGAAGATCTGAATTTGTGTAATTTTTAAGGTCAAACTTTTGAATATCGATAATCTCATATCAATAATCTCATATAGTGTGTTGCTATAAGTCAGAAATATAATGTTAGCAACTAATGTAATTTAAAATTTTCTAGTAGCCACATTTAAAAAGTAAAAAGACAGGCAAAATTAATTTTTATAATATATGGTATTTAACTCAATATACAAAAAGTATTTCAGCTTGAAATCAATAAGTAAATTGCCAATGAGATATTTTGCATTTTCCCATACTAGGTCTTTGGAATCTGGTGTGTATTCTATACTCACAGGACATCTTAATTTAGAGAAGCTACACTTCAGGAGTTTAATTGCCTCATGTGGCCAGTGGCTACTGTATTGGACAAAACAGTTCTGTATACCAGACTGTGAGCTTTTGGATGATAGGAACTCTCTGATTTATCTCTGTGTCTGCAGCAACTACCCTGTGCCTGGGACATAGGAGATGCTCAACAAATGTTTGATGACTGAATAATACACATTGATGAGAATAACTACAAATTTATTAAACATGTTACTTTCTCCATGGGAGAGTTCTGTCTAAAGCATGAAATAGAAAATCCCTTAACTATTAATAAAATGATGATCTTGAAAAATGAGAACACAATCTAAGTATGTCAAATATCAGACTTTGGGGGGATATGATCGGCAAGGTAGCATGTATTAACAGCAATAACCAAATGGGCAAGTCATGCAGGCAATTGACAAAGAAAAAATATAAATATCCTATAAACATTTTGACCATATTCATCTCCACTAGTAACTACAGAAATGTAAAAAGAACAATGTGTTATTCTTGCCTATTAATTGGCAAGGATTAAACAACTGTGTCTTAGTATTGGCTAGAGTCTGAGGAAAGAGGCCCTCCTGTACTACATGTAAAAATATAGAACTTTCTGGAGGTAATTTGAGAAAGCATAGCCAAAATCTTAAAAATGTACAATGCCCAACCCTCTATGCCCACCCTACAATCTCTGGAAACGTATACACAGAGACATTCTGCTTCCCAGACTTTATCCCATGGAAATAATTAGAGAAGTGCCCAAAGATATGAATCTATTCATAGCACCAGTGTTTGTGAGGAAGGGAAAAAAGTAAAAGCCCTCTGCATTCAGTAATAGGATTAATTAGATAACAGTACATGCATATGATAAAAATCTATGCACCCAATAAACATATTTTGAAAGATTTAATGATATGGGAAAACATTCAGTGAAAGAAGTAGATTTTGAAAAGGAAGTACAGTGTGGCTCCATATTAAAAATGTTTATATGCCTATTAAAGTCTAGAAGACTATCAGTCTGCTAATAGTGCATATCTTTGTATAATGATGTTAAAAATAAATTTTATTTTACCCTTTGTGTTTTTCTGTATTTTTAGACTTCCCACAATGTACATATGTTACTTGTGCATTAGGAAAAAATGTAGTAAATATTATTTTTGAAAGATAGCAGAAAAGAAAGCTATAGATAACTTTTAATTTCCTGAGGACAAAAAAGGTGGCATTACTATTCTCAGCCACATGTTTTTGATAAGGAACAAGGTATGTCAGGCAACTCATTGCCCAATATTATGGGAACACTGAGGACATCACTGTTTGAGAAATTAACGTTATGAGAAGACTTTGGACATTAGTGGTTAAGAAACTAGCATTATGCGAGGCATTTGGACATTAATGATTACAAAACTCTTGGCTCCATAGTAAAATGGAGACATGACTATTTTACAGTGTAACTCACTGGTAGCCAAGGGGATGCCTCGCCTTCAGTGCTCTGTTTTGGTTTACTTTTTAAAGACTGTAATTCTTTTTCAGATATGGGCAAGGATTATCCTTTAAAGGAAGACATGGAAGTCTGAGGCTGCAGCTAAAGGCCTTCCTTTAGTATTCAAACCCATCCTTTATTTTGGAAAGAACTTATTAAAATCATCATCATCATCATCATCATCATCAATCATCCTTTCCTTTGTTTTTGTGGGAGGTACACATTGGTTACTTTGAAGTTTATTTTTTAAAAGTAAATATTAAAAAGTAAAAATAACACTGGAAGAACTAGAGGTTACATACATAGATTAGCTTAAAACATGAAATTTTGTACCATTGCTCATCTAATATTATAAAGCAATATTATAATAACCTAGTACTCATAAAATATCTATTTTTATTTCCTTAACCTTCCTTAAATATTTTTTATAGTTTTAATCACATGTACGTGAAAAATTTTTATTTTTATTATGGTACCTCACACTGTGAACTTTTTTATGTGCTGTTGAAAGATATTACTAATTTCCAGTCATTGCACCTAACACCAGTTCTATCAAATACTTAATGTTAGCCCACTGGCGTATGATAAGTCACAAATATTTATTGAGTGCCTACAGTGTGATATATTGGGCCTTCTTTAGTGAATAAGACAGAATCCCAGTTATCATGGACTCTGCATCCTAGTAGATGGAGACATGATTTTTAAATCTATGAGAAGGATACTATTATTAGCCCATTAAGAAACTGAACCACAGAGAGATCAGGTAACTGGCTTAAGATCATACAACCGGCAGATGTTAAAGAGATTCCAACCCAGGCAAGATGTCTCCAGGACTTGCATTGTTAGCAACTGCTTCACTGGTACCAACCAAGTACTGTGGCAGTTCAGGACAGGTCAGTCGGAGCTCAAATAATTATTGTATTAGTTTTACTTGTCACTGTTATAATTACCACAAATTTAGTGGCTTAAAACAACACAAATTTATGGTCTTAAAATTCTGGAGGTTGGAAGTCTAAACTCAGTTTCATCGGTCTAAAGACAAGGTGTCAGCAGGGCTGGTTCTCTCTAGAGGCTCTAAAGGGACAACCTGTGTCTTTGTCTTTTTCAGCTTCTAAAGGCCACCTGCATTCCTTGGCTTGTGATCCCTTCCTTGCATCACTATAATGAGAGGAGAGGAGGCATCTGAAAAAAGAGCAAAGGAAAGGGCTTGCAAGAAATGACCGACTCTGCCGGTTAAAGTCCATTCCTGACCGCCCTCTCTCCCTTCCAGGACTCTCTAGTTAACATGTTTTCCCAGAGCTACCTCCCCCACCTCAAGGACTCTCCAGCTCACATCTGTTGATTCATGGCTTGCCAACCAACTAATGTTTTTCCTTATCTCTGTAGTGTAGGAATAACAAAACTATTTAAAACTGCTTGTTATGTTAAAATTAGAGCTCAGCCTTTGGATAGGAATCTGCTGAGCGGGTGCCAGCATCAAGTGCTGCTCCCTGCTTATAGCCTAGGAATCCTGTCTCTCTGTTCAAGAATCTTATAATGGTGCTGATCATGTCAAGACTGTGGGTTCCACAAAACAAACGACCTGTAAGACCAATGGTCTGGAAATTCCTCTTCCCTTGCAGCCCCTCACCCGAAGCTCCCCTTCCCCATCCTGAGTAAGGAGGCACATGTGAAACTTCAGACAAAGGAATCATGTACCCCTTGCATGGACACTGCAGAAGTATATAAACTGTAATAAATCTAACTAGAGCGAGCTCATGTATGGAGTTGTTAACCCCATGCACTCCACCGGCCTAATAAATTCTCCTTCCTCTGACAAAATTGAGCATCTGAATTCCTCTGTCGGGGTCACTTCCTACAACAATAACCTCTTGCTTCCATGTTCTTGCCTCCTCTTATAAAGACTCTTGTGATTAGACTGAGCCACCTGGGTAAATCAGGCTAACCTTCCTATCTCAAGATCTTTCTTAATCACATCTGCAAAGCCCCTTTACCATATAAAGTAACATATGCACTAGTTCTGGGGATTAGGACATGGACATCTTTGGAGGGTTTCATTTAGCTGACCACTGCTATAGACACTATAAGGGCTAAAATTTATGCTTTAGGACAAAAAGGTAGAATTGGTGTGGAAAAGTGAGAACTTTCAAGTGAACCTATTTGTAGAGCGACTTTTCTGTGCCAGGTTCAGTAGTAGGGCTTTGCATTAAGTTTGTCATAGCAGCCACAGCAAAATACCACAGACTGGGGAGCTTGAAAAATGTTTATTTTCTCACAGTTCTGGAGGCCAGATCTGAGGTCAAGGCATCAGCAGGCTTGGTTTTCTGAGGCCCCTCACTTGGGCTTGCAGATGGTCACCCTCTCCCATGCCTTCATGCAGTCATCTCTCACATGCACAAGCGTCTGGTATCCCTTTGTGTGTCCAGATGTCCTCTTGTAAGGACATTAGTTGTAGTGGATTAGGGCTCACCCTAATGACGTCATTTTAATAATCTCTTTAAAAGACCTTATCACCAAATACAGTTACATTTACTGCTGGGGGTCAGGACTTCAATATCTGAATCTTGGGGCAATACAATTCAGCCCATAATAGGCTTTAACATATGTCAACTGTTTAATGCTCGCACAGCTCAGATCTGGCACATGAGTATTGGTGGCTGAGAGTGGTTTGTCACTTGCCTGTCTCCCAGTTGGCAGATGTTTGAGGGAGAAATTCTGTCTCTTCTAAAGGGCAGGCCCTCACCCTCCTATCAACAGTTGTGATGGAAGAGTGGGGCTTATGAGTGTGGCCTGGGACAGTAAAAGGACCAGTCCAAGGGCAAGAGGATATGTTGATTTGGGGTAAATAGTAGTGTGTGGCCTGACTAGAGTCTTTTACAATATGGAAGCACAGAGCAATTTCGCAAAGTAGTCCAGGAAGAGGGAGAGGCAGCACTTGTGTTGTAACTTCCAGATTCTATAGCCAGGTTTCCTGTAGATCCCACCCTAACTCCACCCTTACCATAAATTTATACAAGATTCCTGTTTACAAAATTCTTTACCACTTCAGGGTAACTGAAGCAGAAAGCTAGGGCAAGGACCTTTTATACTGAATGAATTTCCCAAGAGGAAACTGGTGATTTCACCCATCTTAAGTTACAGTATCCCTCACAGCTATGCAGAGATAGACAACCCTGATATCAGATAGATGACTACACTTCTTTGCAATCCTGAATTGTTTTATGTCCATGATTTTAGGGGCTAATAATCTTCGTTTTTTCCTCCCCATCTGCCCCATACCCATGTATATTACTTTTTCAGCCTTTCTACCTGGGAGAAGGAAGGAAAAATAAAAGAGAACTAACTCATCTCAGTTTTAGCAGCTTTTTGAGAGCAAGATAATCTATGAATTTTTAACTATATTCTCCTGTCCCCATTTATCACAAATGGCTGCAGTTTTACCAATTCTAAGATTTGTTCCATATTAACTTTTCATCAACTAACTTAAGAAAATGAAATAAAATTGAAACACATTACACTTACCCTCCTATAAGTGGAATCAGTGCTAATGGATTTAGATTTTAGGCATTCTAAAATATAGGGTGATCTGAAAATTATGTAGCAATCGTGAACAGATTATGCAGATTTTGGCAAATTCTAGCCATTCCTCAACAGAATCATTGCCCTTTTAGACACTGGAGCTCTTTTTGGAGTAGGAAAGAAATCTGCCTTAAGGCTTGCTCCATGGTACAATGTAGAGGGTGCTACACCAGGCTTCTGTGCCCTTTGGCCCTGCTCCTGCCCCAGTTATCAGGCTCAGCGTTGTCTTCCAGAGTCCATGGCTGGAAAAAAGCATTTAGAGACCAACATTTTCTTATGAGAAATAGCATACCTTAAAGAGGCATAACCTTTTTTCTAAACTCAATTTTTTCCCCTCTCACTTCTTTCATTACTGAAGATACTCTTCTACCTGTTTAAACTCTATATTTTATTATTACTGTATTTTCTAGAAAAATGGTGTAGATTTTGCTAAATCTTTTCAAAAGGAAAAAATATATAGGATATTTGTAAGAAAACAGAAATTAACATAAAAATATTATCTATCCTGATAAAATAATTCTGGTAGTGTATCAGGATAAAACATACCTAAAAGTAGGATATGTTTCTATTTCTTGTCTTCAACTCATTGCTGCTACTCCCGTCTTAAGTCTAAACACTCATGCTCAGTGGGTCAGTATTTACTGAATAAACAGTTAAGTACATTTTCCTCTGCCTATTTATCAGTGCATGGCATATGTGCGTGATCCGTTAGTTGCACCATCGTAATCACCATCATTATCATCATTATGATGCAATTTAGTGTGTAGTGTTGCTCACAACCCACATACACAAATGACCGCCTCCCTCATACTCCACTGTCCCTGGGAGCCACTTAAATCAAGTAAAATACATTTTAGGTTAAGTTCTGAAGGAAAAAAAAAACAAGAAGAAGAGAACATGAAGTGTAGGTAGAATATGTATATGAAATTTTAGAAACAGTGGCTAAGAATAGCCTCTTTGAGAAGGTAACATTTGGGGGAAAAAACCTGTGGCGAAGGACTAAGACATCATTCAAGGAGAGCATTCCAGGCAAAGGGGACTGGAAATGCAAAGGCCTGGGGTAGGAGTCTGCCCAGCCTGTTGAGGGGCAGTGAGGAGGTAAGTGGGGCTGGAGAGGGTTGTAGGAAGAGTAGTCACAGAAGGCCAGATTGGGGAGGGCCTAGCAGGTGGTAGGACTTTTACTTTGTACTAAGTGTCCTGGGAAGATTGGGGAGGGTTCTGAGCAGAGGAATGACATGACCTCACATAGATTCTAAGAAAATCACTCTGGCTGCTGTGTTGAGAACATTCTGAAGGGGGCAAGAGAAGAAACAGTACACTTCACTAATATGCCACTATCCTATGAATTACAATCAGACGAGATTAAAAGAAAAGGTCCCCTGGTGATGGCCTGCCTACCCATTCTGGTCACTGTGGCTACAGACTGGAGTTCCCAAATAAATGTCAAAGTTGGTAACAACACTAGTCCATATGGATATAGTATGTATAATTTTTTTACTAAAATTCTCATAAAAAATAAAACAGAAAAATTTTTTGAATTATAGATTTTGGCAGTGAATAAAGGTCACAATAAAGAATAAACTTCAACTTTCTGTAGCCGCTTTAATTTTTCCCTAAAGAGTCTATTTTCCTACATTTATTTAGATGAGATACACGTCTGGTTTCTTCTAAAGTGCCAAAATACATACAGTTCCTATAACAAAAGATGAGAATTATAACGAACAAAAGAATGCATCAACTTAAATACTCAAGGTCATCTCATATCCTGAAGAGTCCCACTGGTTCCTGTGACAGGGGAAGAATTTTGCTAGTAAATAACTCGAACTAAAATCCAGGCAAATACGCAAGTCTTCATCTTCTGGTTCTTAATTCTTTAACATATTGTAAGACTGCTTATTTAAATTTAATTATGTAGTAACATATCCTGAGAGTGTTTTATAAAAGTTTGTTTTAAAAATTCCTAGATAAACTTCATTTGCTAATCTTCTATTCTACTATCTATATTTTTCTTTGTTTCATCTGTCTTCTTTTCTTTCCACAAGTTTCCGAGGACAATCCCTGAAAAAACTATTAGTCCTACTGTTCGGTTGGAGGCAAATTTATTCCAACAATCCTCAGGTCTGTGGATGTCTAGAGCGTAAATCTGTAAAAAAACATAATGCTGAATGAATACTGAGTACCCACTCTTTTTTTAGCTTTACAAATAAACACAATGACACAAAGAATAACACCCTGTTATAGAATTTTAAGCAATGGGAAGCCCTTAATGTTCCCCAAACGGTTTTGCAATGGAGAAAAATCTACCATCTCTCCCTCACTGGGTATCATCTATGCTATGTCAAAACTTCCCCATGGAGGGTGCATGAATACTTTAAGAGGCAACCCATGAAATTTTTGGTTCTATTTAGGAAGCTCTTACTTCCATTGACTGATCTAAAATCTACTTCCTACAGCTCCTACCCTGCAGTTCTAGTTTTACTTTCTGGAGCAATGTGTCTCAACAGGAGAACAAGTCTCATTTGGGCAGGACAACTCTATTGTACAGGCTTGTCTAGCATGTTGAAAGATATTTAATATACCTGGCCCTCACACACTAATGCCTGTAATAAGGCCTTCAGTTCACTTATGATAATCAAAAATACCTCCATACATGTGTAAATCCCCCTCTTATCCCCACATAGAGAAGGGAATGTAGCGACCTAGATTTGCAGCTGGCAATCTAGGACAAATATACTCCCTTTCCTCCATAGTAGTCCTGCAAATATATCAGGAAAGTCTCATGTCCCGTCTTACTCTTCCCTAGGTTTAAACATCAGCATCCTGCATTTTCCCGACTATTCTTTATTATGTAGCCTGCAGACTTAAAATTATCATGATTTCCTGTCTTTTCAAACACTGGAAGGCTATGTCCATCTTAAAATACTATGTCAAAGACTGGAGAGAGGACCACAAATCCAACTGAGAATATAAAGTGGGTTCTAAACATTTGTTATAATATTTGTGATTATCCTCAAAACTTTTGCCTTTGTCCACTAATATCCAGGTGCTTAAATATTGCTAAACCACCATCATCCTGACAGATAATCAACTGATGACTACAACCCTATTGAGCTGAGTTATGACCAAAAGGGGATGCTGAGAAATTCTGAGGAGGAGAATGATGAAATCTGGAGAATCCTTTTAGCTTTGCTAAACAATGAAGGTGATAGAGCGTGGGGTTTACTTTATGGACATCGGATTTTGGTTTCTTCATGCCATGTTATGCAAGTCTTTTTTATGCTGATAACTTGTAATAATCTATGTCAAATAGATCATCTAAATAAAATATCACTAACATCTATTGGATTGTGTTCAAAGAAAATAATGGTAACATTGATGTAAAAAGTCTATTTACTAGCAATCTACTTAATTAAAATTAGATTTTGTCCATTCATGTTACAAAAGTCAATAATGTAGATTCATGATATGATATAAGCTTGTGGGTGCTGAGGTGCAGGGGGCATATCCTGAAATGAGTTTCCTACTATCCAGGCAGAACTCTGACATAGCACCATTTCATGACTTATCTGGCCTTGGTCTCTATGCCAGTGGGACACAAAACTATGAATAATTACTTTTGCTAATCATTACTAGAAACTCGCATTTAAAAAATGTAGTTGTGCTTATCAGTTGCTTTCAGAGTAATTCAGCTCAACCCACAACCTTCAGACATTGCTGAAATTTTTCCAGACATAAATCAGAAGTAATTCCAGAAAAATCAGAGGAAAAAAAATATGTTTAGTTTTAGGTTACTTCTCTAAAGTAATATAGCTAGCTCTTTCATATGATAAGTTGGGGCAGGGGAGAGGGTGGTATAAGACAGTTCAAGGCAAGTGTTTGTTTTGAGAAGTACCTTGGTTGGTAAATACAGAAGTCATTTTGTTTAAATAATATTTATAATTTATACCAAGGAAGAATGAGGGAAAAAATAAGACGGTCAAACCTGGTGAGCCAGATGGGCTCCAACAGCAGTCAGAGCAATGTAGTAGGGCACGGTCTGACCACTGTTCACTCCCACCAGGCTCAGCGCCCCCAGCATGGTCACACCGAAGCCACTGAGCCACGGCTTGGTGTTTTCACCGAACCGCAGTGCCGTGGACTTAACACCAATCAGAGTGTCATCTTTCTTGTCCTAATGTCGGAAATAAGAAATTGTCTGTTTTTTATTAAAACCACAAAATTCACCATTTTGAAGTATACAATTCATAGTTTTAGAATATTCACACAGTGGTGCAATCATCACCACTATCTAATTCCAGAGGAAACTAACTGTCTCTTAAAGAACACTGATATGTAAACGTAAGATAGACCATGAACTGTTAAAGATGACAGTGAACTCAGAAACATAGGTTGATCAGTAATGGATGTATAGGCCAAATCAAAGTTAAATGTTACTGCTAAAATTATCTTCCAGCTCTATTTCTACATGTCACTGTATTTCTGATAATCCTATAATAACTGTTAACTATACTTTTACTACATTAGAAGTAAAACTTAACTCAGATTCTTCATAGCTCTTCCTTACCACAGAGTTCTCAAATCTCAGTAATTTCCTGTACATTTTAGTTTCAATCTTGCTAAAATAAAATCACAGATGTAGAAAAATCCTCGCTCACCACCTAACCACATCCATTCACATTTCATTTCTAGCTCAATTTATTCCCTGCCTCTCCCATGGAATCCTTTCTGTTTAAGTAGAGCTAAGTTTTGATACACTCACATCTAGCTGACTGGTCTCCAGCAGCTTTAGTTGTAATTATGGTCCTGTGATATCAGAGGCTGCATGCTGAATTGTGCAACCAGTTGCTGGTAGACAGCTATCTTTTGAAGTCCCAAATCCAAGTTATAATGAGTGTGAGGTTTGTGTATGTTTTTCCTTTCACACTGCAAGCAACTTGAGGGTACAAAGTGTATTTTTAATTATATGGACCACAAAAGTGTCAAAGAGTAAGTGTGTTTTACTGAAGAACTTAATCTAACTGGAATACAGTTATCCAGACCACTGGTTCCAAAGCTGACTACAAAAAGTATAGAGAACTCTTCTAAGCTGTAAGTCAAGTTTCATTTCAGGAAATCAGGCTGATTATAGAACTGGCAAACTTTTTCATGAGAGAGGTTAATAGAAAGCAAGATGAAATCCAGATTGAAGTATTAGAAAAAATTTCATTAAATCATGACATGTTCTTTAAGTAAATGATTGAGAATTCAATCATATTTCAGAAAAATACTGAGAAAAAAATCCTTTTTTTCAAAGTTCATATACATTAAAGAAAATTAAGAACATAAATCAAGAAAAGTAAAAAGTTTTTATTAAACTTATGAAAAAGGCAATATTAAAAGCTATAAACATGTTTATATCCTTTAAATAAGTAACATCACTCCTAAAAATTTACCCAAAAAGCTCACAGCCATAAAGATGTTAGTAATTAGAACAATGTCATTTATAATTACAGAAACTCAGAAACAACTTAAACAGCCAAAATAGACAAATTATTAATTTTAAAAAAATTATGGCATATTAAATCAATGGATTATTATACAGTCTTAAATTGATAATGACAAAAAAATAGATAACAATATGGAAAAACATTTATTACTTATACTACCAAAAAAAAAGTTGCCTGGTACAATGATTAGAGGCATCAACAGAAGGGCAGGAGAAGGCAGCAATTAAAAGCACCGACTCTTGAGACTGTATGGGTTCAAATTCAGTTCTGCCACATATTAACTGTGTGACACGGACAAATTACTTCTGTATGCTTGTTTTCCTCATCTGTAAAATGAGGATAATAAAAGTACTTTCCTCGTAGGTTGTTATGAGGATTAAATTGGTATTTGGAAGGTATTTAATACAGTGCTTAGCACATAGTAAATACTATTTAAATTATTATAAATAAAATAAATGAGGTGACCTTTTTGGTAAAAACAGAAATACTTTGTTGATGCCATATAAGTGTAAATGATTTACTTTTTAGAAAAAAAATACTTTCCCTTTAATTAGGTTCTTAAAGTTTTTAAAAAAACAACTACACCAAAGCTAAGAAAAAAAAATATTACTTTACCTGATGGGCATAGATAGTATCATATATTAGAGTCCACATAATTCCAGAAAGATAAAGAGGCAGGCAAACAGATGGGTCACAGGAGCCCTTGACAGCAGACCATCCAAGTAATGCCCCCCAGTTAAAAGTCAACCCTACAATGAGTGAAACAGATAGAGGAAATGTCAAAATGTACTTCAGAATTCCAAAGGGAAGGAAAGGGACATTAGCATGTAGTAAGTGCTTCTGTGTATGTTATTTTCTAATACGTTTCTTCCTTAAATTCTCTCAGCTCTCTGTGATAGTTATTAGCTACATTTTACAAAAAAGAAAACAGATTCAGAGAGGTTAGATAACAATTAAAATAACAGAGCTAATAGAAAGAATAATATCTTCCTGATAAGTAGATTTTGAGAACACTTATCCTACCTAGTACGATGCCTGGCATAGCCAATGAATAGTAGATGCTGGGGTCTGAACTAAGACCTAAAGTCAAAAGTCTTGTGATCTTTCCATTAGCATTCTACTTCACCTATAAACTACAGAAACAAGAGTATAGACAGGGATCCTTATTTATTCCACAATCCCACCCTCTCTGAGGACTGTAAACATCTACACGCTGACAACTCCTAAGCCTCTCTGTACAAGCTGGATCACTTCCCTGAGCTTCAGACTCGATACTGAACTGTCTGCTGGGCATCTCTACCTGCAAGTCCCTAATGTACCTCAAACACAATGGGTCCCAAATGTCTTTTCTCCACCTCTGTTACCTATTTCCACTCAGAATCTCTCCTCAGTTGATGATGGGCCTCTCTTTTGTGATCCCACAGCACTCATGCATGCTAGTATAATGTAATGTAATGGCTTGTTTATCTGTTGTCTTCTCTAGCTCCTTCAAGAGAGTGAATGTGTTTTAGTCATTTTAATTTTCTTAGCACATGATGTGATTCCTGGCACAAAGTAAAAGTCAGGGGTTCAGTAAATATTTGAAGTAAATATAGCAGCTTTCTTAATATTATCTTATAAATAGGAAATGCTTATCCTTTTATCAAAAGAGTCCCAGGTCAGTTGAGACTATAATGTCCTATTTTTTTAAATAATAAAAAGAAACAAACATTGAATGAGAGGATCCTACAAAAAGATAAATATTCCACAACAACTTTCCACATCAGGCTCACATCAATTTCTTGGAGTGTCTTTTGGTTCTTTTATTTACTGGGGGAAAAAAAAAGTTCAATAACTAGAATAGTTTTAAGAACACTCTAGATTATTCAAGGAATAGAACAAACAAAGACTAGTAGATATTTTTCCAATAGACTTTGACTTACCTACCTACTAATTTTCCTCTCCTTCTACTAATGAACTTTTATTGAATTCCTGTGATTTATGAAGTGCTGTTAGATGCTGAGCCATCCATATGTAAAGAATGCTTTATCTTTTAGGCACTTACAATTTATTAATGGGAAGACAGAGGCAGCTCTCACTCAGTATCTTCATGTTGAATTAATGCTGTTGAAATGAGTAAGTGCCACATCAGAGTGCTGTGGGGGCCCATTTGCTGTAACTTTTTCCTGGGAGGTTGAAAGAAGGTTTACAAGAGGGGAAGCCTGCAAAGCCGGCTAAGCCATCATACACACTAACTCTCCTTCCAGATCAGAGTGCTTTCTACTCCAATCCCCAAAGTCTTCAGGGTGTCTAGATCGACTACCTAAAGAGAGGGGTAGAGTCAAGGAAGCTAACTTTTTTCTTCATGACATATCTAGATTTTTAGAAGAGCATTTCAGAAAATGACAATCTTAATAAATATGCAAGACTTTTCAGCTAACAGAAATAGTTAATTGTCCTTTAAAATATGAAAATCTGTTCTTGGTTTGGAAAATTTCATGACTGACTTGACATTTTAGTTCTGCCACATTAAATATAAATGTACGATATTATGTCTAAAAGTATAGTTTGAGGGTATCAAAGGAAGTAAAGTTATTTCAAGCTTACCCAAGACTAATTGAGGCCAGTATGTAATTCTTTTCATTAGTGGGTAGGTGATGACAAGAAGTAGGGATGCTGCTCCCAGAGCTATACTGAAATCAAGAAAAACCATTAAAAAGATTAATATATCACCTATTAAAAATCGCTAAAACAGCAATAGTAACATTAATTGAGAAAATAATTTATCTTAAAAATTCTATTTTTTGTTATGTAAAATCATCTTGACTTTTTTGTTATGTAAAATTATCTTGACTTTGTTTAGGATAAAGGATGATTAGAAAATAATAACAGCTAACACATATAGTGCTTTTATGTATTAGGTACTGTTCTAACTATTTTACATATGTTAACTCATTATAATCATCGCCACAACCTTAAGAGGCAGGTAGTTTTATTCTACTTGTTTTTTTGCATATGAGAAAACTAAAGCACAAAGAGATTAATCTGCCAACTGTCATACAGCTAGTTAGTAGTAGGGCCAGGATTCAAACCTAAGGCAAACTGGCTCCAGAGTCCAACTTATTACCCACCATATGCTACTGCTAGTAAACTGAGATATCTGAACAGATAATTAGAGTCAAGAGATCCCTTCTTAGACGTACATGGGGTGCTATTTCTGTAGAAGAGGATAAGGTCACAAAGCCCTTATGAAAGAAATGATAACATAAGATGTTCCTCAAAGCTCACCTACCACCATCCCTCCAGGAATAACCTTCCAGTGTTTTTATGTGACTGATGATAGCAGGGCAAGGTATACAATTAAGTCTAGTCTTTATAAAGTAATGCTTATTTGTTGACCTCCTCTTTTTTGCTTATTGAAGCACTCTGTAAACAGCCATCTGATGAACAGAAGTTTAATTCTGTCTCTGTTTAAGCAATATAGAAATGAGTCCTTTTACTTTTTCTTCTGTCATGACTAGAAACATGACTCTGAGAAAGACCCAGTTCCTCTTTTTTGCAAAATGAGTATAATCACTTTTGTTTCTATCTATTTCAGAGATTCTATCAGAATAAATAAAATTACATATACGGGTATATAAACACACACATCCATGCATGCACCTAGAATACCTATGAAGTGCCTTGCGTTCCTTAGGAACATGTAGTACGAGTACTGACGGTGGTTCAGAATAAATTAAATGCTGATTTGTTAATTCTTTTGGTTGAAAGCATTCTTGATTTTACAATGTATAGTGATTTATACTTGCTAGTTTACAGATGCTCGATAGGCAGCAAATAAACAACTTCGTGATAAAGATATTTCAATTTTATTTTATTCCTACTTCTTCCATTTTAAAGGAGAGATTTTATACGTAATTATGAAGAACACATTTACTGTACCTGTAGTAGTTCAGACACAGAAGAACACCCAGTGCCAAGGTCAGCTGTCCACCAAGAAAAACAAAGGACTGAAAAGTTGAAATGTTTCCAGCCGCTATTGGGCGATTTGCTGTTCTTGCAACCTTAACACATAAAAACAGATACGTTAGCCTCATGTAATGGCTCATTTTTTTTTATTAGTTTCAAGTATACAGTACATTGGTTAAACATTTATATAGTTTATAAGACATCAATCATTTATTTAAACATTTCATCTAAAGACTGGGCCATCATAAGTACTAAGGCAGAAATATGAATAAAAGGTGAAATCAACATGGAAGTATTGCCAAGAATCAAAAGTTGATATTAAAATAGCTTTGAAAAGAACTAAAAATTCCCACTACTCATTCCCCTTTCTTTCCATTTCCCATTTCCATCTTTAAACACACAAAACAAAGCAACTCTTTACTTAGCCATTTAGTTACTCAGCAGGTATACTCAATTTCCAGAGAGAAAAGAGGAACAATAATAATGAGAATTCTCAAGAAAGAAAAAATTGCAGTGCATTAGAGAAGGCTGATATCACATGACTGTTTTGAGTATGGGAAGTGCTGCAATCAGAAATCAGATGTGAAAACAGAAAGAGGACAGATTTTCTGGGTTCGAAAGTGGGAGTGCTTTTGCCAGGCTATTTAGGAATGAGTCTGCTATCATATATTAGCTGCACTCAAATATAAAGGGCAAACCCACTATAAAGACATGAACAGAGTAAGTGTGTGAACAAATAACATATATTAATTTGTTCTTTTCCTTTCAAGAGATCACAAAATGTGATTACTCTAAACTCAACCACAAATAAAGAACATAATCAAAATTTTCAATATTGCTAAAAGTTAAGACCTCAGTATCTGGGATCAGAGAGTCTAGCATTTGAATCCAATTCCATCACTGTGTGAATTTTGGCAAATTACTTAACTTCTCTTGGGCTTAGGTTATTTCTTACCTGTTAAAGGTAAAACAGAGGAGAAGAACTAAGAGGGGTGATAATATCATCTACCTCAGAGTAAATGCAGTGTCTGAAGCATATAAGCATGCAATAAATGTTAACTATTAGTAATATATTTTTGTATAATTTGTATCAAGGGTTAGCAAACTACACCTTGTGAGCCAAATCTAGCCTACTGCCTGTTCTTTTACAGCCCATGAGCTAAGGTGGTTTTTACTTTTTTAGATGGTTGAATATTGATTTTTAAAAAAGAATAATGTATTGTGACACGTGAAAATATGAAATTCACATTTCAGTGTCCAAAAATAAAGATTTTTTAAAAAAAGAGACACACCATTTGTTTATATACTGTGTATGGCTGCTTTCCTGATCCAACAGAGTCAAGTAGTTGCAGCAAAGATGGTCCGACCCACAAAGCCTAAAATATTTATTACCCAACTCTACAAAAAAAACTGCTGACCCAATTTTTAGTATGCTTAACTCTGTAATAAAACAGTTTGTCAAACTATAATAACTTATTTTGGTTAAAGTACCAGAACTGGATTGTCTACCTTTTATTTGGTCCCTATAATTTTAATTGGAAATAATATTTATGTTCTCATATGTGTTTTAGGATATTATTATTCCAGCGAGTATCTGAGTGTTGAAGGTGCCACTATTCTACGAGCTATATGTATGCATCACAGCTTTGAATACTCATAACAACCCTGTCTTTTAACCACTCATAAGGTCTTACTATTTCTAAGTTTTAGAAAACTTATGTGAACAAATAATATATATTTGTTTCGTAACTTTCCAAAGTCACAGACAGCATAGTAGCAAGTAAGTCCAGTCCCACTGATGACACTAATCACAAGACTACACCAACCTTTCAGTACATATTCCTGTGGTTTTTATAAAATTAAAGTGCTCACAGCTTACAAAACCAATCTCACATATAACCTATGTAAGATTATTTCAATGTTTATGGACCTAATAATGTTTATCACATGGCTAGTAGATTATAGACACCAACAAAACACACCTAACCTAGATACTCTAATAGCAATTCACTTAAAACCCTGAGCCATAAACGTGTCCTTAACGAAATACAACCTTTAAGAAACTGTGAGATAAGCATTACAATTTAGCCAAGTTTTTTAACTTATCCTTTAAAAGAGATGTACATAACCCTTTAAAATTTGTATTAGCAAAACCACCTCAATAACTCTAAAACACTCATTTAAGTATTCTGTTGCATGGCAATATAGAATCTAGACTGTTCTAATTAGAGAAAAATATCCTGGGAGAGATGTAAAGTATATATATATAATCAGTTCCCTTTGATCTGGGGAGAAAAAAATCACTTAGGGGGGAACTAAATTGGTCGTATTAAAAAACTGGGAAAAGTTGGTTGGTTTGAATGTTATTTTTTAAGGTAAACTTTTTCTTTTGAGGCAACTGTAGATTCGCATGCAGTTGTTTTTTAATCTCTGTATTTTAGAAAATATAGAGATCCCATGTACTCTATACCAAGTTCCCACAAGGACAACATCTTGCTAAACTTTATAGTAAAATATGACAACTAGGATGTAGGCATTAGTTGCTCTAAACATGTTCAAGCATTATTTTGAAATGACAAATGCCAGAAGCCTCATTCACACAGTAATGCAGAATGAAAAACTTACCAGGATGTGGGAACCCCCAAATCAAAAAAGTATGCATTTCCTGGCATAGATCAAGGCATCCCACCTGTTTCAGTGGAGTGTAGAGAGGCCTTTATCACGTAGTTCCTGCCACCTTGCCACTAACCTATTCTCCAGCCACAAGTAAACCCCATGGTTGCAGTCGTCAAGCATAATATACTTTATCTCACAGCCGTGCTTCTGTATCTGCTGTTCCCTCTGCCCAAACTGACCCTCCTCCTCCAGCTCACCCTTTTCTTGCCATCTTATTCTGCCACAGTTCAAAGTTCTGACCTTCTCCCGTAGGCTCAGGTAGGTGCTCTCTGTTAAGTCCTCTTGTGAACACCATTCTCATGACAGTGCTGCTGTATCACAACTACGAAAGCATGAGGTCAGAAATGGTGTCTTTCACCTTTGCAGTCCTAGAACGTGTCACTGTGTCTCACATACAGCAAGTAGTCAACAAACGTTTTTATGAATTTAAAAAATATATTAACATGATACTGTTCTATAAACTAAAAATGATTATAGGTGTGCCTTCTTTAAGGAAGTTCACTCATGTAAAAGGCAAACTAGAGATGATTATCCACTTTATATATTTACTTTATATAGTTCTCCATAGCTTTCTTTTAAATTGGAAGTTTACTTGATTTACTCAAGCATTTAATGATCTTAATGATCTTGTACTTGTTATAGCGTGGCTGCTAGGATAAAAGGCAAATGAGATAGATAGACGTCTCCCTTGAGGAACAAAGAAATAATTATACACATGTGTTAGAATATGCATAGGAAGTAATCCAGAGGAATATAATGCATCAAAATTTACTTGAAGTTTTCTCTGGGGGAATGGAGTGATAAGGAGGAGTACTTGTACTTCCTATCCTTTCTATTTCTGTACTGTATGAATTTTTCAGAATAAAAATGTATTATTTTTTCCAAGGAGAAGAATAAGTTTTTTAAAAAAGAAATAATTACAGCAAATGATAATAGAAGTGCCTTGGTTCATTTACATTAAGATTTGATTTAAATATGAATAGTACAGCTCTAACATATATATCTGAAAGGAAAGGGTAGCAGTTCTTTCAGATATCCAAAGGTTCAGATGAAATTTTTAACTTCACTCCTAACATCCTTACCCCAGCATTCTAAATCCTAGTTTGTTTTGTGAAAATGAAGTACACACCTTGCCCCCAAGGCTGCTCTTGAGTTAAGAAAGTACAGTGTACTTTGTAACACATGCTATTCAACTGGTATCAGCACTTCTTATGCTGGATTTCAGTGAGGATACTAAACGATCTTATTGCTTAATGTGACAATCAAAAGTAATGTCACCATGTTACTCAGCAGAATTGAGAGGAACCTCTCTGCTCCTTTTCAGGACAAAATCACCTTTTTATCATAGTTCTGGTCCCACATATCATTAATAGTGCAGCCTGCTCCACGCATCAGAACAGCTCCAGTGCCAAACAGGGATAACATGTACCAATCTGGAAAACAACCTGGTTCAGCTGCCAAAGCAATGCTCCAGGTACATGGCAGATACAGCAGCCAGGTTCCTAAGGAAAAGTAAAAAGACAAAAAAGTACAAATTCAAGTTAATTAACTGTTTTCATTTGTTTAAACACCACATCCCAAAGAAGTAAAAAACACAAAGTCAAAAACACATGACAAAACTGAGACAATAAACTTGCAACTCATATCACAAAGGACTATTCATCCTAATATGTAGGGTTCCTAGAAACTAAAGAGGTCAGTAAACAGTTCGATTGAAAAAATTGACAAAAAAGATGATACAAGTTTACAGAAAAAAATATGAATGGCCCTTATATGTATGAAAAGATAATCAACTTTGAGAAATACACATTGAGATAACATTTTTCACCTATCAGATTGGCAAAACCCAAAGTCTGATAACAAGCTCTGGAGAGTGGGATACTTTCATGTATTTCTGATGAGGTTACAAAATGGTCTAACCCTTACAAAGAACAATCTGAAAATTGTGTGTGTGTATGTGTGTGTGTAGACACACAACATACATTTTATATATATGTATATATACATATATATGTGTGTGTGTGTGTGTGTGTGTGTATAAAATACATACATTTAAATGTTAGTAAGTTCAAAGACCATGTCAGGAAGGCTATATTAGACACTGATAACAATAGTTGTCTCTAGGAAGGGTAACTTGTTGGCTGGGAGACAACGGTGGGAGACTTAGTTTTCGCTCTACACTGTTGTATCTCCTGAATTTTGCATTGTATTTGTGTATTATCTCAAAAAAATTAACTCTTTTTACAGTTATTAATACAATAAAATAATTTGGGGACAGGGAGGTTATTAACCTTGTTGTTTTTTAATATTTTACAACTATATGTACAAATGGGATGAGTTCTTGACACTTAGTCCATAAACCACATGAAATTAAGCTAAAACCAAATACAACAGTCCCCCCTTATCTGAAGGGGATATGTTCCAAGAACTCCAGTGAATGCATGAAACCATAGATAGTACTGAATTCTATATACTATATTTTTCCTATATATACATACTTATGTCAAAGTTTAATAAATTAGGCATAGTAAGAGATTAATAACAATAACTAATAATAAAATAGAACAATTATGACAATATACTACAATAGAACTTATGTGAACATAGTTACTCATTTTAGGTGTTCCCTTGCTGACATCTTTGTATCGGCTCAATGCTTTCTGGCACAACGGATTGCCATCAATCGAAACATGTTTTCTGTTCATGTCTTCCGCCCACAGATTTAATAACTTTTACATTTTAACTAAGCACTCATCATGCACTGTGACCAGAACTTTTGCAGTTTGAGGTGAAACAACAAAACAAGGACAATTTTTTTCCCTTCTTCATAATTTCATGGATTGAAAATTCATTCTTACCATAGATCTTAGCAATGCCAGCACACAATGTTTTTTCCTTTCTTTATTGAGAACTTTCACCTTTTCACTGAAAAGAAGCACTTCACAGTTTCTCTTTGGCATAACCAAATTGCCAGCAGCACTACACTTGTGCTTTGGGGCCATTATTAAGTAAAATAAGGGTTACTTAAACACAAGCACTGCAATATCATGACTGTGGATCTGATATCCAAGACTGCTATTAAGTGGCTAATGGGCAGGTAGTGTACACAGCATAGATATGCTGGACAAATGGATAATTCATATCCTGGGCAGACAAGTCAGATGGTGCAAGATTGCATCGTGCTATTCAGAACAGTGTGCAATTTAAGACTTATGAATTGTTTATTGAATTATTTTTAGAATTTTCTACTTAATATTTTGGGCCCATGGTTGACCATATGGTAACTGAAACCACAGAAAGTGAAACCATGCAAAAAAGGCAACTACTATAAATTGTAGGGACAGGAGACTTCATACATAAACTTTAATGAATTTCCTAGTTACAAAAGAAAATCTTTCAACAAATGTTTAGAAATGGTGCCTATTAGATAAACTCTATAAACTTTAGAAAGCCTATTAGCTTTCCTTCCCCATTTAGCAATATAAGAGAAAAAAGATATGTGGCTTAAGATCAGATCCCGTACAAAAATAGTTAAATGGCAAAGTTCTTATAATCATGTTTAAGCTTTGTGGATGAAAAAGGGGCCACATGCCAAACCTGACAAGCTCAGGGGAGGCCAGCATGGTGCGCCCTACAAACTCAGAGACCGAAATTAACCATACAGGATGGTCTGAACATAAAAATTCCTAACTAAAGCCCGTCATGGCAGGTAGTCATGTCCTAGGCCTGTAGCTTTCTTGATAAAGGTCAATCTTTACCTTAAGTGAGCCTGTCTATTATCTTTTTGCACCTAAGATAATAACTATATCCTTGGAATGTCAGACCCCTCAGGGTACAACCCATTGCAACAGAGCAGGACCACAGAACCCCCGATGGTTATTGTTCCCTGCATACCATCTCTATGTGCTGTAAATGTTAATTACTAACTCTCCTGTACTCGACAATGCAATGTAAAAGTAGTACATGTCCCTCCGTTTTACTTTTTGTCCAAAATCCCAGAGACTTCCCTGCTTGCTCTCTCCCACCAGTTTAATCTACCACCAATGGATTTCATGTAACCCTCCTTATGTCTCCTCCTTTGATTCTAATATATAAAATAAGCTGCAAAACTGCCATTCTCTGGAGCATTTTCTTAATCTGTTGAAATTTTGCTTCCAGACAACTATTGTCAGTTTGGCTCAAATAAACTCATGAAAATTCTCTGCAGGTTTAGACGTTTCTTACATCGACAGCTTAAGTTTAAGCTTTATTCATTTGCAAATATTTATAAAACATGTATTCTGTGCCAGGGCTTTGCTAGGAACAATGGTGACTGAGAGCTGGTCTCTGCCTTTATACAGATTATAAATCAAAAGGAAGAAACACAGTTCAACAAACGATAACAATAAAATAGATCAATTCAACAACAGGGCAAGTACAAGGTCTTACAAAGGCATAAAACAGTGCCACCAAGTTAACTGGGGAAGAGAGTGGCTCTTCAAGGTTTTTTCAGCTACTGTAATTATTAAATTCACATGAAACAGATTAATAAGAGAGAACAACCAAATTTAATTACATACATGTGTACAGGAACCCCACATATAAGAGAGAGTCAGAGACCCCACAAACGAGAGGTTCAGAGATAGAAGGTAAAATGAGGTATATATGACGTCCTGAGCTAAAGAATGAGGTAAAAGCTCTGGGGCTTCAGAAGAGCGGGTAATTCACAGATTGCTAAAGAGCAGATGTTAAGTAGTTAGATGTTTGCCCTGCCCTCTAGACAGGTCATAAAAAGTTATTTTTGGCAATAACTCTTGTTATGGGCAAGGCTTCCAATTTGAAATTTAAGGGACAGGTAAAAGCCCATAGGGGCTCCATTGCCTTCAGCTCAAAATAATCCCCATACCACAGAGGCACATCTTGGGGCAACTCCTTCTGAATTCCACTAACATTTACTGAATGATTGTGAAATGTCAAGTAGTGCTGTAAATACTTTATATGTAGGAACTAATTTAATCCTCAAAAATATCCTCATAAGGTAGGCACTATTATTATTCCTATTTTACAACTGAGGCAACAGATATACAGAGATTAAGTAAAACAATGGATTTAACTACTTCCTTATAACTCAGAGGGACAGAGGAGTAGCTTGATCCTGCCCTAAGAGAAAAGACCATGGCTTCACAGGCATTATTTTCCTGGTGTGGTCATAACAGAAGGTTCCATTTAAAAGAAATTCTAGAAAAAAGATGTGTAAGCACCTATAGCATTTTGTGTCAGGAACAAAATTTTCTTGGCCTTAAGTCTGAATTACAGGTGGTGTATTCACTTACTAATAGGAATCTGTAGGGTGACCCTACAGAAGAGAAGGGCTCCTCTAATGAAGGGGAAAGTTAGATGTCTGGTTTGATGTCTGCCACTAGTAAGTGGAGTAATACCAGACACTAAAGTATATTAAATTTAAGGCTCATCATTCCTCATTTATAAATGAGGGGAAAGAACATCTAATTTTCAGAGTTGTTATGAAAAGATGATACTGATGATGAAAACGAAAACAACAACAACAAATATATAGCACCATATGCCAGGTGCTGTCATATGACACTTTTGACTCTCACAACACATTTATGATATAGGCACTATTTTTATTACAGCCATTTAACAAATACAGAAAACTGAAGCATAGAGAAAGTAATCTGCCCAAGGTCATATAGGTAAAATGTGGCATAACTGGAATTCAAATCCAGGCAGTCTGGCTCCAATCTATGTCCTAAGGCCAATGCTATCACTCTCTATACCCAAATCTCTACATACCCTTAAATTCTTATTGTTCTTTTGCCTTCCTGATTCTCAGCAACATTTTCTTCTGTCTCCCCTGTAACAGTGTTTTTATGTCTTCTTCTATGAAGGAAGATGAAGATGTGGTGAGGATACAGATAGGTTTTATAAAGAAATGTTTATTGTAGAAAAAGGGAAAACTCTGAGGTTAAAGAAAATGAGCAAGTTAGGACAGGTGATGGGCAGACCAAAGAGGCTGAGTAAATGGAGTCTAAGAGTCATTCAATAATTACACATTATCTTTAAGACAACATAAATTTTACCCATAAATGCAGTAAAAAAATTATACCACCAATTTAGTGGTAAGAGGGCCACCTACTGAAACTTCCTGAAATAACAGTTTGTTACCCGTTTGAAATAAGTTGTAATCCATTCTGAAAAACAATGAAATACACTTTGGTTTATGGAGATAGTAAGATTAAACTTCAACAAAGTAAAACAATGAATATAAAATTACCCCACAAAAGAATTTAAATAAAGAAATATCAAACCTGGATTACACTACTGTCACTTTATTGTTCCTGGCATATATGGGGGCTCAAAAAATGTTTGTTAAATGACCTGTAACACAGAACTATTAAGTTGTCTTAAAAATCCTGTAATCATCACCTGATTTAGAATCAAAGCACAGCAGGCTGGTATCTTCTTAACATACATAGTAACTATTACCCAATCTTATCCAATTTCCACTTCTCAAGTAATAAGGGCTAACTTTCTTGAGCAGTTATTATGTCAGGCACTGTTCTAAAGACTTGACATATGTTAATGAATTCTCATGACTTTATAAAATTCAGTATTATTAGTATCTTCATTTTATAGATGAGAAATGAAGGCCCAGAGAGGTAAAGTAACTAAATCCAGGTCCCTCAAGTGGGCAAAGTGAAGATTCAAACTAAAAGGCTTGGCTTGAGAGCTTTACATGTAACTCCTTATTAGGTGGTGGGATGGTCTAACCACTGAAGTAGAAGCCAGAGTTTTATGGAAATGAGAATTACAGCAGCTGTTGATTTGTCTTGGATGCCTGGAAGCCTGCACTGCAGCTCCATGACACAGACCCTAAGAACATAATTATAGTTAGGCTTCAGATTAGAACTGGGCTTGGACATTTATGCCTATCAACTCGTATCTGGCACCAAAATGTAAGGGGTCATGATAGCAGGGCTGTCTCTATTATTTATTTTGCATTTATACTTCAATTGTTGATTGTTATAAACTCTTAGTGCTCTGATCCCGAATAGGTAGTGCATAAACCTAGAGTGCCAAAAACGAGGCCTAATTTGGGGTCTTAGCTGGAAAACGGTGGAGAAAATTTATGCATTTGACTGCATTTCTATGCACTGCAATGGCAAATGTCATCATCAGGGGTCCCCAAGCCCAAGGCCATGGACTGGCACTGGTCAGTGTCCTGCAAGGAGCCTGAACTTTCACTACTTCTACACCCACATGGGGTTCCAGATCAGCTTATATTCTTAGTGTTCTAACACTTTACCTTAGGATCTTTGCAAAAATATTTCCCCCACCAATTAAGATCTCTTCCCTCCTCTGCAAAATCTACCTGTCCTTGAGTTACACTTTCTTCTTGACTTTTTCCCATCAATGAAGATCCACAATAATTACTCTTTCCCGCTATACTATCTGTATCACTTACATCAGCTTTTTAACTAGACTGGGAGTTCTTTGAGAGCAGGGAGGTTCCATAGCTCTAGCCCTAAGGCTAGTCACGTGATGTTGTAGGAATTTATTAACACATCCATTACTACTGCTAGGCTCTGTTCTAGGAACTAGAAAAAAATGTCATATATTTGGAGCTTATACTGTATTAGAGAAGTCAATTAACCAATAAATGCATAAGGTTAGTTAGCGGAGAGTGCTATGAATAAAATGCGGGGGGGAGGCGGTATAGGGATAGAGAGTGTGAGGTGGTAGGTGATACTTTAAATAGGAAGGTTGGGGAAATCCTCAGGAGGCGATTGTGAGCAGATATGGCAGTCCATGAGTGCTGTACGTGCTGCGGTGGTACCGGTGGTGCAGGGCAAAGAGCTAGAATTCAGCCTCAAAACACTAGGTTCATCAGGTCTGGCTCTGCCGAAGAGCTTTAGTTTGTTTCCTCAGCGTCTTTACTGTCTTATGTGATTTGACAGCCTTACAAGATTATGGAAAAGATCAAACATAATGCAAGTATAAGTGCTTCAATACTGTAAATCTGTGCAAATGCAGGGACACGAGCACGGCATTTCTGCTCGATTCACTACTTAAACAAGAATTGTAGAACGAGCGAATTTACTGCCCGGATCAAGATTTGCAGGGGCGTGAAAGCCCGCAGGTCACTTCGCCTGCTTCGGCTGTCTGGAAACTATCCTACGCCTGGAGGCGAAGCTCCACCTTTCGAATTTATTTCCTTTAAGGCCGCATCCCCTGGACATCCTGCGCCGCGCGCCGGTCCGCCACACTCACCAATGGGCTTGTCCAACCGCATGAGGCGCAGGTAGGGCTGCAGAGGGCGGGGCGCCGCGTCCACAACCGCCGGGGCCGACAGGCTGAGCAGACGCCCGCGCGGCCCGCGACTCGCCGAGGGCCGCCCGTCCCCAGCGCGGGACCCGCCCGCCGCGCGCGCCAGGGTCAGAGCGCGGTAGCGCGAGCCCCTCAGCCACGCCTGCGTCACGGCCCGGAGGCCGCGCGCGACCTCCGCGCCGCCCAAGCTCAGCATGGCGCTCGGAAGGCGTGACCCCTGCAGGGCCTGACGTTAATTCCAGGGCGCCTGGTCACGGTTAGGCATGCGCAGTGACGTCAGGGGGAAATGCCTGTCCGTACCTGTCCGGTCCCGGCGGCGTTGTGGTGCGAGCGTACCGAATAACTTGAAATAAGGAGTAGCATGATCACTTTTACCCGTAGGGAGTCCTAGAATTTAAAACAAAACAAAACAAAAAAACAAAAAACGTGTAAAAAACCTAGTGAACACAAAGACTGCCAGTCTTCAGCCAAAATAAATAGACCGATGTCAGAAATATTTCAATTAGTGATTTGCAAGCCCTGCCTCTGGGGATGAGGAGAGTTCTAAAATGGCAGCCCTTGCCAACCCAGCCATCTGACATGGACGTTTTCTACTTATCCTTCTCCAGTTATAAAAGTTACAATATTTTGCTGGGTGGGAACTACTGCAGAGAGACAGGAGTTTTTGCAGTCCTGTTTTGTTAGAAGACAACGGAGTGTTTCGGAGGCTGCATTGGCCCTGGGATAATGGTACTCAGGGATCTGGGTCTTCATTGCATGTCTCCTGTGGTTGGGGTGCAGGTAAAATATTTAGGCCAAGAGCCAACATTGATGGAGGGGCCTCCTGACCATCGAGCAGCCATCCTCATCCGTGTGTTTTTTAAATTAAACAAGTTAGACTGAGGCGACTCAAATGCCCTGACGGCCTACATAAGCAAAAACCTCAACCTGTAAATACCTCCAAGTTATGAAATCAGAATGCTAAGGACAGCCGGTCAACTAGGCTTTAAACTATAGCCAATCAAATAATTTCATTTCTTTGCTTTTGCACTTTCTCTGTCTTCCTGCCCGGCCTGCCTCAGATCAGCAGACTGCTCCTAACCACTTCCAGTTTGGCACTGCCCCCAATGGCTATGTGCTTAGATAAACTCTTAAATGTTTAAGATGCCTCAGTTTATCTTTTAACAGGTTCATTCCTTTTTATCTGGATTCTCAAACTCAACAAAGACATCTCAAACTCCAGCTCAACAAAGACATTGCCTTGGCCTTTGGAAAGATGAGTTTCTGTAGGCATATCAAGTACTTAGATTGTCCCCAAAGTGGAGAATATCTGAGATGTGATTCTTAGTTATACTTCTTGGAAGCCTCTCAAAAAGATTTGGGGGAAAGATTCACCTTTGAGAGATAGATTCTGCCTTTTCCTTTCCTTTTCATCATTTTTAGGAAATTTAAATTTGGAAGAATGCTGTATATTGTCTGGCCTCTGATGAAAAGAACTCATGGGAAATACAGAGAAAACTGGAACTTCCATAGTGTCCAGATCTTCCTCCGCAACTTGATGCATAGGTGCTAGTCCCAGACCTGGTCCTACAATTCTCACCATCAGTGGGAGTGCCCTTATTTGGAGCAAGTTTTCTTCTAGCTTCCTTGGTGGGCTTATTACTTGAGAGGAATCATTAGACTTGCCATCAGAGTGAGTGAGTGTGCGTGTGTGTGTTTAGTAGGAGAAAGAACTTTAGAGCTGAATTTTGGGGCCAGGATGAAGGTGAAAACTGAGTTTCTGAGTTTGTTATTGTTTGTCCACACTGTCCTCCACTGAAACTTACACAAGAGAGCAGCATCTTCTCTTTAGCACTGCCATGACACTTAGAATTATAGACATAATCCTACAACTATATAAGATGTTTTCCTCTTCTGAAACATTAATAGAACTGTTTTATCTCTTTTATGGAATTTAAGTAATTTCTCTTTGTATTACACTAATTTGTATGTTTTGCTCATTTTGATTGTAAACTCAAAAAACTAAATAATTTAACAAAATATTTATTGAATTCTTGCATCATGAAAGCACTATGCTTATCACAGGGCATATCAAGGAGAAAAAGTCCTATTCTTAGGGAACACAAAGACTACAGAAGTCCCTGACTTAAAACGGTTATACTTAAACAATTTTCAGACACTGTTGCCAAGGTACTGTATATGTGCTCTTGGGGAAGGCACTCAACTGCTGTAAACTCTTCAGAAAAAGCAGAGGCTGGGTTACCTCTAAAAGAACCTACAAGGCTCTCATTTCTCACCCTGGATCATGAGTCCCTAGAGGAACGGACTCTGTTTGCTTTTTTAAAAGTTATTATCCATAAGAATTGGGATGGTTAATTTTATGTACCCACTTGGCTGGGTTATGGTGCCCAGATATTTTTTCAAATATTGACCTGGATGTTTCTGTGAGGATATTATGGATGATTTTAACATGTACTTTGAATAAATCAAATTGGCCGCAATAATGTGGGTGGACCACGTCCTATCAGTTGAAGGCCTGAATAAAACAAAAGACTGAATTCCTCCAAGCAAGAAAGAATTAAAGCAGCAAATGACCTTCAAACTTGAACTGCAGCATCAGCTGTTTTCCAAGTCTCTAGCTTGCTGGCCTATCCTGCATATTTTGGACTTGCCAGCCTCCATAATCACATGAGTCAATTCCTTAAAGTAAGCTATACACACACACATGTATATACATACACGTTATTGGAATATATACATATATATATATACACACATATATATGTTTATCTCACAATACGATATGAAATGAAAGAGGAGTATTTAAAACTAAAAATAAATGGTAGTGGAATGAATAACTAGTTTTAACTATTAATTTCTTTAGTGATCTTTTAGAAATGTTATCTATATCTATATATGCACACACACTATTGGTTTTGTCTCTCTGGAAAACTGCTTAATATAGGCAATATTACCTAGTAGATGGTGAGTAAATTCATTCATTCCACAAATATTTGTTTAATGATAAATTAATCAATACATTCTAGATATATACTTAATTTTTATAGATCTATATTTTTGAACACTTCTAAATTCATTATAATATTTGATCTTTGGAACAATTTTTACTTATTTACTATGTTTCATCTGATTTTGGGGTGGGTCAGAGAGAAAATGTTTTAGATTAAAAAAAATTGTTTCCCAACATGGGATATTAAAGGTATAAAAATGACTTTCAAGTTTAAATAGTATAATCAATAACTATAATTGCTTCAGGCCTTAAAACAATTTTATGTGAAGTTGCTGTTCTTTATAGAAATTGTAATTGACAATAAAGTGACTATAAAATGATAGCTGCCAAGAAATATGAGAATAATAAGAGAGGCATCCCATAAGCTTCCCTGCAGTGCTAGTAGAACTGCATTGTCATTCTCTGTCTCAGCAAACTAAACAGTAAATCTTAATATTGGCTTTTCCTTCTCCTCCGTCTCACTCTCCTTGATCACTCATGCTTGCTTATTGAGATCACCTCCCAAATAAAATACTTGACCACAAGTCCTTGTCTTAGGCTTTGCTTTGGATGACCCCACCTCTGACACCTAAGCATAAGAAAGAGTTGAACTTAACAAACACATTGGTCATTCTATATCCTGTTTCTAGACTCTCTAATCAAAAACCTGATTGTTACCTTACTTGAGCCTGAATCAGTAATTGTTAACTCTGGCTAAGGGAGTAAATTCATAACTTTGGGATGAAGAAATAATACTTTTATACAAGTTATATAGTTTTTACTATAAATATTGTTTTTTTTTTTTAAAGATGTTTAAATGCTTAGGGAACTTGATATCCTAAATTCATTTGTGACTTATTAGATGTATAAGAGATTTTTTAATGAAATGTGTTTAGGAAGAATCTGTTAAACATGCAGTTTTTCCTTATTAAGTTTGGAGTGCTGCAGAATCAGATAAACTAGATTTGTTATTGTCCTGTGAAAAGTCTATGGGAATCTAAATAAATATATAAGTTGCATGTAATAAAATGACCTAAAAAAAATTCAGAAACTAATGGACTATGATCAAATATGTGAAAATAAGGACAGAACAAATTCAACTTAAATTAACGTGTCATAAAACCTATAGCATTTAATGGTAATAAAAGGGAAGATTAAATATTTAAGTATCTAAATTGCTCTAGGGCTTTCCAATTCATAAGTCTTTAAAATTGAGAATGGTATAAAATTAGAAAAGAACAAGAGAGGAGTCTTGGAAACAAACCCAAATATCTGACCTAGGGATGGAGTGAGAATGGGAATTTGCACGTTATGTTTTTCTAAGGCAAATAATACATGAACCAGTCATCAGTAACATTTTCTATAAGGTCACCAAGGATATGTATAGTTGAAACTAGTTATTCATCCTGGATTCATCCTGGATTACACAATGTAATTACCAGGATTCTCAAAAGTGGAAGAGGGAGGCAGAAGAGAGTCACAAAGAGATGTGACTATGGAAGGTCAGAGCGATGCATTGTGAGACTTGACCTGCCACTGCTGGCTTTGAACATGGAAGGAGGCCTTGAACCAAGGAATGTAGGTGACCTCTAGAAGCTTAAAAAGGCAAGGAAATAGATTCTCATCTAAAGCTTCAAGAAAAGAAGAGCCTGACACCTTGATTTTAGCTCAGTGAAACCTGTGTTGGACTTCTAATCTATACAACTACAGAATAATAAATCTGTGTTGTTCAAGCCCCCTTTCACTCCACCTCCCGGCTCCCAAAGAAACTGATTATTCATTCCACTGCTATTTAAATGTAGTTTTAAACATTCCGCCTTTCATTTTGTATTGTCTGATAAACAGATGGGTGCTTATGTTAGTTTTGTTGGCAGTCAAAATTCTTGTTAGAAGAGACTAATCATCCATGAGGTGATTCAACAGGTTGATTCAACACATCAGAACTTTTTAAAAAGAAAAAAAAGAAAATTGGCACACTACAGAACTGACAAGCCCTGAACACATAATTTTTACAACAGAACTTGGAAATTCCCATTCTCATGGAGATGAAGTGAACCACAAGGGCCAAACTAAGACAAAATTAATTTTGAGCCAATATAATAAGTTGCAGATAGTAAATATGATTGTTTAAATACCAATGGAAACGTGCGGACTCAAAAAGTCTCAATGACGATGCTACAGGTGAGAGCTTCCTTTAAGGAAGTTTAGGAAACCTTAATAATAATGCATTTAATATTCACTAATAAGTAACAGAGCGTTCCTTTCTTCACATAACCATGCCCCCAGTCTTCATATAATCATTCACCATTAGTAAGGGCTCACTAGTGATAATTTTTAAAGGACTTTTTAAAGTTACCAGACAATACCTTTGCAAGTTTAAAACATCATTAAATTTTTCTGTACATACAAAATCAAAATACCTACGCTAGTTTCAAACTTGAATGTTCTTTTTCTGTCATTAAGGAAACAACTGAGTGGCTACTGTGGGCCAGAAAATACGTTAAGCACAGGGAATACAAAGATGATTAAGATATTGTACCTTTTTCTTACAGGCTTAGAGTCAAGTTAGAAAGATATATGTAGATATAATTAAGATGCATTGTAAGTGTCATGGTAAATATCTAAACTGCAATAGGAGCAAAGAAATATAATTAGAGCTATTTGAATGATAGGAGAGATATTGGAACTGATGTTTGAGCTGGGTCTTAGTAAATGTGCAAGTTTGCCATATAGAAAAGAGAGTTAGAATAGGCCAGGTAGAGAGCAGGCCAGGTAGAGAGCAGAAGGAGCAGCACCAAAGGTACAGAAGCAAAAGATAAAAGAGGCTGTATGCTTAGACTTCTCAACCAATGTATGAGGTAGAAAACAGAATTTATGGGGAGAATGACAAAAGTCGAGGTGGAAGAAATAGGCAGGTGCCAGGTTATGGAGGACCTGTGTGCCTATAAGAAAGGGGAAGCCATTTAAGACTTTTAAGCAAAGTCAGGCAGAATAATTAGGAGAGGATGATGATTATTATTAATATACAGTGAAAATTATACCTCAAATTTATTAAATGGCAGCGAAGACAGGAAAAAAAAACCAGATAGGACAAGACTTTGATCATGATTGGATCTACATGCTGAGGGAAAAAATTGTGTTTGTACCTGATGATCTCTTTTCTTAAAGGTCAACTCTTTTGGTATTAGGGAGACTGAAAGGACAAATAAACATAGGAGGTGTAAATAACACGATGAAGAAAAACAAGGCTTCCTAATGTAAGGATCTGTAGGCTTTAGCTTTATTAAAAGAATAATCATGTGATGTTGAGGTTATGAAAATTGCTTTTATTTCAAATGTGAAAATGTAAAAACTACTTACATATAAAATTTAAGGGTATTCAAACATCCAAACTTTAAGTTCTAGGTTTAGCTCCTTATAAATGTAATCCAATTTAATTCAGACAATATTCATAGAGGCATAAATATAGAGAGGATTATATTTCTAAAAATTAAGATACAAGAGAAAATAATACATTCTGTCACTGATAAAAGCACAGAACTGTAGAGGTCAGTGCCACAGACTTCCTAACACTCTCTCCATTCCAAAAGGTTACTAGCAGATAATTATAGGAATCTTATTGATGTTGACAGTCACTGGGAGAATGGCCATGTGTCCCGTTCCTAACCATTAAGACATAAAGAAACACCAGGCGAGGTTTGCTGGAGAGCCTCTGTGAAAGGGTTCAAGTCTGTGAAGGAGACACATAATAATTGCTCATCTATTTTCTCCGGATGCTGCCAGGTCTGAATGGGTCCATGGAATAGCTACACCTATCATGACACCAGCTTGAGAATGAAGCCAATACTAAAGATAGCAGAGCAGAGATGGAAAGAACCTGGTTCCCTGGTGACATATGAGCTGTGGAGCCTACCCCGTTTGGACTTCTTATTATTTGTGATTATAAGTGTCTTTATTGTTTAAGCCATATGAATCAGGGTTTTCTGTTACTTGCAGCCAAAAGCTTCCCAACAAAAACAAGAACTGAAGTAGAATAAAAGTAAACATTAACAGATGGTAATAATATATTGAATTAAATTTTTCCTCTTGGCAAATCAATTTCAGTTATATGAGAAGAGAAGCAGCAGCTGAATCTAGCTCACTGTTAAGGTGCAAAGAGATGGTCTTCTTTTATAAACAATTTGAAAGTTGTGGTAGTTAATGTTCTGATGGGAGCCCAAAGAGACAGCATATGCAGGAAAGAATCTGACAGCCCTCTAATAACTGTTTTTTAAAATAAAAACAACCAAGCACTTTCTTGAAATAACATATTGTTCATTTACTTGCATCCTGGCTCTATTGGGAGCATTCATATACATTTTAAATAAGCTTAAATAAAAATAGTACATGCAAAGTACAGGCATAGCGGTAGGCATAAGGTATCATTTTTTGTAGTGGTCTACTTAGAGAGAACAAAATACTGTGCTGTCTAGCACTGAGAGTGTTCCAGTGCCTCCAAAGTTCCCACTCGGTGATTTGTAATGTATCTGCTTGCTTTCCTGCAGCTTGATTTTCGCTTTCCTTTTATCAATACACTTGAAAGTTCAGTCTCAGGGCTAGCATATGCCTTTCATTTTCAAGTGCACACAGCAACTTTGGCATTTCTTATCACAAAAAATCCATAAGAGAAAGCTGGCAAGCCCAGTGAACTTCCTGGGCGAAGAGGTTTTTCTGTCATAGCTGGCAGGGTTTGATCATCCACCATCTTCAGAGTTTGACCATTGAGTTGGACAGATCTGCAAAAGGGAAAGATGTCCAAGTCAGCGAAGTTTTACGTGCTCCACCTTCTCTATAAAAGTTGCAAGATCTTTTTAAGACCAAAAAAATGTTTTGTAGCAGCCAATATTACATAACTATATTCAACACTGTATCAATTAGGCATTTGACCTAGATGATCTTTAAACTACTCTGGTAGAGTTGAATAGTTTTGACAGGGACCAAATGGCCTGCAAAGCCTGAAATATTTACTGTCTGGCCCTTTACAGAAAAGGAAATATGTGTAATCTATAGTAGGCAATATAATGGGAGTATAAAAAGGATAAACATGACATAACTTCTGGATTTGTGGCAATTTTATTTGATAGCAAATAGTAGAAAACATTTTTATATAGAGAAAATATATAGAATAAAATGTAACTTTTACAAACTTAAAAAATGACAGTCAATGAAATTTCTTACTTGTAACTATGCCCATAATCTTCTAACTCCCCTTTCCCAGGAGGTATGCATTCATTTTCTTGTATTGTTAAGATATTTTGGTAGAATGTATACCGCAGTGGTGAAACAGAAATGATTTTGTTTGGTTAAACCATGGATTCCAAAAAATTTGTTTTATTTTATTTTTTTGCATTTCATTGTTGGAATTCAAATTCAAAACTGAGTCAAAAATGGAAGGAAATGTTAAGCACAAATGTTATTTCTTATGCACATTTATAATTATTTAAATCAAATGATGCATGTTCACAGCAACAAATGCAATATAAACAAGAGCTCATGAAGAAAGCTTTAGTCTCCTTTTGGTTCTACTGTTACTTCCATAATTTTAAACAATGTTTATATCTCTATTTTCTTTTTCTCAAATGTTTTTAATATTGTGAAAAAAAGTTAGCACTTTTTTATTGTTGAAAATTTAGAAGATTTATATGTATGTCATATATGTAATTTATGTAATATATGTAGAACACTTAAAATGTAGCAAGCACTGCAAAAGTATTATCATTATTATTCAGAAATAAACATAACAAAAGCAACCTGTTAAATTATTATAACTATTTTTAATATTTTGATGTATATTCCTTCATCTCTTTTCTACGCATGCATAATACATATGTATTTTCATTTAAACAAAATGAGTATAGTATACATAGTCTCTTAAACTAGATTCTTTTTCCCTTATCACATCCAAACATTTGCTCACAGCATTACATCATTTTAAAGGCTGCACAGGATTCCATTGTGTGAGCATACTATTTATTTACTTAATGGCCTAATGTTACATATTTGGTCATTTCTAATTTAGCATTATTATAAAGTTTCTATTTTTAAATATCTCTTACAATTTATCTTCATTAAGTATCAGTCAGCAGAAAAACTGGGTTCCATTTAACCTTGATTAGAGGTCCAGCTCTGGGCTCTGTACCTTAAAACATCAATAAGATGCTCACATTTGTTCCTGCATTGCATTTGTACTTAGTCCACATGCACCAGCGTTTGTTTTCATGCTGTATCACATCAGTTTTTAGATGGGCTCAAGGAGGAAATGCCATGACCATCACCAGGAAACCACAAACAGAAATAGATTTTGAAAACGTCTCTACATGACAGAGCTATTCTGCATGACATTGAGGATCATTAACAAGAGTACACAAAAATGTTTCAGAAGTACTTTTGAAGAGGCTACAGAGTTTAAATGTAAATCTAATCATTGTAAATTAATACTGCTGTGGGTTAAGATGATGAAACATAGGCAAGATACTAATACCATCGGGCTATATTGTTTAATCAGCTATAAATACAGCTAAAGGAAGCTACCAGTGTACGGAGTGTAAGCTTAAAGCATGCTGATTATTTCTGTATCAGGGTGGGCAATAAGGTTAGGGTTTTAATTGAGGGTAGTATCTTGTTTCATATTTTGAAGTAAGTAACATGATGATGAGGAAATAGGAGACATGCTTGTGAAGTTTCAGATGAAATAGAGCTGGAAGACAATCCGATTATTTTCAAATATTTGAGAATTATTCTGGAGAAAATGAGTTATCTGGCATTGTTTCAGATTAAGGGTAGCAAACTCAAATACCCACAAAGGCCAAGGAAGTTACATATGCAAGTGCAGTAGGACAGGCATAGATAACAGGGTCACATAAGGACAAAAGAGAAGTAAAAAGCTGAATGACCTGTCTAAAGTACACAATCCCAATTCAGCTCCATCTAATTAGAGAAACAAGCCCAGAGTTGCTAGAGTATCCATTTTTAAAGAAAAGCTAGAAACCCAGATATTTTAGTAGTTGTCAACTGTTAAATGTTGACAACTAATTAAAAATAAAAACAGTGAATGTCAACCTCCCCTACTGGAAAAAGAGAAAAAAATCCTCTAAACCAACTTGTCCACAGGCATGAGGTACAGTTTCCAACCTCTGCCCTAGAGAACAAAAGTAAGAGTAGCAGAGAAAAGGCACAGAGAGCCTCACTTTATCCTTGCCAGAAATAACAGCCACCAAAGAGGCTGGAAGCTCCAACAGAGGAGGAATTAAACAGAGCTCAATGTCCTCACCACCCATCTAAGGTTAGACTAAAATGATCTCTTAAGACACTTCCAACTCTACAGTGATTATTCAATTACTTCAGAAAAGCTTTTCTTTTATGAGCATTGGACGCAAATATGTTAAAAATACCCACTTCAAAAAGGGTCAGAACCCAAATAGAAGAAAGTATCTGTTACCCAGATATGTATTATTTACAACAGGGGGAAAAAAGGTTTAAACAGTAGAAAAAATTGGTGAGTAAGCCAAGGTATTTTATAAAACATGCAGTTCCATTAAAAATGTCTATATATGGAGAGAAACTTGGGAAAATTTGTGGGTTCCCTCTCTCTTTTTTCCATTACAAGTTTTATGATTATAGTTATAGTAAAATAAAGCATAGGGAAATATAAAGGAATAGTATCCAGTGTAAATAATGCTTTTCTATGGGGGACAGGACTTTGGAGAAAGCATGCTTGCTTACTGTCCTCTTTCAGGTTATGATGCTAATTATCACTGAAAATATCACTCATATAGTACTTACGAAGATGGGAGGAGATGGTGAGAATTTTGTAAACTCTTAATTTTTTACGTTCCAAAGTGAGAATAGTCATGATGAAGAGAACACCTTTTGACTCATACTGGACAAAAATCTGACAGTGTTTGTATGCCTAACTTGTCAAGGCTCATGGTCATTCTTAGATATTCTGTTGAATATGATCTTTTATAAGACATGGCTTTTAAAACCAAAATGTGTTTGAACCAACTTTAAATAATCCACATAAAAGGTACATTTCTGGCCATTTTTTCTTCCTCTAACTAATGAAAACTATTTTAATTCTGTAAGAGAATGATACCAAGCTCACATAGTATAATATTTTACACCAGCCTCCATGCCTTTAATAGCAATTATATATAGGTATATTTTGCTTTAGTGACAGTGTTACCAAGAATTATAAATCTTTTTAGAGCAAATAATCTAAATGCATTGAGTGGGTCTTGATATATCAAGTTGTTTTGAAATGCAAACTATTCCTTAGATAACTGCTAGTTTGTGTTCATATCATTCTGCTTTGGACTCTCAGAGTAACTTAAAGCTGTATTAATAAGTATTCATATATAAACTTCCTGAATATTAAGAATTGTCAGATTTCAAATAATTGACTTGCTTTTTCTCCCTATCAACACTCTCTATTCTGATAAACACCAAGACATTTGGTGTTTATGAAAGTTTGAAATGAACAAGAAAAATTACTCACTTGGAAAATAATCCATCAGGTCCTGAAGGTTTTACAAGGTATTTGTCCACTTGTTTGTCAAATAAATAATATGGTAACTGCAAGCGCTTGGTGACATTATGGAGGTTTAAGGCATACAGAGTTAAATCTCCTTCTTTATACCTTGGGCTAAAAGCAAATAGACTAATTCAATAAAAATATTTATTAAATTTAAGCAATTAAAAATTCGATTACAAATATAACTATGGATACTAAGTATCTATAATGATGATGGGCCCTCTTTTTATCCTTCCTTTTTATCCTTATATTTATGATAATATAAGAATACTGATGTAGTCCTTTTTGAAAACATGATTTTGCTCTTCACACCACCATTTTCCAGGCTAGAGCACTCTGAGACCTTTGCCGCTTTGCCAAGCAGAGTTCCTAGGAAGCTAGTCAGCCCATGATGTTCAACAAAGAAAGGTTAAATGGTAAAAAGTGAACTTTGTGGGTTCTTGTGAATTCAAATTATAAACAGTATTAACAGGGGCTTTTACTAGCCTTTTGAAAAGAGTGAAGCAAACAAGAAAAATAAATCTATTGATACTTTTCAGAATTTGTCCATCCAAACTATTCCCCCACTTCTTCCTGGTGGGGCCCTCATTATCCAGAGTTCCCATTCACCAGAAATTGGATAAGGTAGGTGGCTATTTTAGCTTGAATTAGTATTTTAGTATCATCCTACCGGGAAGAATAGATTGCTAACAATAAGAAGAAAAAAAATCTCTGAGATTAAGGAACATATTTTGCCACCAAAGGCCAGAACACTGTACTACAAAAACTCTATGGCTAGAAATTGGGTTGAAACTTTTGAGAACAAGATTATTCTTCTTTTAACTCTTCTTCCTTATTAAATTTATCAGATATGATATAAGGGCATAAGTATATTTATATAATTATTCATTCATATGAATATCTATATTCACTCATAGTCATTCAATGAAGTAATTGTTCATATTAGAACACATTTGTACTATTCCTTATTTATTGAAATTCAGAGTATATTTCTATTATAGATTATGACAATTAAAATCATTGTAAAAATATTTGCCAGACTGCAAATGCTAATATTTAAGCTATTTATTTTTCAGTTAGACTTTGGCACCATATCGCTATGAATATGGAATGAATATAGACATAAAAAACAATGACATAGCTTAGACCCCCTTGGATAGATAGAGGAAAACAGGGCATTAGAGTAGGAAGTTATGTGTTTACTAATTAAAACTTGTTGAGTGGTAAAGAGTGTGTTGCATACTTACTGGTTGATGTTTGTGCAGTGAAGGTATACTCGAAGTTTGCTCCTGTCTGGACCTTTCACACTTGCCATTAATACATTGGTGCCCACCAGTTTCTTGAACAGAAGAGAGAGCCAATAATCCTAGTTGTGTTGGTTGGGAAGGGGAGGGACAAAAATAGATCTTTATTTAATTCTTTATTTAACAAAAACAATGTGAAACAAATAGCTATTCTACAAAGACTATGATTGTTATTCTAGAGGTATTTAAATAGGATTCATCTTTTGGTTCATGTTACCCATGAATCTGAGGGCAATATCTTGTATGTTGCTTTTTATCACTGGAGGACTATATTTCAATAATTCAGATATCCATGCCTGCTAGGAGATGTAACTCAAGAATGCAATTCATGGCGCAGAGTTAGTTTAAATATTTTTGCTGTCTGACATCCAAGAATTCAAAGTAAAGCTCAAAGCAGAACTTTTAGATACATACACACATACATACATACATACATACAAACATACATACATACAACTTTTTAAAATAAAAGTTCTGTTTAAGAGATTAAAATATTTTTCTTTAAAAGCTTATAATCCTCTAATAAAATAATAGATTAGGTAACAATCATCTCTAGTAGCTATTGAGGTCAAAAAGAGAAAGACAACCAGACATTATATGTCTCTTGATGGAAGCATATAACATCACCAGTTAGTGAAGAATTCTTGCAAAACAAAACAAAACAAAACAAAATGAAACAAAACAAAACAAAATCTGAATAAGCTAATTCCTCTAGTTCTAACTACTAGTTTACAAGAAGTACAGGGGGCAGTGGAACATGTTAATAATACTACATGTTAATAATAAATTTAGCAAAATCCAGAATGTGAGAAATATTAAAACAAATTACCTGGTTTCTTTAATAAATTCAAAAGGACAAAAAAAAGAGAGAGGGAGAACTTAAAGATTAATACACTTTGTTATATCAATCAAATGCAATATGTAGACCTTGTGGACTTGAAAAAACTAATAAAAACATTTGAGACAATAAGGAAAATGTGAAACAGTGACTAAATGATTGATGATATTGTAGAATTATTGTTAATATTTTAAGTTCTGATAGTGATATTTTGTTATGTTTTTACAAAGAAGATACATAATGAAATGTTTGTGGATGAAGTGATATCTGAGATTTGCTCGAAAGTAATCCAGTAGGTGGGAGGTGAGGAGTGGGTAGGATTATAGATTCAACAAGATTGGGGATTCATATGCTTTCTTTGTACTTTGAAATTGTCCATAATAATAAGTTTTAAAATAACTAACTCGACATATACTCCAACTCTTCCTTTTTGAGCTGAGGGAAAGTTAGACTCAACAGGTCAAACAGCTTTTGTTTCTCTGCTTAAATTCAAATTTTCACTTGAGACAAGAGTGGATTCAATGAAATGCTTTCAAAGAAGACATAACTTTGGCATGGTTCAGTGGCTGGAAGAGTAGAAAACACACAGACTGTGGAGCCAGGATTTGTACAGACTTCTTAGAGTAGTAACATAGGACAACTGTGTGACCTCTAACAAGTCACGTGTCTTCATCTCAATTTGAACTTCCTCATCTGAAAAATGGATCTGGGTTACCTGCCTTGCTACCTTCCAGGATTGTTATGCAAATTGAATAAGAAAACAGACATGTAAAATGGATTTGAGGCAGATTCCCTTGGATCCTCCTCCAAGTGTCAAGCGTACCATTTATTCTTGCAAGCTTTTCTAGCTGACTGTGAACCTTGAGGAAGAAGTATATTTAGCCCATATACAAATGGTTCTTAAGCTAAAGATTTATGTGTGGGCACTAGGAGATTTAAATAACACAACAAATAGCTGGCACTAATTTACGAAGGATGACAGGATAAGCAGGCTAATTTCTAGACAGTGTATTCAATGTGAATTTTGTAGAAACCATTTATTTACCTTCCTTGTTAAAGGTCCAATTAAGAAAGGGCCAGCAACAGATTTTGGATATTTCTCTAATGAAATTATATTTGCTTTAACTTTATAAATGGTTCATAATATATTCAAGAAAGAGATTCCACTTTGTACAAGGGCATTTTTAAGAGAATTTTCTAAAAGTTATGAACAGTGTGCTCCATGAGCTTGGACCACTATAGATTAGAACCATTTTGTTGGGATATCTATCTTCAAACCACAAAAGCCTAGTTTATATTTTGATATGTGCTTTCTGCAAACTTTCTTAGCTTTTCTATAATATTCCTAATTTCCTTAGGAATTATCTTTAGAAAACAGATATCCTCAAATGACATTTTAGACTATAAAAATCAAGGTTTTTAAGTTTCTCACAGCTCTACCTATCATCTATCTATCTATCTATCTATCTATCTATCTATCTATACCTACCTACCTACCTACCTACCTATCTATCTAATCTTTCAGGTGGCTATTTAGACAGAAAGGCTATATTTCTTAATTTAGCATCAGACTCAGTAAAAGGTAGGGTGAAAATGAGATATTATTCATAAGTATCTTGACGATTATTAACAAAATAGCCAATTTTTAGGGTGAGATTTTTGTACAAATACACGGTACTAGCATATCTTAAAGTTAGCTAAATTATGATTTCTTGACATAAAAAAGTATTAAAGCTCTGGATACTGTAGCAATTTTAACTTTGATTTACACTGTAAAACATTTTTTTTTTTTATCTAAGTTTGATATCTTGTAAAACTGGAGTCATAAAATTTCAAATGACACCTTGACCCAAACAGTCCACACTAAAACCTTTATTCTTGGGTCTCAATTTCTTCTCCTGAGACACAAAAATGTTAAAATGGATGATCTGTAAGGATTTCTCCAATTCATCTTTCCATGACTTGGCTACTTATTGAGAAAATTGAATTTATTGAGAGGCTTGACTGTTCTTAGGAGGTTAATACAAGGGGAACTCAACCTATTCTAATCTACTCACAGCAATAGGAAAATAATGGTCACTTACAGGTAAGGGTTCAAAGTTTTCATCCACTAAGTGGTAGTTTCCAGCTCCAAAGAACTCTTGCCTCATCACCACTTCTATGCCCATTCTGGCTGAAAGGCCCAATTTATCCAGCCACCTAAGAGAGTGAAACCAAGCGTTCTTCAGGTTTAGAAAACAAAATAAATCAATCTAATTATATACTATTCTGATTTATTCATCTATGTGCGGGGAATTAACAGGAAACCAGAAAATTAGTATTAATTGTAAACAAGTCATTCAAACAAAATGGAAACTATTCTTCTCTTCACATGTCTCCACAGTTCTGCAAGGTAATAAACCTTAGATTGTTAACATGCCATGGAAATCTCCTTCAGGGTAAGACAATATCTGCAATTAGACAGTTATTCCTTACCTTTTAGGGTATTCCTCCCCCACCCATCTCCAAGTGAGATCTAAAGACTACAAGATTGCTGTTAGTCAGCAGCGGTAAAACGTGAAATAAGTAGAATCACACCTAAACTTTTATGGACACCTCTTTTGCCCTATCTTTAGTTAATGGTAAAATAAATATCTCTATTCTTTTCTCCTCATGCCTCTCTCTGTATGCTTTATTCTGGGTTTATAAGAATGAGGGTAGAAGAGGAAAGAGAATAAGTCTCTATGTGAGGATATGGAACTAGAGATTAAGTGTGTTAATGTAAATTCGACAGTTGTTTAAAGCCATCTAGTTTGTGGTGTTTGGATTAGGAGGAGAGTGAAAAACCTTTAAATTCATCAGTAGCCCCTCATATTTCAGGCTCTAAACTTCTTGGGAATTCATAAATACTGGGCTTCTTGGGAATTTATAAATACTGGGTAGGTACATGCACTATATGCGTCCTTCTCAGAGTCAAGGTTCTAGATGCATTCCTTTACAATGTACTTTCTCTTTCTCTTTTTTTCTCTCTTTCCGTCTCCCTATCTCTCTTTTTTTCCCAATGTACTTCTTTAGAAGATGAATTCTTGGTATGTTTCTGGGCCATAATTAAGGAATAAACCTTCTAAAGCAATTCATTCATACAATGATTAATTTGGGACACATGTTAAAGGTATCCAACAAGTTTTTGTAAGTCATTTTCTTGCAAAATCTAGAACAAATTTTGAGGCTCAGAAACCATCTTTAGTAAGAGTTTTGGTTGCTGAACTAGCTCAACCAAATAGAATAAGAGCATGCTGCATCTGGTCCCTGAGGTGAATGCTACTTCACTCACATAAAGCCAGCTGCAAAGGTGTTGGACAGCAAGGGAGCTCCACCCCCATACGCAGAGCTTGTTTCTCCTAACCACACCTTCTTATGGGGTCTGGTTTCCTCAACAACCTGTGGAAGAGGAAAGTCTCCATGGTAATTGCGAACAAAGCAACTAATTATAGTGTTGAAGATTAATGACATTCAAAACTTTGTATTCCCAGACCCATTTGTCCAATATAGTTACAAAATATATTCACAGTCATTTAGTTCTTGGGCACTTTACTTTTATTGGAATACTAGGTGTGAAAGGAATGTAAATGATCTCATTCTGATGGCCTATGAAAGTTAATTCTGCCAAAAGGTTATTAGAAGTATTTTTAAGTTCTAATCAACATACATGGATAAGACTCAATACTAAGGGGGACAGCGGTGAATAAGACCTACTGCCTGTTCTCTAAAATTAGAAAAACACATAAATGTGTTTTATATTTATTTGTTCTAAATTATATATATAATATATATATTATATGTATGTAATATATATAAATTATATATACAAATTACATATATGTATATGTGTATATATACACACATGTGTAAATATATACACATATAATATATATAAATGATATATATAAGTTACATATATGTATATATATATATAATTTGGCTAAACTACAGAATAAAGACTCTGGTTTTACATTAAAAAAAGAAAAAAAAGACTATTACCTGGAAAATTTTTTGCGCAGATAAAATAAAAGTGTCCAACACATCGGGGTTTAGAAAATCTTCTTTGGTAGCAATTCGTCCATTTAAGTAGTAGCTTAATTATTCAAAAAATATTCAGAAAAAAAAACAACCTTTACTTTTTGCTTTTAAGTTAATTGGCCAAACTTGCTCTCCTTCCTACCTCTTTCCATCCCTTGTTTTAAAAAAGGCAGAAGTTCCACTAAGGAGAGACCAAGGTGGAAGGGGATCAGTTACTCTGTCTTGAGAAGACACAGTCACCAGTACAGGTACTTGTGGGTTACCTGTACTTTGGCAAGCATATTGACTTTAGCTACTTATATGTTCCATGAGTTAAATGATAGTGCACATTGATCTTGTAGAAACCACCACATTATTTAAAGGAAGTTAAAATTTTTGTTTTATTAATATTAAAATTTTAGTACAGTGCTGCTTGAGACACAATTTGTTTCTTACTTCAACAATAAAGTCAATTAGCAATTAAATGGGAATAATATTTTGAAAACTAGGTAGTAAGTAAAGCCAGTATAAAGAGCAGGAGACATACTTACTGATGCCATGTAACTGAATCAATCGCTTCTCCCCCAGCCTTCAGGAAACTAGAATAAAAAAATCAATTAGGTTATCACTTAATTCTCATATACATAATATATATGCACAATATCCACACAAGAGTTTTATTTCTTAGAAATGGGCTGATTACTAACTACTTTAGGATCATGCAAACACAAACTTCTCAGTGTGGATACAAATTTTATCTTAAGTGCCATTTGTCCCCAAATCCTTGGTATTCTGAGCCAGTCCATGTTTCCTTTTTTGGTAAACCATCTAGTCAGACAGCAAATCGTTTAATAACAGGCAGACGAATGAGAGTTCTCCACCAGAGAGAAATAGTACTTTTAAGAAAAGTGGCTCTGCTTCCTCGAGCTCTTACCTCCTCAGCATCTTAACAGTCTTTCTTCGAGGCTGGCCAACATCAGGACCATAGAGTTTTGCATTTTTGAAAACAGATTTTCCTAGAAGTTTATGCAACTCAATAAAATCTTCTCCTAACTGCAATCCATCGATGAAAATACCAGCCTTCTTCTGGAAACTGTTAGGTTCTGAAAGAGCAATTCTCAAAGTAATCACCTACTTAGAAATTTCTTATTTAAAAGCAGCATATAAAAGCAACAAAGCATTTTTCAAATTACCAAAACTTAGAATCCAATGTCAAGGAAAGGAAAATGTCTAGTTATAAAGAAGATATTCCAGAAAAACAAAAATTTAAATTATAAAACTGAAATATGAGGTGATATTAAAAACAATTTGTGATTAATAATAGAGGTAATAAACCATGGATATTTGGGAAATAGTCTGTATCCAGTATTTAATAACCTAATTTGCTTTTTTAAAAAAAGATTGCGGTTAGGGGAAGACATTTAAAAACCGATTTCTACAATTAAAAGTCTCAGTGAGAATATTTACTCATGAATTATATGTGCAGGTGAGTGTGTAGTAGCAAAGCTGAAGAGATGGGAAGGGGACAAAGAAAATGTCCAATCTACTTCCCAAATACACCTCCACCACAGAAACCAGACCTTCTCTTTACAAATTCGGCCCAGGGAAGGGGAAAACATAATGATATCACTATTTTATCTTACTCTGAGAGCAGGAGTTAGGGATTGGTAGGGTAGAAAAGCAGAGAGGGCGGGAGGGAGGAATGTATAGAGATGGGTAAGGATGGGTAAGGATGACTTATTATTTATATAATTGCTGTTGTAAAGTTGTTTAGCACCTAGTTAAGAAATGGTTGTCTCGACCTTTCTATTATCTTTTCTGTGCTCTGTCTTGCCAGTTACCCCTGGCAAACCGGTCCCCAAATCTGCTACTAGACTTAACCATAACACATACTACTATGGACATGTATCATGTCTGCTTATTTTCTGGTTGGTGTGGCTCCCTACCTCTAGAATGGGAGCCTCAAGAGTGCAGAGACATTGCTCCAGAGCCAGGCTGCCTGCGTTCAAACCCTAACTTCTCTAAAAGTACCCTAACTAGAGGTTGCCCGGCATCACACAACTATTGAGCTAACCTTTTTGTGCTTCTTTTGTCATCTCTGAAATAAAGGTCATAATTGTATCCACCTTAGGGTGGTTATAAAGAGAAAATAAGTTAATACTTATTAAGTGTGCAGAACAGTGCCTAGAATATAGTATGTGCTTATTATATAACCACATCTCATTTCCCATTTTATCTTCATTTCCATTGGCTGATATGTGAGGAAAGCATTATAAATACATTTGAATGAATGTGACAAACCATTAGCACTTGAGTTAGAGTTTATAAATAAATTTCTTGCAAAAAAGAGTTGAAGAAGGAGACAATCAGGAGCTTGATCCAGGTAGGATTCTAACCTGGGAATTTGAAGCTTGAGCATATCATGAGGGTTGTGATGAGGTTGCTGAGATTAACTGACGAGCTGAGAAATAAAGAAAGGATTAGGAAGGTGAAAGCAAACTGCCTGCTTTACAGTTTTGCTGAGTCCAGCCTGCCAAGCATAATAGGCTTAAGTGGCCCTGAAAATCCTAAGGGAAACTGGGAGCTGTGGAAATTGCTGGTACCAATTAGTCCTCAGCTCGAACATAACATAAATTTGGATTAGCAGTAGGTTCTGGGACATACAAAGGAGTTTTCTGCCATAAGCAATTTCAAAAGTTGTGCTGCTGTGCACTGTATGGATGGGCTTGGCCAGAAGTATATTTATTAATATTAAAAAGAATGTCATAAATAGCAACAAATAATGCCAAAGAGTAATCATCTCCTTATTAAGTTCCTAGGGATACTTACCATTGCCTAGTTCCCAAGAAATGTTGTAACTCTTGGAAGAGCAGTAGTCCAGGAGCAACCGAGCATTAGAACTGTTCCACTGCATATCTGCTGTTCGTAGTAAGGCATTTAGACCAAAGATCAAGTTCAATCCAGAACAATTTGCAAAAGTATACAGTATATCCACTGAGCTTCCTAAAAGACAAAAGTTGCAATGTAATGGTTAGAGCAGCACCACAGGGGTAAAGGCCTCCAGATTTGCCCTTCATAATGAATTACTATTTCTGTTAAACTGAAGGAATCTTTGTCCTAATGAGTGACTAAAATTATGAATAAAAGACAACAAAAGTGGACTGGCAAATTAAAAAAAAAAAGTCAGCGTAATTTCATTTGCTTGAGCTGTTGAATCAAATCCCATGGAAGGTACTAGAAGCTTTCCTCTGGCCCTAGGGTTTTTTTCAAGTAATCTCACGTGAACTGGGGGAATGACAGCACAGCTGGCCCTTGACATGTGCAAACCAGACCATCATAGTGAACATAAGCCCCACTCTTCATAGTCAAAATATGTACTAAGCAAATTCAGTCACAAAATATTTTGGTAAAAAAAAAAAGAATTTGGTAAATTTAAGTATATTTAAAACAATTTTTTTTAAAAACCTCATGTATATGATTAACTTTAAATACATAGAATTTTACATTAAAAACTGGCCCAGGGCTACAGGGCTGTGGTTTCCAAACTTTGTGCCAAGGCACCCTAGAGAGCCACATGGAATTTGCTGGCAACCATGGTTGTCAGATTTAGCAAAGAAAAATACAAGACATCTAGTTAAATTTGAACTTCAGAAAAATAATGAATAATTTTAGTGTATGCATGATGCAATATTCGATAAATACTTACAGTAAAAAAAATTATTGTTTCTCTGATATTCCGATTGAACCAGGCAACCCTACTCACAGGGACACTGCAGAATCTTTTAAAATTGTAAAAGAAACACATCAACATCTGTTGGACATGATGAGGATTATTACTATTTGCGTGTTTGGACCTAATAACCTAACAACAACTTAATAATTGAAACATTTAGGTATTTCTTTTGGGCAAGGTATGCTGTGAAAAAGAAGCACTGAGTCACTCAAGTGCCGTAAAAGTTCGGGAACTTTTGAATTCAGCTTTTAGCTAGTCTGTTATCACTTTTTTGAGATTGGCAACAATGTGATTAATTTTTAGTGTCATCTTTAAATCAGTTATATGCTAATTAAGTTTTTAAGATTTTTCATGTACATTTAGTGATTTGCTATATAGAAGTTCACTCTTGAACTCTCCTAGTTTTAAAAAAAAATCTGTCAAATTTATACCCTGACTTCTTAAAAGCGACCTTGTTTTTGTTTTCTTTCTAAGTCTTCAGCCTGAATTATTTGGATCACCATAGCAGTGAAACCCTAGATTTAATACTGCCGATGAAAGCTGAGGGGCAGAAATGACCCCAAGTAAGGTGTTTTACATGTTTTTGATGTTTGCTGTGTCACCATTTCCATAAAATTGCTGCCTGTCATCAAAGGCTCACAGACCCTGGGCTTGCAAAGCTCTCTGAGCCCTGCAGCTCAGCATCCCACTGGATCCTAGGACAGCACTGGCCTTTGGAATTATTGAGTCCTTCTCAAACCGCCGCCCTCATTTTTCTCTGAGCAAACTGACACCCCCAAAAATGAAGTTCTTTGCTCAATATCCCATAGCTATTTGGCAGCAGTGCCATTACTAGAGCCTGTTATAAAGGCCCTGGGACTGCCTTAGTTACAGCTATATTTTAGCCTTATATATTGCAGAAAGTGTCGTGGATCAGGAATCATAAGTCCTGAGCTCCAGCCCCAACTCTCCCACTTACAAACTGAAGGCACGACCCCTTTTACCCTGCTACAGATCTACAATCCTGAAACTAGTACCTACTTCATAAAACCAAGATAGAAACAACACATGTGTGAAAACCCTTCGTAAATCATAAAACACTCTTACAGATATGAAGTACTGTTGTTGCCTATTCCCTTTACAAAGATTATGCCATTTTCAGAAAACCTGAAATATTTGCATTGCAGAGTATTTATTCAACTCATACTTTACTCTTCTTCTATTTTTTCATTTTTCCAAATGCACTGGAATATATGTAGCTTGAAATTCTATTATACGCCCCCTGTAACATAATAGGAACATCTCCTACAGTAAGGAATGTAACCACTGAGTTTAAATCTACTCTTTAAAAAAGCAAAAACAACAAAAAAACCATCTGGCCTATTTCCTCCTCAAAATAAGAATAGTAAGAAAACTCATAGCAATTATTCAATTCCCAACCATTATCCAATCTTATCTCTCTTACTGTATGAGAGGATTGGAAGATCCCTGGGACAAAGATAATCCGAATGACACATTAAAAATTGGCACTGACTATTTCTTTGGTATTATTCCATGTATATTCACATAAGTGTGTCCAGCATCCAGTGTGAGTGGGTGGTGAGGGTGGGGGAGTAGGGTAATGAGGAAGAGAGATAGAGAAAGAGAACAAAGAATTAGCTCATTAAATATGATTATTTTAATGAGAGCGTCCTTCCTGCAGTCACGCCCAGACTTATATCTGTAACATTGCTTCCTTTTCCTGTCCAAACAGGTTTAAAGTGTGAGTTTATATTCTCATGACAATATAAACTTTTGTCATCTTCTACTTAAGTGAAACACACCACGCAATGGGTCCTATAATTAGCAAACTACCTGTATCTTCTAGGACACCTATTTTAAAGGTGTAGGTCACTAAGCAATTAATGAGTTCTTGCCACAATAGACTATTACTATCTCTTCCATCATATGATGCCACCCTAAGATACTCACATTACCAGCCTCAGCCATGAAAGCAGAACAATATGTGGAAACACCTATTGGCTTCTGAGATACTTATCATTATAATGAGTTGGTACCCAGAATAAACACAGTAGTTTCCTATCTATATGTTTCTAAGACATGTAGATTAAAATAGAGAATTTCAAACCACAGGTCAAATGTTTCCAAATATAAATAAACTATCTGTATCTGTTGTACATTTTAGCAGTGCCAGCAGGGTGGCTGGAGTTATACTGACATAATTATGACATAGTTAATAAAGGCAATTTCCCTCGGTATGGAAACTATGAATGGCCAAGTCCCAGAGGCAGGAAAAGATGTTGGAAACCTGCCATCTTGGTTCCAGAAAGATCATGTGAGGTAGCAAAACTTTTTTTAAGAAAAATTGATGATAAACTGGTGTAATGTTTAACATGATAAAAAAAAAAAAAAAAAGGCAGGACTCTATAGATTGCCTAATACTCTGAGGTCTTCTACCAGTAGGCCTATGTTATAATGATTTATTACAAGTGAGAACTTATTGCTGTGGTCTCTTGTACTTTTATTACTCCTTTAACAGGATCTGAGATGGCTCTGCTTTATGCCAAATGTCACTCAACCATAGATCACATTATCCGTGTATCAGTGTATTTGCTCATCCCCAGCTTTAAAATACAAAAAAAATAATTTAGAGAACTACATTATCTATTGGCTTATAACCTATTTTCTGATTTCTTATGTGTCACATTTTTCTGTCCTTTATAAATAGAAAACATAAAAATAAAAAATCTATTTGACACACTGAAATTCAGATGTTATACAATAAAATCTTATAAAGATAAAAAATTTACTTTCAATAATGTACTTTTAGAAATGTTGACTAACCCAAATTAACTTCAAGATAATCTATTTTTAAAAAGTCAGAAGAAGACAGACAGTATCTGAGCAGGTTATTTCCTTAACTGAAATCTGGGGCAACATCATCCCCTAGATAGATATAAAACATTAACTTTCAGATAAAAATGCATTTCATAGTTAAATAAGGCTCGCTTGTTTCAGTTGCTTTAAAGCCCTGTGTAACAATGTCATATCATTTTGAAGACTGGAAAACTGTTTCAGTGTATGGAAATAAATTTCTGGTTAGTTGACCTAGTCCTGTGTTTTACAAAGTCACAGAGGAAAGAAAAAGAGAGAGCTGCTTGATGGCCAAGACTGTCTGGTCTGAGCCAGGATTCCCCTGCTTAATGATACACCAACTTATAATAGGGGTTGCTTCTGGGAGGGTGAGAGAATGGACAAGGTGTAAATGCTTTTTGCATTTTATTCTTCACACTTTTATATTTTACTTTTACACAAGGAATGTATTCATGTCTTCCTTGATTTTCTAGTTCTTCAGAAAAGTTTAGGTCATTATTAGCTTGTGAATGAATGATTTTTATATTTCATTCTGTGGCTAGTAGGCAAAGTCAGGTGAAGAAAAGAAAAAAAAATTGGGGGGGGGTTCAAATTTTCCCATTAATTCTTGATAATATTTGAGTATTCTGCAGCTTTGTACAATTGTTGTGGGGCTTAGTAGATTCAAGCCCAAGTTCAAGTTATCTAAATATTTTAGGAGCTGGGACATCTGCAGGGTGCTGTTCATTCCTTACTTGAGTAGGTGCTATTCTTGAACTTTTTCTGATACTGTTCTCTGAGTAGCAGTTGCTCCTGGAATGGCCATTCCAACTGTAACCTCTTCTCCACATCAGAAGGGATGAATCCAGATTTGCAAATATCTGCAAATGGAAGATAATTTAGAGAATCTATTTTCACATTGATGAGGTTGAAATCCTATACTTTTATTTAGTTGGCTATTTATGTGACTAAAATAGAATAATTAAGTTTCCATTTGTTAGGGATGAAACCAGAGAAAATATATTCTGTTATATATATCAATTTTCTGGCTAACTGGTCACCACAAAAACAAAACAAAACAAAAAATACTCAAAGGTCAGGTTTCCTAAGAAATGTGGAACACAGGTACACTGGATATAATTTCAAGTTATTTAACAATTCAGAAGGCTACTCAAAAACTTGGAATTACCAGAGAATCCCACTGAAGAAAACATAATTCAGTTCTCTTAAGGTTCACTTTCAAAACACACAGAAATTTGTTTTACGTGGACTCTATCTGATATGTGGTGATTTCCTCTTGGCATAATGGTAGGCAGGAAATGTTGACTTTTTTTCCTTCAAATTTGGTAACATCAAAGTTTCTGAGATCACTTGTGCACTTGGAAAATCCACCACTATCCTGTCAGACAGACTGTGTTTCTTTATCACAAGACAGCAGGGATGCTGGGTGCTTGCTGCCAGGGCTGGCTGACATGCCAACCACTTCCTTTCTGGGAAACTGCACGTTCTGGTTTTCTGGCAGCTGGTGCCTTATCCATCCCCATGCTCACAAAGAATGTTTCAGAGGCACTTGGATAATCCCAAAGACCACCCCCACCCCAAACAGGATGAAAAAAGTTAATGAGCAAAGGACAGTTTCCGGACAGTTTCTGGTCTACACTTATGAGACATATGACTGGTGGGAAAGGGCCAAGCCTAACCATAAACTATTCCAAGAGAATAGTTTTTTGTTATTTCTAGAGAATCCTCCTGATTTTTTTCTAATTACTATTCTATCAATTTTGGCCCAATTACTGATTAACTATTCTAAATACTTCCTAACTGAAAAAAATAAACAGAAGGAAAATGTGTAACATATGAAAAAATGAAATATTCATTAATGTATACATTATACATATATTATTATAATTCATAATGTATATGATATTTTTAAAAATTTTAAGATAATGATTTTACTTCCCTTTGATATCTGTATGGCACTTAATGAAAGATGGGGCAAATCCTCGTGGCTCCCTAGGGGCAGGTTTCTCAGATGAAGTTCACAGACTTCCAATATCAGAAGGACCTGAGGAGCTTGCTAAACTCCGAACTAAGGTTGGAGCCCAGGTATTCAAATATTCAAACTCACTCTAGGAGATAAAGTTTGAGAATCACTGCTCAGTAAATCAAGTCTTGAAATCCTCTCTTAGGAGCAGAGTATATCTCACGTTCTCTTGGTATGCCTTTCATCCACATTCTAGTTCCACAATAAATGGGTTTCAACCCATTACATCTTAAATTGGAAATTACTCCCTTCAGTTTGAGACATTTCTACCCACATGCTCCCTCTAGGCAGCTCTGTCCGTCAGCTACTTTGTTGTTTTATTTACGCACAGTTAACTCTCAGTCCGGCGCAGCACACCCTGTTATGGGCGCAGCACACCTCTTTACCGCTCACGGCTCACGTTTCATGAAAACATCAGGAGGAGGAAACCTGCGCACTGCTCCTCCTCCTGTGTAGGCGCTTCCACAGGTCAGTTGGGAGCCCTTCATATCTTATTGAATGCTCACGGCTGACTCAAGTTAAGAAAATATGTGGTTCATCTTTAAATTTTTCACCTTGCTTGGATTGAGATTGCCAGTAACTTCTCTCTTCAAAACTTGGTTCCTTCTTGGGATCAAAAATTAGAAAGTCTGTCTTGGTGCCACCAAATCTCAGGTATGCAGGAGACAAACCTCTGGCCAAAGTACGAAGCTTTGCAGAACTGTTATGAAGACAAGCAAGAAATTAAAATGATTTTTTCCAAGATAATCCAGTCAAACAGGTTTACTTCTTTCTCTTTCAGTGGACCTATTTCTTCGTGTCTAGCTATATAGGCCTTGGAGAGAGAAGTCACGTTGCTGTATTAGGGGAATTGTCTCAATTCGAATGTTTCTAATTGTGAGGGTGCTCTTCTAGGGACCTGGAGGCAACCCGGAGCTCTTTGGCAAGAGGTTGTATTTTAACTTGACAAGTAGAATAGTGTTCAGTGCTTTCAAAAATCTCATAATGTCTTATGATTGATGGAGGAAAAGAGGTGAGAGAGTGGAGATGACAGGAAAGATGACTTTGTGTTTCTTTGAAAAATAGATTGTCTTCAAGAATTTATGTTCCCAGAGAAGTTCACAAATGACTTAACGATTCTTCCTTCTCTCCCTAACCACTCCCTTCCCCCAAAGAAACAATCTTTTTTAATTTAAGTCAAATAGCTTAGAATTATATAAGATTCCAATTCCTATCATTGACACTTCCAATTTGAGCAATTCAAATGGATATCTCATCAAGCCAAAAATGCTCCTGATAGGTGCCTGTCAGGTGCTCAGCATGGTATCAGGTGCTACAGAATGGAATTAGAAGGATTTATAATCCCATCCCTCAGAAGGATGAAGATGTCATGAATATTTAAGTGAACAAAACTAAGAAAGCAGAAGACCCAAGTAACAGGGACCCCTGCCAAATGTTTCTGAAGTCTCACGCATGTGATCCTGGCCACGCTGCTCTCTGGAATGCTCTTAAAACACATAAAATCAATGCTGTGTAGTTCTCGGATTGGCCCGATTTTAGTTTACATCTGGGTTTATTTCAAATCAAATATTCATTCCAGGAAAAATATCTAATTGCCAATACTTCTTAATATCCTAGTAATTAAAGACCTGACCTGAAATATAAAATTTTAAGATGTGCTCCTGCTTAACTATATATAGCGCTATGAAATTTTTTGAAAGATTTATTTATGCTTAGAAAAGAGAAATTAAAAGATGGAAATTAAGGAAAGAATAAGTATCCTGCATTAAAAAACCTCAGCAAGTCCTCCTCACCATTTGTATTCATAACTTGAGAGCTTATTATTGTACTATTTAGGTGCTTTTTCCTTCATGAGCCTGTTTCTCCACAAATTTTTTTTAAAAAATTATGTTATGAAGCTATTTATTTATTTAAAGACAAATATGCCAATATTATATGTTGAAACATTTTTTTGACCTAAAAGTTTATTTTCTTGGAGTCTATGGATCTTAAAAGAAGTTAAAGTATTTTCATGAGCCCTTGAACATATGTGGGTCTGGCACGAGGAAGTGCAACACAAAGCAAGACTTCAGAAATGTAATCGACCTGGAATTCACCCTGACTGAAATACCTGACAGCACCAGGACTCTAGAAGGATGGCATCTGCCATGGGGTCCCCAAAACCGCTTGAAAATAAATGGAAATACTAACTTGGACTAAGCAAGGACTCAGAAGAAAGCCAATTCCACTCTGCTATAAACCCAAAAAAATAAGCTATAGGGAGGGGGAATAGAGCATTATTGTTTAATGGGTACAGTTTCAGTTTGGAAGGTGAAAGTTCTAACATGATGGTAGTGATGATTGCACCATAATGTGAATGTATTTAATGCCAGTGGACTACATGCTTAAAAATAGTTAAAATGACAAATTTTGTTTAGTATATTTTACCACAATAAAATGAACAAACTGTAGACATAGTGTCATTTCAACAATGAAAACAATACCTATAGAAGGAGATAACAGTGATTACTATGTGGTGAAATGGATAATAGACTCTTTTCTATTGCTTTTTTGTATTTTACAAGTTTTTTATAATAAGCACATGATATTTTAATTTATACAGGGTGGTTTAGTGAGTGTGTTTTTGTGTATGTGTGTGTGTGTGTGTGTGTGTGTGTGTGTGTGTGTGTATTTAAGAATAGATGAAGAAACAAAAATTTACTTAAAGGAGACATAGCTGTCCATTAATTTTTCAAGAAATATTCACTGCAGGCTCACTTTGTGGAGGCATTATGCTCATTGTTGGGGATATGATGGCAAATGAGACAGACAAGCTGATGTTCTCATGTAACTTATACTCTAATGATATAGATGAACAAATAAACAGGCAATTCCCAAATGGTGCTATGAGAACAAAGGGGACACTAACCCAGACTTTGGGCTGGGGACAAGGGGTGGTTAGAGGTTTTCCAGGGGAAGGACATCTACAAGGAATAAATCTCATCCAGATCAAAGACAGTGAGGTGGGATCAAAGGAAGTGAGTGTTCCAGGTGTAGGGAAAAGTCTGTGCAAAGACCAGAGGCCTAAGAGCATATGGCACCACTGAAGGGCTGACAGGTGTGGTCAGAGCCTAGAGAGTGGAGTGTGGAGTTGCTGGGAGAGGATAAACTCCAGAGGCAAGCAGGACCATATCGAGGAAAGCCCGTAAATCACCATGTCTAGGAGTACAATGGGGAGCCACATAAGAGTTCAAAGCAGTGGAGTGAGCTCACCAGACTCTTACTTCAGTAAAGAATCTCAGGCAGCAGTGTAAATAACTGAATAGCAGGACGAAGACTGGGGTCATGTTAACGTGGACAGAAAGTAATAGGCCAAGATGAGGTGAGGTAATGGAGAGAGGCAGATAAATTCAATATACATGTAGAGGTAGAAACACTAGATTATGTATTTAATTGGATGTGGGAGAAGAGTCAAGAATTACCCATAGGAAGCATCTTGGAAGAAGGTAATATTATTTGCTGAGATGAAGAAGATGTGACGGCTTGGAGACAGGGATGAAGGGGCGGGGGAGGGGACTCAGTTTTGTAGAATTCTAGATGCCAATGCAACACTTCCCCTTTCATCAGGCTGAAACATGTTTCCATCAGGTCTTTGGCCATGTGCGTCTGGAGCTCAGATGATACATAGGTAAGGTATTAGGATGGAGAGTCCTCAGTCTGAGTTGGTGACTAGTAACCCCAGCACACAGATGAGGACATATGGCCCTAAAACTGATACAAGGCACTTCCTTAGAGTCATTCCAGGATGATCTTGTTCTACTGCCTTTGCCCTGATGCTGATTCTGGTCCTCAGCATTTTGGTTGTGTTTGATGATAGAAGAAGCTCATTTATATCAGTGTGAATGGTATTTGTAAACTGGTGAGAGGCTGGTGCTCACTGGGAAGTGGAAGTAAAACTAGCACCAGGCAGAAGGAGCTGTGGCATCATAAGATGTGCATTTGTGCATAGCTGGGGGCAGATGCCTGAGGATAGGGAGTGAATGTATCACCTTGGGTCACTCTCCATCATATTACCCTACCTTTATTTCCTTTGTAGCATTCACCACTCTGAAATTACCTTCCTTATTTGTTTCTTTGGTTTACTATCTATGCCAGACCCTCCCCTGAAGTTAAAGTGGGACCTTAACTGTCTGGCTCATCAGAATCTCTGTAGCACCTAGAGAAACATCTAGATTAGTGCCTGGCACACAGCTTGTGCTTAATAAATACTGTTTAAGTGAATGAACAGTGAAGTCCAGCCTGCTGAAAGGGCAAGTGGGGCCAGACAAAGACTGTTTTCTAAACAAAACTGAAACCCAATGAATGCTATGGCTTCTGCCAAGTAAAGGAAATCACATGCTTCAAAGTATTAGTATTAAGGACCTTTCTGTTTGTCTTCTTTGCAATGGAATATTTTCTTGTTTTGAGAATACAATATTTATGCCCTCTGACAAAAATCAGATTTAAAACAGCTGCAAAACATGTCAAAAAAGTTAATCAAAGGTACAGTATTTCTATCATACACAGGAACAAGAAAGGGAAAAAAATCTACCACCACCACAGTGCCATGAACATAACAAAAGGACACATAAAAATGCAGCAGCTGCAGATATTCCATTTCCAGAACAGATTGTTAGGGGAAAGAAAAGTCTGCAGGTATTTTTGTTTTACCTTATGTAAAAATAAATTGCCTATGTCTGACACAAAAGCAAAGGTGTGCTGGAGCTGGCTTTGTACTGGTTCCTACTATCTCATGAGAGCCAGTGGTTAAACTTTGGGAATCCCTGTTAAACTGCTGGAAGTTAGAGATCAGCCATGGTGGGAGTATTTACACCACAGAAATAAGGAAAAAAACTTACATCAGTCTCCCTCCTCCCAGAGATCTTGTTGTTAAACATTTCCTAGCACACTACTGCAGAAAGAGTAATTCAAGCCATGGAAGTGGGTGAGACCACTCAGGAGATTACATGAAGTGCAAGAAGGTCTAGGTCTAAAGTCTGAGGAGCATCAATGTTTAAGACAAGGTAAAGAAAGAGATGGAGAAGAACTGTTAGAGAGGTGGGGGACACCACCGGAAATGGAAATGACACAGACCCAAAGGGATGAGAAAATATTTCAATTGTTAGCAGCATTGCTAAATGCTTCCCGGAGACTGTGTTAATTTGCTAAAGCTGCAGTAACAAGTACCACAACTAGGCAGTTTAAACAAGGGAAATTTGTTGTTTTATAGTTCTAGAGGCTAGAAATTGATAATTAAGGTGTTGGCAAGGCCATGATCCCTCTGAAGGCACTGAGGAAGGATCTCTCATAGCTTCAGGTCATTCCTTGTAGCACCATAACTCTAATCTTCACATGTCTGCGTGCATGTCTGTCTCCAGATTCCCCTTTTTAGGACATCGGTCACATTGGATTAGGGCTCAGCCCATTCCAATATGACCAATTCTTAACTAATTGTGTCTGCAATGAAACTATTTTCAAATAAGGTCACATAGTAAGATACTAGCAGTTAAGAATTCAACACACAAATTTTTAGGGGGACATTCAAAAATTCAACCCATAACAGAAAGAATAAGATAAGAATTGAAAAGTGTTCATTGGATTTTGTAATAAAATAAGGTCATGATGATGTTGGAAAGATTGGCTTAATGACACAATGATGGGGTCATCATGAGGGTGGAACAAAGAAGGAATGGGCAGTCAGGAAAGCTCCAAAGGGGGAGGGGAGAAAGAGGGCAGTTTCTCCAAAGGCATATGTGCAGGGAGGCATTTGGGATGGGAAAGGCTTGAAGATGCTTCTATACTAAGAGATAAAAAGAATGAGGTTAAAGATACAGGTAAGAGAAGAAATGACTAATAGAACAAAGTCTTTTGGGAAGTAGGAAGGGACAGGATTCAGAGCAGAGCAGAAGAACTGGCCTAAGAAGAAAGGAAGAAAGGTAGACAAAGCCATGATATGTCTGCAGTTCCTGTCTAGTGACTTCATTTTCTTTGGGAAACAGAAATGTGTTCACAGGCTATGAGTGATGAGGTAGAGATGGGATCAGAGTTTTAAGGAAGTGGAGAATGAGAGAGACAGGGAAATGAAGAGTTAAGGGGTAGCACTAAGAGCCAAGTAAGTCTGGAGGCCAAGAATTTATAGTGTGACATCAATCTGTATGGCTGGGAGATTCCCTTCCACCCCCAAGGGCTCAATAGCCCAGCTAAATAGGGCAGATACTGAGGCTGGAAGGAGAGGCAAATACATAAATACAGTTTATTAACATGTATTACAATTCATGATCAATTAATATCTTTCATTTTTAGAATTTATGGCCACCCTATAGGTTCCAAAGAGGGAAAATATAGTCAGAGTAAGCTAGGTTTGGGGTTTTAACAGGAAAAATGGGGCAGGGATGTGAGGATATTATCATAAAAGTGGTTCATGTGATAAATCAACAAGTCCAAAATAAGAAGCCCAGATACCGAAGAAGTAGAAAGAAGAGGAAGTTGTTCAGTGGAGGTACTTAAAAAATAGTTGTGGTGGGATCCACAGAATGAAAGAGCTAAGAGGGTACAAAGTGTAGTCCAAGAATGGGAGATTTTAAGTTAAGATTTCAGATGCTGAAAGATTCTTAGTGATTTCATGGACGTGACATTAAGTGGCTGCAGTGAAGTGAAGCAGTGTGTGCTAGTGAGCTGTTTCCCTGAAAAAAAGTGACATTTTTTAATGTTTGCCAATGTCCATGGTGTAAATATTCCCACTAGGGCTGATTTCAAGCTACCAGTGTTGATGTCACTGAATAGGGAGTTGGAAAGAGATGCACACATTTCACAGCTGGTGCAAGCTGGTTCCAGTATGACACTGAGTAAAGGTTGTTTTAAAAAGTAGGCCAAACAGCCAAACCACCCTGAACAAATCTGATCTCGTCTGATCTTGGAAGCTAAGCAGAGTTGGGCCTGGTTAGTACTTGGATGGAAGACCACCTAGGAATACCAAGTGCTGCAGCCATTAAAAAAAAAAAAGTGGGCCAAGACATGGAAACAACCAAGTGTCCTTTGATAGGTGATTGGATAAAGAATATGTGGTATATATATATATATATATATACAATGAAATATTACTCAGCCATAAGAAGAGATGAAATACTGCCATTTGTGGCAACAGCATGGCTGGATCTTGAGATAATCATGCTAAATGAAATAAGTCAGATGGAAAAAGTCAAGAAGTATAGGATTTCACTCATATGTGGGATATAAAACTGAAAGCAACAAACAAGACAAAATCTCATAGAAACAGATAACAGTTTAGTGGGTACCAAGAGGGGAAGGGGGGAGGGGAGAGGTAGGAAAGGGTAAAGGAGGTCAAATATATGGTGATGGAAGTAGATTTGACCTTGCATGGTAAGCACACAATGCCATATACAGATGATGCACTATAGAATTGTACACTTGAAACCTATATAATTTTATTAACCAATGTCACTCCAATAAATTTACTAAAAAATGTGGGTGTGAAGAAATTGAGAGACAGTTTATTCAAATGGGCTTGAAGTTACCTAGGATGATGGTGGGATGTGGGAGTGAAGAAGAGACTGTGAGATTGGTACCAGTCTTTATCAGTAAAGAGAAGTGAGTGAGAGGGAAGCAGAGTGTGGTGACGAGGAGCATAGGATGAGAGCCAGCCATGGCAACAGTGAACCTCACACTGGAGTCAAGACAGTCATCTCTAGCATGCATCAGATTAGTCCAAACTGAGTGTTTTGAGCACTTCGCATAGATTATTTTATTTAATCCTAAAACAACCCAATAAGGTAGGTATCATTATCTACATTTTACAGACAAGGAACTTGAACAAAAGGAGGGTAAATAATTTGCCCAAGGTAATGAGCCAATAAGGATTTGAATCATAGCAGTCTGGAGTTCAAACTGATGGGCAGTCATTTAGAAACTGCGCTGGGGAATGAGACAAGGGCTGCAGCATGGGAGAAGGCCCAGCTTCCATTCCAAAGGGCTACTTCAGAGAAGGAGCCATGACTACTTTTTTCCGTGGGTCTTCAGAGAGGAGCAAAGCTTTGCTAGGGCAAGGAGGTGGCAGGAATAATATAGGAGGATGGAACAGGGTTACTATGTAAAGGGCCCTACGGAGCACAATGGAAAGTTTGGGAGGGGAGAGAAGAATGAGTACTCAATCGGGGGGAGCATTTCTGAGGGGTCAGATAATGTGAGTCTATGCATGGCTCTGATTGTTCTCAGTCCTCTGTTTCTCTGTGGTTATTTCTGTAAGCAGAAGGCAAAGAGAGGGCCTCTGGCTTGTTCCAAAGTCAGTTATTAAAATATGCACTTGACACTGATTAAGTGCTTTACCAAATATTAACAGCAACTTTATCAAGGAAGATGCAGGAATCTGATTATTGAAAGTTATTATTAATAAACAGTTATCAAACTGGCAAAAAAGGATGAACTTTGCTGAAGAAAAATAAGCAAATCCTACGAAAAGCAAGCTAATTATTACTGCTGTGGCTGTTTAGCACCCCACATTTGCTCTGTAGTACTGTCATCTCTGCCACTGACTTAGTGCTCGACACTGAAATGGGGACTGCACCATCCAGTACAGCAACCACTGCCACATGTGGCCCTTGAGCACTTGAAATGTAGCTAGTCTGAATTGAGATGTGCTGTGAGTAGAAAATGTATACCAAATCTTGAAGACTTGGTTTGAAAAAGAATGTAAAACATCTCAGTAACATTTTTATATTGACTACATATTGAAACATTATTTTAGATAGTTTATGTTAAATAAAATACATTATTAAAATTAATTTCACCTGTTTCTTTTTACCTTTTTTAAACATGGCACTAGAAAATTTTTAATTACATACAGAGCTTGCTTATGAAGCTCACGTTCTGTTTCTATTGAGCAGTGCTGGTCTCAACCCTACCATCCTTGAAGTCTAAGGCATCTTTGGAGCTTCGCATAGTCAGGCTTAGGAAGTTCTTGATTGGGTTGTTGATTATCCCTCTGGGAAGAGGGCAAACTGAAATGATGCTTCTTTATAATTCTAGATTGTTCTATCATTGGCATTTAAATTCTGTGTACTCTATGTTTTCTAATTGCAAATGTGAAAACAAAAAAAACACACAAAAAATCTGTTTGTCATCATGGGAAATAGAACCATGACGTCTGATTAAATTTGCTTAGGCTTCTTAGGAGGCACCTTAGAGGTACCCCAATCCTCTGCTCTCAGGTCAGTGCTCCTTTTCATTATATCAATCTTCCCAATTTGTTTCTGGACAATCTTTTTCTACAATATCCTACCCTGTCGCCTTTTAAAAAAAATAAACTGCTTTACTTTTTTGCATTTACTCTTGGTTCTGCAATTAGCATCTGGTTTCAAATTCTGCTCTTCCCTGTAACGGTTGGCTGACCATGAGCAAGTTATTGTACCTCCCTAAGGCTCAATCTTTACATTTTTATAATGAGGATAGTAATAGTACTGACCTCAGAGTTTTGTATCAAGGACTAAATTAATACCTCAGAGGTGCTTAGAACAGGGCCTGGCATATGACAAAGGCTCAATTAGCATCAGCTAGGTTTATTATCTTCTCCTTCTTATTAATTCAGCTTTCATCTGCTCAGTTCTTGCAGTCTTCACCCGAGCATCTTCATTTTTGAGAAACTGTAATAAAACAAGGCTCATCTCACCCTTTGCTCCTGTGAACAGATATTAAACTTAGTGTTGTCTTCTGAGATGAAAGCTAAATGTTTTGTCTGCTGAGATGGCCAAGACACTCTGGGCACTGTGCTAAACATCCTGGGGAGTTGGATCCTTAGACCCTAATTCAAAAGCTAGGTCTTAGATGAGAAGAAGAGGGAGCTCCTGCCTCTTTGAGCTGCAGTCTTTTAGATCTCAGCTAGGAAGAGCGTGGGCTTGCAGATGCCTCTTGGGACATCCTTGAAGACAGCTTTTGCTAAAGAAGGAACCTGGAGTAGCCAAGAGCCAGCCCTGGAGAGAAGCCAAAATGAACAACAATACACTGTTTTATAAACCTAAAAGCAGTTTTATTGATTGCATGCTATGCTTTTTTGGTTTTCATTATCAGCCATCCTTTAACAAAAAGTTGGGGGCCAGGCAGGAAGAAACAGTGCTTTGGGAAATGAAGAGACTGGGTTTAAGAAGAGGCAAAGGTATCGCGTTCACTAAATGGCAGACTAAAAGTTCTGTGTGTAGTTGCGGGGTGGAGTGTTGGGTGCTAGTCAATTGATTAGTTTGACTACAGGGTGATCAGGCCTGGACCCCAAAAGTAGGTTTTTTTCTTTTGGACCAGTTTCTCCAGGAAGGAATCCCTAAATGCCCTTCCTTGGGGGAGGAGTGGGCATATGCTGGCTTCAGCTGCAAAATAGGATTTGATTTGAGTTCTCACATTTCGTTAAGTGGTCATTTACTTAATCCCTCAGTTTTCAGTCAAGTACCTTCACACCCTTTCTTCTCCTGTCACCCTCTCCCCTCAAGCTAGGGCTGGGGCCTCAGATATGGAGCCTTACACTTCAGTGTTTCTCCAGAGTAATCTTTCTGTCTCCCAACCAGTTGCTTCCTGTATCAGCTTTTTATCCCTAAAGGGGAGGACAACAAATGGGACTTTTCTCCACCAGGAAATTCTCCCTTTCCTGCCACAGGGGGAAAGATGGAGGTTAACTACAATCAAAAGAAACACACAGAGAACTGGTGAATGGCTAGCAAATATTTGACATTTTTCAGAAAGAAGCAATTAGCTTAAATTATGAACATTTTGTGTCAAACACTGTGCTAAGTATTTATGTATTATCTCATCAAATCCTCATAACAATCCTAGGAGAAAGTTTTTACAGAAGTTTCATTCTAGAGGCAAGGAAATTGAGGCTGGAGTTGCCAGGTAACCAAGTCACTCAGCTTTGGCAGAGTTGGGAATCAAGCCAATGTAATCTGACTGCCAATTTCTTAACCAGTAGGCTACCTGCTTTTATTTGCAGAATAAATGACTCAGATGCACAGTAATGGCACAGGAAGGACAGGATGTAGGCATTTGGCAATGGCAAGATTACCAGCTTCCTGGGTCCGTTGCCTGGGTCCCAGATGGCCTGGGACCCCTGTTGTCCCCCAACTTGGGATCAGCCTGTGGGGTAGGGGCCAGTGTACCAGGTTTGGTCTTTTCCAGTTGAGACAGATATTACAGCTGATAAAGCAGTGCCACAATTTTCAGCCTCATCTTGGAGAGATATCTTTTTATTAAGGCTCTGTAAGTCATTGCAATAGCCTTCCAGGTCTCATTTATTTGATATTTAGATTTTTTTAAAGTGTAGTATGAGAAATCTCTATAATTTGTGCTTAATTTAGCTGTGAACCTAAAACTGCTCTTTAAATGTTATTTAAAATACATATATTATATATAATTAAAAAAATTTAAAATATATATGTGGAGTAAGTAAGCGTATTCTTTAAGGCTTTTGCCATTTGACTTTTTTTTTTCCTTTTTTTTTTTTTTTTTTTTTTTTTAATAAAACCTTCCTAACAGTTTAAGAGACAGAAACCTGGTCCACAGTCTCACTTGTCCTACACCGTGCAGCAAATTCAAGCGCTCACAGCCCTCCAGGTGCACTTGCCCGGGCCCCTCTTCCGGGCGTTGCTGGGGCAGTTGGGAAGTTTCTTTCTCGGATTTCTATTTCTCCTTAATACTTGGCTCTTAGTTGGCACTCGGTGAACACTTGCTGAATGAATGAAGTCGGGAGGCAAGCGCGGTATGGAGGGAGGGAGGGAGAGAGGGAGAGAGGGAGAGAGGGAGAGAGCGAGCGAGCGAGCGAGCGCGTTAGTATGGCAAAAGAGACAAAAGAGAAGAGAGGAGAGGAGGCGAGTGGCCGTGGATTTCAGGGCAGGAGAGGGCACAGGGGCACGGGGACCAACAGGTAGGCTCTTACCCCAGAAAAGTCAGGAACCGCGGGTCCGTGGCCAGGTTGGCGTCGATGGTGAAGGACAGAAACGCAGGGCTCACCAGGTGCACCGGCCGCTCGGTGGAGAAGTCCAGCTCCACGGCGTCCTGGGTTTGCGCGGGTCCCGCCTGGGCGCGAGGGTAGAAGACACCGAGCGGCCCCAGGAACAACAGCAGCGGCGGCGGCAGCCGGGGCTTCAAGCGCAGCAACATCTCGGGCTCACCTGGCTGGCCAACCCGCGAGCAGCCGCGCAGCAAGAGTCAAGCTCGCTCACTTCCTCTCGCCAAACCACAGCGCGCTTTTCTCCTTTCCTCCACCCGCTCACCCCGCCTTCCTCCTCCCACTGCGCCCTGCATCCCTCCCACTGCTCCGCTTCTCCCCGCCCCGCTTCCCCCGCTCACTCCCACTTCCTTGCACGCTTTCCCTTCGGTGGCGGTCACGTCCACTTATAAAATCACTCACACGCATTTGAAAGGTGCAGACATGGCCAGGATCCAAGCGCCCAGAAAGCTGGGAAGAGAGCGCCCTGTGAGGAGCGCGGGGCATCCCAGGGCAGCTTTCCGAAGCACAGTGTCCTATGTGCTCTAGTGGGAACACCAGTGTTTTCCCCTTCCAAGTCCCATTCGGGTGGCGCCAGGTCTTCTGATCCTTAACTAAAGCCTTAAGTTGAAGATTCATATCTTGTCTCGTCAGTTGACTTGTCACTTGAGCCTGCCAAAATCTGATTAACTCTTGTGTCCTCTGGCCAGCGAGCTGTTTCCCGGGCATCTTACTTTTGCCTGAAAGATCTGACCTGGGCATTGGCAAAGCTACAGCTGGAAGGAACACCTCCAAAAATTCCTTATCAACTTCTCATGAAAACCGCAGTTAGCAGAGCCTTAAAGCATCCAGTGCTCCAATATCTAAAACTCAGGACATGAAGGCTCTGAACAAGTGTGGGGTAGTGGCTGTTCCTTGAATTTTGAGCCTTTACCAAATTTCTCCTCTGTACATTCATCTTTAGCTGTTGGTCAAATTTTTCTTTGGTTTTCCTTTTATACTTACATTGATATATAACTATAACAAACACCATGCACTTAAGTCTTGCTATATGCCTGATACCCTAAAAGGTGCTTTATCTGTATTTTCTCACTCTTCACAACTCTGCCAGGTGTGTATTATCCTTATTTTACAAGAAAAACTAAGCTCTGAGACAGTAACATGTCCAATGTCAGAATTGGGATCTGAAGGTAGTTACACCACCGGAAGCAGATAGTGGCCTGTCTCATCTGAAATGCAACTTCCTCAAAGAATCTTTGCCTGAAACTCCAGGCAGCTGACATCTCCGGGTGACACCATGACAGCCTCCTCAACTTGCTAGAACATACCACATTTGTTAGCACTGTAAATGTTGCTCTATGTTCGTCTCATCTGCTAGATTATAAACTCCGTGAAAGCAGAGGTAAGGTTTGTTTTATCTAGTACTCTCATCAAACCCATGGCATCACACTTGGCACTTAGTAGGTATCCAATAGATATTCGTTGAATAAGCACATAACACCAAAACCCTTAGAATTTTCCACTTAGATTGCATCATCAATAAAGCAATAAATAAAAATGAATTGTTTGAAATTTATATCTAGTTTAAATAGATCTGTCTAAAGCAATTTGAAAGTTAAATGAATAGTTAACTGAGAAAGGTTACAGTTTGGAGATTTTTTGTGTGTACATATCAGTTACTATTTCGCAGTGGGAATCAAGTTCTTGTCCTACAATTATACATAAGAAAAAAATTCATATGGAAAACCCCAAGCTACCAGGAAATTATATGGTGGCAGGCATGGAGATGAAAAAGCAGATGCCTAGGCTCTTTCTGCCTTGTCATGACATTGTTCCTACATCTCACCCCATGCACTTGTTGTGTTGCAAAAGTCACACTGATTTCTTTAGAATATTTGGGTGATTTGAAAAGTGGGTCATTGTGAGTTTTCTAAGTAGTGAATCCTTATGACATACTGAGATGTGGGCCAGTGTAGTCCACATGTGAGTTACTAATATGGAAACTGAGAAAACATAAATGAGGAAGTGAAGAAAAGAGACTTGCATACATGACAATCTGTTGATTGAGATCAGACGGGTTGTTGTCTCCCGAATCCAAATTGTTTTGATTTACTGTGCCAGTTAAGAGGAATATATGAGCATATGGGAGGAGGAATATGCAATGACATAAATAGAAATTGTCATTTCAGAAACTTTTTATAATTAGACATTTTGCAGTTTTAAGGGGCATGAAATATGTACTAGGGGCTGGAGAGAAGGAAGTTAACATGTACAGAGTACATGCTGCTTTTGAAGTTCCTTTCACATATTCATTTATTCATCTCATCACTGAAATATTTATTGCGTGCTTACTATGTGCCAAGCACTGAGCTAGGCAGCAGTAAGCCGGAATGGTCCCTGTACTCTGGAACTTCTAGTCTTACTGGGGAAGCAGATGACATTTTAAAAAATCACACAAAAGTAAAATTCCAAGTGTGGTAGATGCTCCAAAGATGATCACGGTGCTTTACACATGTATGTTTGAGTATTTGAATTTGGGGGCAGGGGCAGTTCCTGTGGAGGTCATGCTTAAGTGGAAACCTGAAAGATGAGTTAACAGCTAGGAGGGGTGGTGGCAGGGGAGGAATCATTTGGGGCTAAGGAGATGGCATATGCGAAGGTGGGGGAGCATGGGGTGTAAGGGATTGAGAGAAGGCTGGAGCAGCTGGATCAGAGAGAGGGGCAGCTAGGGACATAGAGACTGACATTGCAGGATCTAGAGATATCCTTGGAGCAATGCAAAGCCATCAAAAGGGCTTCAAGCTTGGGATAGGGGATGTAATATGATCAGATTTATATTTTAAGAAGACAAACTGTAGATATTCTGTTTCTTCTCTTGTGTAGGCGTCTCTTTATAGAACGAGGATGTGCTTTTCTCTATAGTTATAGACAGGATTTCTAATTTTCTTCTATTAAGCGTATATCTATATATATATCCTATAAATATGTGTCTCTCTGTGTCTGTAAGAAAGAGGATACCTGGCCACTAAGTGAGCCATAAGGTGTCAGAGAAAGCAAGAAATGTCCCTAGAATAAGACTCATAAGTCCCAGGGGTCTCACACAATAACTATTATAGTGTAAACTGAAGGATTATTCAAAGGCTCTCAGAGGAGAGCTGACGGCCCAATTTTGGTTACCTGTCTCTGCGATGATGAAGACCCTGGAAGACCCTAATAATTATACTCATACCAAGATTGCACGCTAAAGTGAATTGAGATATTACTTATCGTTACCCCCAGGCTCTGTAAAAAGTGTAAATGATAGAAACATGGGACACAGAAGGGACAATTAAAGAAAATGCGTTAGACATAGGAAAGCCTTTGAGGTAGGGAGATAGGGCAGAGGTGTCCTATCCTAATGCTAGATGCTCTACTTGTTCTTGACTTTTGGCCAGGCATCAAGTAGTTTTGAGCTCTTTGAAGAAATAAGTGCTATAAAGTAGGGTGAAAGTATTCTCTGTTGACTCCAGATAAGGTGTTAATAAGGAAAGTGACCTGTGTAGGAGACAGTCCTTGTTGGTGCAACCTATTTAGTGTTGTAAAAGCCACTGGTTGCCTCCAGATTGTGGCCTGAGTACATGTTGTAGTGGGCAATGAACTGGTAATTGCTTCTACAACTTCTATTGAATAGTTGGTTCAAGAGTGATTGTATAATTACTTCAATGTTGCATTGGATTTTTTTTATTATTTCACAAAATGAATAGAAAATGTAAAATACTATTAATTAGAAATATGGGTCTCATTAACTTACTTCATTTGCAACCAGGTCTGAAACTATGAGGTGTGTTGATTAAAACAAATATTTATCTTCAATCTTATGCCCTTCAGATGTAAGCAGGCCAAATGTGCTTTCACTTCTGAAAGAAAAGCTCATATTAAAGAACCTATTCAAAAATGCTAGAAATAATCTTATTTCAATCCCAATTCAAACAAATAAACTTTATTTAAAAACGTTTATGAGGCAATCAGGGAAACACAGACTGAATATTTAATGATATTAAACAAGTTATTTTTTTAAGGTGAGATAATGGCTATTTTTCAAGAATCCTCATCTTTTAGAGACACATACTGAAATCTTTATGGGTATGCTGATGTGATGTTTGGGATTTGCTTCCAAACAAACTGAGCAGGAGGAGGGAGGCGAGTATGAGTATAGATGCAACAAGAATGAACACTTATTAAAGTTGGGAGATTGTTAGGTAATGGTTGCTGTAGATTTTATTTTCCAAATATGGCAGTGACAATATTTTCCATCTCAGATGTTCTTCTGTAATTTGACCTTACTATCCTCCCCTAGAAAGATGGATATCTGTGTCACATCCCCTTGAATATTAGGTAGGCTTTTATAAGCCTATGGCGTAACATAAATGACACGATGTGACTTTTGAAGCTAGATCATCAAAAGCTATGCAGCTCCCGCCTGAAGCTACTGGTATACTTGTTCTCCAGACACTTCCTCTCAAGATGCTCCCTCTGGGAACCCAGCTGCCATATTATGAGAAGCACAAGTCAGCAGGAGAGGCCATGTGTATCAGATGCTCTAGTCAACAACTTCAGTTAAGTTCAGCCTTCAAGTCATCCCAGCCCCAGAGCAGACGTGTGAGTGAAGAAATCTCCAGATGACTCCAGCCCCAGTGACTCAAATCACACCAGCCCCAGATATTGTGGAGATGTAACAAGCCATCTCCACTCTTCACCGTCCAAATTCCTCACCTTCAGAATCTGTGAACATAGTAAAATCGTTCTTGATTTATATCACAAATTTGGAGTGGTATGTTGCATAGCAAAAGATACATGAAATAGAGGTACATTATGCTATTCTATCTACTTTTGTATATATTTGAAATTGTCCATAATAAAAAAAGTTTTTAAGAGGTTTGTACGGTCATTAAAAAAGAATGCTAGAAACACACACCGTCAAATTGTCCAAAAGGCAAGATGCAATTAGGGACTTTACAATGGTTTTATCTCTCTGGGGACAGAATCTCCTTACATTATGGTAAACTTTCAGACTCTTTGCCCATACACATGCAGCATATGTGAAAGTCAGAGACTGTCTAGATGAGTTTCCTTGTACTAAATCAGAGAGGAGAGAGTATGGTGAGATAGCCAGTAGCGGAGACTCCAATATTCAGAGTTAAAGGGTCAAATAGAATAAATTGCACATTCTGGATAGATTTCTAGATTTTTATGTGCAGAAAAGCAGCCAAAATCCTTATTTCTTCCTCATGGATGTTAGGATTAGGGGCAATCTTTTTTTTTTCCATTTCAGTCGATTAACTTCCCCAGAGTCCTGCACAACAGGCTTATCAACTAAGTTAAAGACCTTTGTACTTCTCTCTGTTACCTACCTGCCCTTTGCCAGGGAGTATGTGTAGTCTTTTTACAAAGACTTGTTATTGTCTATCTTTTTGATTATAGCCATCCTAATAGGTGTGAAGTAATAATTTTTTGTGGTTTTTGATTTGCATTTTCCTTATGACAAATGATACTGGACATGTTTTTCATGTCCTTATTGGCCACTAGTATATTTTCATTGGAAAGTAAACATTTATTTAAATGTCTCTTTAAATTCTTTGCCCAGCATCTTATTTTTTCAATATTGCAATATAAGCTGCAGACAGAATACTTTACACTTAAAAGACTTCAACATTTTACCACATATAGTTCAATATTTGCTTATGGTTTTTAGTTTTTAGGTAAAATTTGCATACAGTGTGTTAAAAACAAGACAGCAGGACCCAAATGGAATTGCTTATGCTAAGCTCCATGTCACCAAATCAAGACTTTTTTTTTTAAATTAAGTTTATTGGGGTAACATTGGTTAATACAATTATATAATTTTCAGGTGTACCTTCTAATTTGACATCTATATATTCTATTGTGTGATTACCACCCAAAGTCCAGTTTCTTTCAGCTACCATATATTTGATCCCCTTTACCCACTTCACCCTCTCTCTACCCTCCTATATTTAACCCCTTTTACTCTGTCTACCTGCTCCCTCCTCCTTCACCCCCAACCCTCTGGTAACTACTAGTGCATTGTCCATGTCCCTGAGTCTCTGTTTCTCCTGTTCATTTGTTGCTTTTAGGTTTATATCTCACATATGAGTGATATCATGTGATTTTCAACTTTTTCTGTCTGGCTTATTTCACTTAGCATGATTATCTCAAGGTCCATCCATGTTGTCGCAAATGGCAGAATTTCGTCTCTTCTTATGGCTGAGTAATATTCCATTGTATATATGTACCACAGCTTCTTTAGCCAATCATCTATCGTAGGACACTTCGGTTGCTTCCTTGTCCTGGCCACTGTGAATAATGCTGCTATGAGCATCGGTGTGCAAATATCTTTACGAATATGAGTTTTCAAGTCTTTGAAGTAAATATCCAGTAGAGGGATTGCTGGATCATATGGTAGATCAATTCTTAGTTTTTGAGGAACCTCCATACTGTTTTCCATAGTGGCTCTACCAATTTGCAGTCCCAACAGTAGTGTATGAGGGTTCCTTTTTCTCCTCATCCTCTCCAACATTTGTTATTACTTGTCCTGATGATTATAGCTATTCTAACAGGTGAGATAGTATCTCATTGTGGTTTTGATTTGCATTTCCCTAATAGCAAGCGATGTTGAGTATCTTTTCACATATTTGTTGGCCATTTGTATGTCCTCTAGGGAGAAGTGTCTGTTCAGGTCCTCTGCCTGATTTTTGATTGGATAGTTTGTTTTTTGTTGTTATTGAGTCGTATGAGTTCTTTGTATATTTTGGATATTAGGCCTTTATTGGAGGTGTTGTTTGCAAATATATTTTCTCATTTGGATGGTTGTCTGTTTACCTTGTTGACAGTTTCTTTTGCTGAGCAGAAGCTTTTTAGTTTGATGTAGTCTCATTCATTTATTTTTGCTTTTACCTCCCCTTCCCTTGAGGTCAAATTCATAAAATCCTTTTTAAGTCCAAGGTCCTTGAGTTTAATTCTTAAGTTTTCTTCTATACGTTTTATTGTTTCAGGTCTTATATTCAGGTCTTTAATCCATTTTCATTTAATTTTGGTTTATGGTGATAGACAACAATCTAGTTTCATTCTTTTGCAGGTAGCTTTCCAGTTTTTCCAGCACCATTTATTGAAAAGGCTTTCCTTTCTCCACTGTATGTTTTTGGCTTTTTTGTTGAGAATTATTTGCTCATATGAATATGGGTTTACTTCTGGGCTCTCGATTCTGTTCCACTGGTCCATGTGTCTGTTTTGCTACCAATACCATGCCATTTTGATTACTGTCACTTTGTAGTGTAATTTGAATTTGGGCAGAGTTGAAGCCTCCAGCCTCGTTCTTTTTTCTCAAGATGGCTTTGGCAATTTGGGGTCTTTTGTGCTTCCATACAAATCTGATGATTTTTTGTTCGAGTTCTTTAAAAAATGCTGATGGGATTTTGATGGAGATTGCATTAAATCTGTATAATCCTTTAGGTAATATTAAACCAATACTTATAGTTTCAGCTCTCCCAGAAATGGAATCTTAAACCAGTCTATCAGGAATTGCCTGACCAGCACTAGCGAGGTAATCTGCCTGACAGCCCCTGTTGTTCCCCAAAGGAAAGTGATATTGCAATAACCAACCTACCTTTTTGCCTTGTATGCCCTTCTTGTTCCAACTTCCTTCTACTTATAAAAGTCTCATTCGGTGCAGCTCCTCAGATCTCCTTTCTATCTGCTAGACAATATGCTGCCCAATTCATTAATTGTTGAATAAAGCCAATGAGATCTTTAAAATTTATTCAGTTGAATTTTTTAACAAGTAAAATGCACAAATCTTAAGTGTAACATTGAGTGCGTTTTGACAAATGCATGAACTCAAACCTCTATCACTCTAGAAAGTTCCTTCCAACTTTTTCCAGTAAAACTCTGTTTCCATCCCAGAGGCAATCACTATTCTGACTTTATTCATCACATATTAGTTTAGCCTCATTTAAAACTAAAAATTAAAAAAATAAATAAAAATAGAACCACACATTTTATATTCTTATGTAATGCTCCTTTTACTCAGCTTAATGTTTTTTGAAATTAATTCAAGCTATTTTATATATCAAAGTTCATTTTCTGTTTTTTTCTCTAATTTTCATTGTATGAGTACACTACACCTTGTTTATCTATTTCCCTAATGATGGGCATTTTAGTTTGTTGCCAATTTGGGGCTATTATGAATAAAGCTGCTAAGAACAATCGATCTCAGTTTTCTTATGGACATATACTTTCATTTCTCTAGGATAAATAGCCAGGAGTGGAACTGTTGGGTTGCAAATGAAAAAGTGGCTATGCAATAAACCTGACAAGCTCAGAGGGCCAATTGGCAGGCCTAACAAGCTCAGGGACCAAGTAACCACACAGGATGGTCTGCTCACAAAGTCCTAACTGGACGGGTCATAGTGAGTAGTCACATCTCAGGCCTGTAGCTTTCTTATCAGATGTCGATCTTAACCTTAAGTGAGCTCTATCTATTGTTCTTATGCATCTAGGATAGCATACCTTTTTCTTTTCCTACCCTTCAAAAGCACAGCTTCCAGCACCAGAGCACAAGAATACCAGAGCATGAGATCACAGAACTCATTGTTATCTTGTTCTCCGTATGTCATTTCTATGTGCTATACACGTTAATTATTAACTACCTTGTACTCACAAATGTAAAGATTTTTCTTCTTTTTGTCTTTTATCCAATCCTATAGGTTTTCTCTCTGTGCTTTCTCCTGCCTCCTTAATCTATTACCAATGAATTTCACCTACCTTCCTTCCCTCTTCTCCTTTGAGTCTAATGTGTAAAACAAGCTGCAAAACTGCTGTTTTTCGGAACATTTGAGACCTTGCTCCATGGCATATGTCATTAATTTGGCTCAAATAAACTCATAAAAATTCTCTACAGGTTTGGACATTTCTTAGATTGACAGGGTCATAGGGTCATCATGAAACTGCTAAAACTTTTTCCCAAGTGACAGTACCATTTCATTTCACAGTTCCACTTTTAATGTATGAGAGTTCTGGTTGTTCCATGTCCTCACCAATATTGAATGTTTTCAGTCGTAAAAACTGTACCCATTATATGTCTATATAGGGCATATAATCCTATCTCATTGCAGTTTTAATTTTCATTTCTCTGATGACTCATGTTTTTTATGAGCTTATTTTCCATTTGAATAGCTTCCTTTATAATAATGACTGTCCGAATTTTTAATTGTATAACATTTTAACATATACAAGGGTTGTATGTCCTCCAAAATAGTAAAAATTAAAAAAAATGCAGAATTCTGTGAATTTAGATATTTAAATGTCTTAATTATTTAGAGGCAAAGAAGTATAAAATGCATTGGCATGATGGGCTAGTCTAGGTGGGGTGTTAGAGTTCCTTAAACTGATTTAAGTATTAGGGTCTGACAGAACTCACACCCAGTGATGTGGGTTCAGTGACCTGGGTCTCATTATGACCTTCAGAGGCTCTGGACACTTTTTTCTTTGTGAGAAAAAACATTTGAATTGTATTTTACAATTGTATTGGTATAAAAATGGATATAATTCAGGCTGGATTTGGTATTATCTATTCATCATTATTATATTAATATTTTTCTTCTGACTTTAAAGGAAATTAAAATTAAAATATATGTCTGGTCACCGTAAAGTATTAACGGTCTTCGACACCATGACACTTTGCTTAATGGACAAGTCAGCCCTGATATTGACCACCCCCTCCTTAAATTATGGCATGAAAAACTGTAGTAATTATAAAAAAAACTCGGCTTAGGTCAGGGTTTCAAGAAAAGCTGGCCTGGAAGTCCATAGTCCAGGCTTAATGTCCAGGCTGAAAAACCTGGTTGTTCTGCGACCACTCAAGCACCTGGGAATGACGTGATCTTTTCTTTGGTGGGTGAGCATCTCTCAACCTCAGAAAGCATCAAGTATAGTGGTTTTTAAGAAAATCACTCTTATACCTGACTATTTTGGGGTTAAAGAAACTGTACATATTTGATTTTGAAGTGTTTAAGAGAATTTGACCTGTTAGAGTACTGGTTTAGCTTTGTAATTCCCAATTAAATGTAAAATCGAGCAATTGATTTAGCTCATGATTTTAAGTTGAAGTGTTATAAGTTTAACTTATTAGATTTTAACTTATCTAAGAATATGGGAAGGTTTTGTTTAAGCAGTATATGAAAAAAATCAAATATGTTAAATGTAGAAATATAGTTGGAAATATTTAAGGGAATCCACTCACTTAAATGACACTTCTCTAAGAAGTGTTAAAATTGTATAGATTTAGGAAGAGAATACTATGTTTTTAAAATTGTAACTTACTTCTTAAAAGCTGAAGAAATAATTGTTTTTAATAATTTAAATACTAATTGTTAAAATAAACATAACTTTCTCTTTGTGCACAAAACTACCCATAAGGACATAAAAAAAATGTGTTGGTGTAATATATATTACCACAATGGAGGAAAATTGCTTTAGATGGTGGTAAGGAGGACAGATTGTGTAAAACGGGATACCAGGAGCCAAGTGAGCACAGGTGCCTGTAGCTCTTACCCAAACCTCATATTTGCCACTTTTGGGCTTCAGTCTCAAGCTCAAATACGTACATGTGCAGTCATATGGCATATACCCTAAATACTGATTCCCTAATGTCAAAGCCCTGTCAACCAACTGGCTGTGGTCATCTTCCTACAAAACGCACTTTAAATTTTTCCTTCAGCACCTGATCTCTCAAATATGGCTTCCACCTTGGCCCAGATTCTCTGCTTTTGCATTATTTATCTGGCTATTTATTCCACCTAGATTCTTCTTAGTACTCCCTGGGTGCAAATTAGAGCTTTTGGAAACAGCTTCAAATTTTTCAGTCACTCGGGTCCTATTTACCCTCATTTACCAGAATAATAATTCCTTAAATGGTGCCCTGGTGGCCTGAATAAATGGATGCCCCTCTTACATTGCCTCATTTGCATCCTGAGCTTGATTTAGTCATCCAGGAACATCTAGATTTCTATTTTTATTTATCTAATTAGTTAACTTTCTAGTTACTTTGATAGCTATTTTCAGAGTAGCCATGTCATATTGCTTGGAAAAGGAAAATACTAAAGCCTCAGAGCTTTTTGGGGTTATTTTAAGTTGCTATATGAGAACACATATACATATGCAAAGAGTATCATTTTTTAAAGGAATTTAAAGGTCATGGTACTCATACATGCAGGTAGTTCAACAGTTATGTTAATTTCACATTAAATTTACCAAGTCTTTGTTCCCTGGGATACTGCCATGTACACACTACTGCATGTTTGCCTACCCTTTATGCTTCAGAGAAATGCTCCTCCCACCTGTCTACAAAGGTGATTTTGTGCTGTAAATTTGTACTATGTGATGCTTGCTGTTTCCTGCCACAGTTGGTTGATCAAGGATAGGAATGCAATCTAAACTCAGTTATTCCTTTTTGGGAAATTGAGACTTAGAGATCCACGAGTGTCCACTGGTACGCAAATGGGTGGCCCTGTGAACAGGATTCTGAAGCTACTGCTGTGGAGCAGCCATCCTACAGCACACACCCGCAGAGCCCAGGGAACACTCTGCAGAAAGGGAGAAAGAAGCAGCTGTGCCTAGTAGAGCAAAGCGAAGGTCATGAGGATGGGGCCGCAGGGCAGGGGTGGGGCCGGCCAGAGGAAGGGGTGGAGGGGAGAGATGACAGAGCAGCTGATTTCTGACAACTTTCTGCTTCTAGCCCCTTTTGAACCTGGGTGCGCATCCTGTCCTTGGGGTCTGGGAAGTGACCTTGCATTTTATAACAAATCTTCCCACTCATGCTAGGTTCCTTTGCTTGGGTTTCTTTTACTTGAAACCCAAATAATTTTGACAAAAAAATAAAGACTAACTACTAAATAGTAGTTGGAGAATCTGAATCTTAAAAAAAATTAAATTTTTTAGGAAAAAAATAATTCAATATTAAATGAAAGAAGAATCATGATCCATACAGCTTTATTAAGATCTACTGAGTTAAGGTTTATATTCCCAGCTTAAAGCAAGCAGAATACACAGTAAATTCAACCTAGAATATCAAAGTGAATGTGCACAGAAATAAGCTCGTTGTCATTTTCCCTTCATTTCCTCAGAAACTTTTGCTTTCCAGTGGAGATTTGTGAATTCTGTAACACAGAACTGTTCGACAGCTCAGTTCAGGTCTGTTTTTCAAAAAGTAACTTATTTATTTTAATTAGTTTCAAGTATACTGTACATTGGTTAAACACCTATATAGTTTGTAAAACGATCCCCGATTGCTCCCCTGACCCTACACCTAGCCAATGTATTAATGCTGACTGCATTCCCTGTGCTGTGCTCCCCATCCCCGTGACCATCCATCAGCTACTAATTTGTACTTCTTTAGCCCTTCACCTCATCCTCCCAGCCCCCTAACACCCTCTTCCCTCTGTCCGTCACCAAATTGTCCACTATATTTGTGAGTCTGTTTTTGATTAGTTTGTTCTTTTTATTCCTTAGATTTTCCATATAAGTGAAATTATATAGTGTTTATCTTTCTCTGTCTGACTTAAATACCTTCTAGGTCCATCAAAGCAGTATCTTTTTCCATCACAAGTCTGTGTGTGTCTTTTAATCTGAAGTGCGTCTCTTGTAGGCAGCATTATGTAAGGGTCTTGTTTTCTTATCCTTTCATTCACTCTATCTTTTGGTTGGAGCACTTAATTTTTTTCCATTTGAGGTACTTATTGATAGTAATGTAGTTGTTACCATTCTTTATTCCTGTTTTTGATACATGTTTTTTCTTCTTAAAGAAGTCCTCTCAACATTTCCTGTAATTCTGGCTTGGTGGCGATAAATTCTTTTAGCTTATTTTTGTCTGGGAAGTTCTTTATCTGTCCTTCAATTCTAAAAGATAGCTTTGTTGGATAAAATATTCTTGGTTGTAGATCCTGGGTCTTCATCCTGTTGAATATTTTGTGCCAAGCCCTTCTGTCCTACACAGTTTCTTTTGAGAAATCAGCTGCCAGTCTTATGGGTGTTCCCTTATAAGTAACTATCTGTTTTTCTCTTGCTGCTCTTAATATTTTTCTTTATATTTAAACTTTGGCATTTTAATTATGATGTATCTTGGTGTGGGCCCCTTTGGATCCCTGGTTTTTGGGATTCTCTGAGCTTCCTGGGGTTTTATGTCCATTTCCTTCACCAGGTGAGGGAAGTTTTCCATCATTAATACTTCAAACAGCTGCTCAACATCTTGATTTTCTTCAGGTATGCTGATACCCTTAATAGTATCCTATATTCTCCTCAATTCAGGTCTTTTAACAGACAGTTAATAAGTGTATAATAGTTTGTGCCAATATTGGGGATACAAGTTGAATAAGATTGGTCTCTTACCTCTAGAGGAGTGCCCAATACACAAAGAGAGAATATCAAAATATGTAAGTTCCCTTCCTCTCCTTTCTCTGCTATTGGAGCTCTGGGGGAGATGGGGTTTGATCACCAGGATCAGCTAACTGGCCTAGACAGACCACCTTCCCTAGAGTCTGATCTAGCAGAGAAGCACTGAATAAAACACCTGGGTTTCAAGCAAAGCATGGTTTTTGTTTTTTACACCTCTGCAGCTTTCGACAGCACCCTAGAAAGTAATCACTGTGTAGTTATGTGGCTGTCTAGCATATTCACCCCTGTGCAATACGATCAGATTCAACGCACTTAATCTATTTTGTCATCTCTTACTTTAAGATTAGCTCATCACAAAGCCTTATCAAAGGAATACGGGTAGCTTCTAGATATGACACACATTTATATTTGAACAAGTCTTAAATTAGTATGTTGTCTGTGCATATTTCTTCGATATGAAATTATAAAAAGTGTGTTGCCTCAAATTTACTCCTTTTTGGCAAAATATGAAGTACTTTTCTCTAAAAACAAGAAAATCAACACCGAATATTGATTACAAAACCATTGGATATTAACATTTTCCTTTATTTTTTCAGGACCAAGCTCAAAAGCCATCTTTTTTGTGAGAATGTCCCTTCTGCCTTTGAGTACTTTTGTTTGTTTATTAATAGTGTTTTCTGTAAAAGACCTGTTCTTGTGTATATTAGTTTGCTAGGGCTGCCATAACAAAGTACCACAGACTGGGTGGCTTAAACAACAGAAATGTATTTTCTCACGATTCTGAAGGCAAGAAGTTTGAGATCAAGGTATTGGTGGTGTTGGTTTCTATTGTGGCCTCTCTCCTTGGCTTGCAGAAGGCTGTCTTCTCTCTGTGTCTTCAGATGGTCTTCGTTCTGTGTGTCTGTGTCCTAATCTTCTCTTACAGGGACAGGAGTCATATTGGATTAGGGCCCATCCCAATGACCCCATTTTAACTTAATTACCTTTTAAACTCCCTGTCTCCAAACACAGTCACATACTGAGGACTTCAACATATAAATTTAGGGGGATACCATATCAATGTCCTTTGCAAACTAAACTTGTGCTTTCAGCATTTTTCTATACAAAATACATTTTTTTCCAAGTTTAATTTTATTTTTACATACAGGAGTTAAATTTTTAGTGACACCAGAAACATGGCGGAGTGAGAGACATCCCTAGATCTCTCCCCTTGAAACAACAATAAGCTGGACATCTAAAACTCAACAAAAAACACCCAAACTGCACACCAACACATCTGAGCATGGGATCTGCACATAAGAACTACCACAGGTCAGAACCCCGGGTGTCAGGTGGTGGACTGGGAGAAATAAAGACTCTGCTTCTCGCAGCCGGAGCTCCCTGTAGGAGGAGGGGGAGGGGAGAGGCTGCAGCAACTTCCATGAACAGTGCTGCCTTGGAGAGTTGTGAGCCCCACCAAGCCGGTGGCGGTGCCCACTCATCAGGGCAGAAAGCAGAAAAGCAGGGACAGCAACCAACCGAGGTTGCAAAATCTAGGCTGAGCTGCAGCTCCCAACTCCCAACCCAGCAGACCCCTCCCCCCATACCCTCCGAGACCAAACACTGTGGAGCCCAAGGGGAATCTGAACAAATGTTACCAAAACTGTCACTAACACTGACAGGAAATAACTGTCGCTAACACTGACAGGAAATAAGAGTGAAGATAGCGAATGTGATTAAACATCTATATAAAGCAGAGATCTTTATATAAAGCAGAGATCCAAGAGGCTTAGATGCCACCTACTGGAAACCAAAAGAAAGACACCTGGAAAAAAGTCAGAATACACTTTCATTAATGCCCAGGTGGAGAATTAAACACCACGAACAATCAAGGTGACAAGGTATCTCAGAAAGAAAGAGAAAAATATCCAGAAAATGAGCTTACAGACATAGAAATATGCGCTTTAAGTGACAGAGAATTCAGGATGGTACTTCTGAAAAAACTCAGTGAGTTACGAAATGAGTCATATCAACAATTTCAGGAACTGAAAAAACACCTAGATGAGCAGGATGAGTTTTTTAGCAAAGAGATTGAAACCCTCAAAAAGAACTGAATAGACCTTCTGGAGATAAAGAACACACTGCAAGAGTTGAGAAATGAAATAGCAAGCTTTGGAAATAGAGTTGACTAAATGGAGGAAAGGATCAGTGATATCGAAGACAGAAATCTAGAAATAAATCAGAAGGAAAAAGAGAGAAAACGAAGAAAGAAAAATAATGAAAAAGAAAGACAAAAACTAGCTAATACTATCAGGAGAGGAAACATAAGAATAATGGAAATTCTCGAAGGGGAGGAAAAGGAGCAGAGACCAGAAAGCATTTTCAGACAAATAGTTGATGAGAATTTCCCAAATCTAAGGAATGAGCTAGAGCTTGGAATTTAAGAAGTCAATAGAACACTCCATTATCTCAACCAAAAAAGGCCTTCACCAAGACACATTGTATTAAAATTATAAAAATAATGACAAAGACAGAATTCTCAGGGTAGCCAGGGAGAAGAAAATGGTAACTTATGAAGGAAAAAACATTAGATTATCCTCAGACTTCTTAGCACAGACCTTACAAGTTAGCAAGGAATGGAATTAAATATTCAAACTATTAAATGAAAGGAACTACCAGCCAAGAATAATGTATCTACCTAAGCTCTCCTGTAGATATGAAGGAGAAATAAAGACCTTTCCAGACATACAAAAATTGAGGGAATTCTCCACTACTAGGCCTGCACTATAGGAAATACTGAAAGGGGTCAGCTCACCTAAAACAAAATGACCAAAACAAAAACAAAAACAAAAACAAAAACAAAAACAAAAACCATAATTAGGAGTAAAGTGACTAGCAGGCTGATAGAAGCAGAGAGGTGCAACCCTTACTAAAAACAGGGTGTTATAAGCTTAAACATTAAGAAGAGAATTGCTATAGCAAGAGAGTAATGAACGTTCAGCATACATAGAGACAAATTGAGACAACAATGACTGAAAAGGGGAAGATTCAAAGATTAGAATTCACAAAAGAGAATGGAGATAAGAACGTGCAGAAAAAGGGATGACTATATATATATATATATATATATATATATATATATACACACACAACTATCCTTTTCATATTCGTAATAGTAACCACAGGCCAAAGATATAGAACTGAAGTATATAACATAAAACTAGAAGGACCAGAGGGAAAACTCACAAAAGCCAACCAAAATAAAGAAAACAGAAACATAAGGACAAGGAAGCGATGGAAACACTGAGCTACCAGAACACTAAAGATAAAATAGCTATAAGAAGACTTCCTATTTTAATAATCACCCTAAATGTAAATGGACTGAACTCACCAATAAAAAGGCACAGGGTTGCAGATTGGATCAAAAAAACAAAACCCAACCATATGCTGCCTCCAGGAGACATATCTCAGTTCCAAAGACAAATACAGACTCAAAGTGAAAGGGCGGAAAATGATGTCTCAAGCAAATGGCATTCAGAGAAAAGTGGGAGTAGCTGTACTAATATTGGATGAAATAGACTTCAAAATCAAAAAAGTAAAAAAAGATACTGAGGGACACTTTATTATGATAAAGGGAATCATGCACCAAGAAGACATAACACTTATTAATATCTATGCTCCCAATCAGGGAGCCCCAAAATACTAAAGGGAGAAACAGACCAAAACACTATCATAGTAGAGGACCTAAATACCCCACTGTCAGATATGGACAGATCATCCAAACAGAAAATCAATTAGGAAATAACATTGTTAAATGATACATTAGACCAACTGGACATAACTGACAATTTTAGAGCCTTCCATCCCAAAACAGCTGCTTACACATTCTTCTCTAGTACACATGGAACATTCTCAAGGATTGACCACATACTGGGACACAGAGATAGCCTCAACAAATATAAGAGGGTTAAAATTATACCACCATATTTTCTGATCATAATGCCTTGAAAAGAGAGATCAACTGTAAAAAGGAAGCAGAAAGAACCACAAATACATGGAGATTAAACAACATGCAACTAAAGAATAACTGGGTCAGAGAAGAAATAAAAAGAGAAATCAAGTGATACATAGCAATGAATGATAATGATAGTACAATGTATCAAAACTTTTGGAGCATGGCAAAAACAGTCATAAAAGGAAAGTTCATATCATTACAGGCTTATCTCTAAAAATAAGAACAAACCCAAATAAATAACCTAATGCTTCATCTTTAAAAACTAGAAAAAGAAGAACAAATGAAGACTAGAGTCAGCAGAAGAAAAGGAATCATCAAAATTAGAGCAGAAATAAATGAGATTGAAAACAAAAAAAAAAAAAGAATTGAAAAAATAAATGCAACAATAGCTGGTTCTTTGAGAAGGTTAATAAAATCAACAACTCCCTGGCTAGACTCACTAAAGAAAAAAGAGAAAGGACACAAATAAATGAAATCAAGGATGGAAGAGGGGGAAATTATGATAGACACTGCAGAAATACTAAGGATCATACAAGAATATTATGAAGAAGTATATAACACCAAATTTAATAACCTAGAAGAAATGTACCAGTATTTAGAAAAATACAACCTTCCTAGACTGAATCAAGAACTGGAAAAATCTAACTAGACCGATCAGTAGTATGGAAATTGAAACAATCATCAAAAACCTACCAAAAAGTAAAGTCCAGGACCAGATGTCTTCACCAGTGAATTCCACCAAACATTCAAAGAAGATTTAATTTCTATTCTCAAACTCTTCCAAAAAATCGAAGAGGAGGCAATACTTCCCAACTCATTTTATGAGGCCAGTGTTACCTTGATATCAAAACTTGGTAAAGATAACACAAAAAAAGAAAACTATACACCAATATCTCTCATGAACACACATGCAAAAATCCTAAATAAGATACTAG